>CAJFCO010000165.1:0-78784 GCA_904066015.1 Synergus gifuensis
ATATCCTTAGGAATCTTAGCCAGTCGAGAACATACATGAGTACAACATGCTTTACTAATATTAACAAACTCATAGATTTCTTCTTCCTGTAATCATTTATTTTCTTCCATTGAGCTTCTAACTTCTACTCTACATTTCCCACCTCTGTTTTCTTATCATTTATACTTTCTTGCACCCTTTATCCTTTCCTTTGTTCCTTTCTATTTGTTTTCAATTTGTCCTTCTCTTTGTCACACTTCAGTTACACTCTGATGTTTTTTCAGTGGGTACATTATATTACAGCTGCTCATGAAAATAAATAAATACAGCTGCTCATGAAAATAAATAAATACAGCTGCTCAATAAAAAAACATTTAATGAATTTCGCTTATCATATATGCTCCATACCGTTTTTGGAAGAATCTAGAATATTTTTAGGACACTAGATATAGAACACAGCAATGAAACTTTTTTAGTATCTTCCATCAAACATTTTTATGCTATTTCCATCTTTAAGATGATCTTTCTTTACTTTTAAAACATTTACATCCTTTGAAATGATTTCGTTATTTTCCTACTTTTATATTACTGCTAGCCTTTACAATACTTTTATTTAAACCTTCTTTGATCTTCCCTTTACTTCCTCAAATTTATCACAAACTTTTATGACCCTTTTCTTATTCGACTGGATTTATTTCCTACTTCTTTAACCTTTTGTCACCTCCTCTGAATTTCTTACAGCATTTCTGAATTTCTCTCACATTCTTCTGTCCTCGCCCGTCCACAAATCTTCTTTTTACTTGTCCTATTTCAAATTTCTCATTCTTTCATCTGTTACCCTGCTCTTCCCTCCAAGAGACGATCCTATACCTCCGCTCGTGGGTGACACCCCGTGTTGCATTTCGGTTATATTTAAGCACCTCGGACGGCCGCTCCAAGCTATATATAAGCCAGGGTGGCTGGCCACGTTCCTAAGCTTGGTCTCTTGGTCACTGTTACTATCCACCAAGTCTATCCACCGGTCTTTGACGAGGCGTTTGCTACGCTTGGATCTGTCACCGAATCAATACGAAGCTCTCGCCTTGCGGCAGGTGGTTGCTCGGAAGCTTTCTCATCGACTCCTAGCAATCCTTCACACCCGGATATCATCCGGTTTTGTTCTTACATCCATTGATCGCTCAGGATATAGGTTTCTGATGCAGACAATTATTAGTGATGAATTTTTACCTTCAGATAGCTATATCACTTTCTTCCTGAAATAAAATCTCTTGTAACCTATAGCAAAGGGTTTCATGACAAAAGGAAATAAAGACACTCAAAGAAAACAGATACAAAGAAGAGTTCATTGTACCTATTTGTTGAAGTCAGTACCCTAAGTTGGATATAATTCTTAAAAACTACAAATATTATTATACTACGTATAAATGATATCATTAATCCAAAATCAAAAAGAGTGTGGCTGTAAAACATCAACCTTAGACTAAATAAGTAGCTTATCCTCATAAATAAATTTACATCTTGCATCAAAGCTTTGTTTCTTAAAAAAGAGTACTCCAGAGTCAGACGTTGAAGCTTAATACCTCAAAATGTTCATTTGCAAGAAGTTTCTAAGTGGCTTAACTTCTATAATGACACAAAGAATGAGTTTTACCTCATATTCCGAAAGTTTGAATGCTTTCTGTTGTATAATAGATAAAAAGCACTTGTAGCTCCCACAAGTACTTTTCAGTACTGACGTCTCGTTTCAACTTCATCATTAGGGAAAATTAAAACAAAGCTTTCGTCGGAGACTTGTTTCTTGTGTGTTTCGTTGGTAGGAAAAAGTATTTCGGCTAGTGAACAAGCATGGATTGTGCTTGAACCACAAAAGTCATAATTTCCGAAATTTGTTTTCTAGAATACAAAATTCAAAATCACTTCTTCTTTAAAGGCATTTCCTCTTTAAACCGTGACAGCCTATGAACGTCGCATCGCGGTAGCGATAACTGGAAAGAGGTAGACTGATAGGATAGTCTCCATGACGCGTGCCTTGAATAATTTTCGCATGAACAAGTAGCAGATATATCGATTCCAACCTCAGTGATTTTTTCCGCGCTGAAATTAGGAATTATTTTTCTGATGAAGCCTTGTTTATGATTTCATTTTGCTGGACTCTAAAGTCGCGACCACACCCCATGGGAAAATATAGATTAATTTAAGAAAGGAGAATCAGGGAAAAGCAGGATAAAACTTCGGAATTTAGGTTTGGAAGAAGAGGTCGTTTTGACAAGAGGAGGTTTATTGTGTAGATGAATGCGCTGTTCCTCGAATTATGGCAGTAGTAACGGCCCGGATAGGTGGGACGGAATGATGGACTTTGAATCTGTTGGCCTGGGAACATTGACCTCCATCTCTTCCCAGATTAAGGTCCTTTGCGTGCTTTTTAGTGTAATTGATAGACAATTGTATTATTTAAACGGGTAAATAATGCCATTTTTATTTTGTTCTGAAATATCAATTTACCAAAGGCAAAATTACTAAATTTTGCTTTTCATATTTCATATTTCATATCGATGGTCAGTTTGATCTCGAACAAACTTATGTAGATGCAATTGCATTCGTCGACAAATACGTGGTCCATCCAATGTAATTCGAATTGGAACGTGGTCAGAGCGTTACGAATTCGTTTGCAGTTTGTGAGTATGTGCACATGCATTTGAGCACACGTGACCAAACCATAATCAAAACATTCCACCTACTGTCGTATGAATTATTCAGCGGTGCTCTTGCGAATAAAGCAAAAGTCGACGTTGGCAGACTGCCTTCATGATCAATGTGCTTACTGATCGACTCATCGATCCACATTCTTCTTATTGATTCCTTTCATGAAAGGTGTCAAATTTATATTAACATATCTAACTCAGCTAAGAAAATATTATTTTATGACGTATTCTATATCTTTCAGTTTGTTTGATGAATTATTTAAAAAAAAAAAACGTCTTTGTTGAATCAAGTGTCGATGAATCAACTATTCATGATTATTTGTAGATTATATTTTCTCTTTCTTCTTAGAAATTTATCGGCGAAATCAATACAAGCACCTGTCCCCAAATCGAAGTTTGTATGAGATTGTTTAAACTGATTCGACTGTTAGCTTTGGCATCGATTCTCGCTGACATATAAGATTCTAGTAAATATTGGCTTTATCGAAAATCTCGAGCTGAACGTCAAACGTCCATAAGAAAATCAATGATTTTACAAATTCTCTGAAAAAATACCTGGATATTTGTTAATTTTTTTTTACTTATTTAACAATACTTAGCAATGAATTGACTTTTCTTTAATTGAGGGTCAACTTGAACTGTTTTTCTGTTTCTATTTGTAAAAGTAACTTGAATTGAAAAGTGTACCCTTTAATTTCTGTTAGTAATTCAGATTTATAAAACAGCTTCTCAGTCTTCTTCATTCAAAATATTTGGACACTCTTCAAGGTCGAACATGTGCTGAATATTCTAACTCAACAAAAATATGTTTCGTCAATAGCAATTTAATTTATTTTCAAGTTTGAATGTTTTATTACCTATCATATTCGATTTGTAACAAAACTTCGATATTTTGTATTAGTAAACTTCAATGTTCTCTTTGATTTTTATTTTTTTACTTGATAGCTTTGTAATATGTTTTTCACTAGAGCTTAATATTATTTTTTTCCACTTGAGCGTCATGAAAAGCTCTTGCGAACGCAATGGGCCATGTTAAAAGCTTTGAAAAGAAATGGGAAGTAACTTTCACCGAGAAATAATTCCCAGAAAGGCCTTTCAATGTTTATGGGGCAATTAAGTAGCCCTTACGTATACTAACATAAATGTAAAACTTCTCGACTTCAGTGGATAATTTTATTATGTGCATTACTTGTTCTGAATTCTACAAAATTGGAGTCAGTCCCAAAAACAATTTTGTGCAGGATATTATAATTTTTATGTCTGTAGTTCAGAGATGATTGCGTAATTATTCAACCTTCAAAGCATTTTTGGATAAAGGTGAAATAGAGAGGTTCTGTACAATAAAATTGAGGGCGCTGGTATTCTCGATGAAATTTACATGGGATCCTGAAAGCTTCGGGATTTGGGCACTCGAGATAGATCTTTTTTATTTGTACGCTCCGAGTTATAACTCTTCTGTTTGAACTTTCCCATGATATGACCTGCTCTTTTGAACACGTTGATTTTATAATCGACTTTTACTGAATTTTACCATTTTCATTGTGGATTCAGCGAAAAATGAAAATGGCTTTGCCCTCGCGATTCTTTTTAAAGTTTGAAAAGTAGTGTTTTCCTAGCACCTCTTTGTTAGCTGTACGTGTCTATTTACCATGGAGCGATTTTAAATTCTGTAGAGAAAATGACTCAAAAAAAGAGTTCCATTGTTCAGTATCGTCCATTGTTTTGAGCATTGCCAATCCTTATAGAACTCTATAAAACACTTACAACACGATCGTGATCATTCTTTTGCTTCAAGCAGTTTTTACAGAAAAAAGTTTTTGTGCATAGTCTTTAAAAGTAAATCACTATTTTTAAGAACAAAATTGATATAATCATCACAATTATCACCTCCGTTGAGTTTAGTATCTCTATTTAGAATAGAGCGTTTTCAAAGCTTCCTGTCGATCATCGAAAATTGTCTATAAGGTTGGGTTCAATCGTTCCCGATAGTCACGTATCGCGCGATAATTACACCTTTGGTGCGAAATGGGGTTTACGATCGTCGTAAATTATCTCGGACATATATGCATACGACTGCCGCATTATACCAATCTACTATTGGTAGAGGCGCGAATGTTACGGTAATATAAAAATTCGAATCGAATCAGTATTCTCTACCGTTTTTTACTGTGAAAAATTATCGATTTACATTTTAGAATTATTATATTTGGGAAATAATTAATATTGACATTGTTTTATACTTTGGAATTTCATTGCTAACTTCCAAATGTCCAGATTCCAAATACATCATTTGCAGGGAATGGGAATAAATTATGTGGAAGCATTATAGGTTTATGATGACGGTGATGTAAATATAAAAGAAAGAGGGATGTAGAATATAAACTTTCTGAAAGTAATAATAACTCGAGTGGAAATGGATTCATTATATTGATCATTATATGTTAGAAAATGAAATCTTTTTTTTTTTTTATTTTGAAAAGATGTATCGGTTCTCAACATATCTCATCCCTCAAACATCATCTGATTTATATTAATAAACATTAAGGATGCACGCATAATTGGTACGTGCAAGGGTGCGAGTATCGATCGAGTCGACGAGAGGTCGAGCTTGGGAAAATCTCCTGGGAATTTTGAAGGTGAGAGACATTGTCGTAATCAATGCACCATGTCTAAACGTGTCTTCCGAATAGTTCCGAGAAAGCATTATATTTGCTAGATACATTCGTCGAGATGGATTTATGCGTTCTCTTTTAAAAGGGGAAATATATATTTATATCAATCGCTTTCAAGCTTTTTTCTACTTTGTACTATATATTGGATTTTATTTGCGAGAAGTGAGTATCCAATTTACTTGGAAAAAGTCAAAGAGCAATTTATTCCATTCAAAATGTGCGACGTAGACGTATAATTCAATTTACATTTTTTATTTGGATCGAATTAGTTTTTCCTATATTTCAATCAAACTTTATTGCGAAATCCTTAAAATTGACGATATTCAATTAATTTATTCATTCATTACTTTTATTTTTGGTACTATTCTGGTTCTCTGTACTTTTATTGTTGTACTCAGTTTTAAATTTTGCTCTCGAAAAATGCAGTGCGAAAAGAATCGAGAGTGGCGTATCGATTTCACTTACGAATCTGCCTTGCAAATGTAATTAGCGCACGATCTAATTAATTAAACTGGATTGTTCCAATTTTGTTTAGTTTACATTTCTAACTTTGGAATGAAACATGATTTTTCTATAATACCTATTTTTGAAAAGAAAGAACTACACTGAGCATTAAACGTATACTTTTCAAGATATCCACAACTGTGCAGTCGTAAAACAGGTTTTATAGACAGAATTCTTGTTTTTGCATTACTTTGGATACCGAACAAAGTTAGTACATACAGTAGATACAGAACAAGAATTACCAGAACGTTTTGCACCTACCAGTGTTATTTCAAAGTGATGTCTGTTAAATTTTCGATCGACTATTTTTTTTTTCTCTAAAAAAGGTTCAGAAACTTGTCATAGAATCTTGTTAAAATTCTATCATTATTTTTGTAATTCATTTTCTCTCAATCTTTTTCTTCTCGAACTTTTTCTGCTTTTTTGAGAAATAAGACGTTGCTGTTGAAACTTGATTTAGAAGCTAAAAGATGAACTCGCAAGTAGATTTTAACGGAGATTGAAGCAACAGAGCTTACAAAGAGCGATTGCTTCTAGTTCCGCGTCCAAACTGACTTTACGATCCATTGGAACCGTCCTGATATCTTCACGTTTTTCTTCCTCTTCCGGTCCACGACGTCATTCCAGATGAAGAGTTTTATAAGACCTTTCAAAAAAAAGGTGAAGGACGCATTCGACACATTTTTATTGCCAATCCAACAGTTTGCACAAATTAGTTCGCTAAAAAGTTATACGTTTTATGTATCTCCGAGTTGAACTCCAGGCAGTAAAAAACTACTTTCCCAGGTACATTTAGAAAGTTGAGCAATCTCATTATATTCTGAATCGAAACCCGTATTGGATTTGGAATCATAAATTTCTTTAACAAAAAGCTGTTGCAATTTCATGAGGTGAAACTGGCATGATGTGTTTGGAAGTTTACCTATTATGATACATATGTATATAAAACCTTTTTAAACGCAAAATTTAAAGTCATAGTTAGAGCGAAAAATATATATATTCTACCTGCTTAGTACTTATTCGTTTGTATATTGATACGACTTATGTTTTTGTAGTAATCAATAATCGGGCTTTATCTTAAATACAATAACTAGGTCAACTACATGTACATTTGTCCTTGAATTTATGTCGTGAGTCTATTTGCGTAGGGATGAGCGCTTATATGTGTTAACAAAGGGGTTGACTGGAAAAGTACTATAATGTTTCAAAGCTAATTGCTAACCTGAAATCCCTCTGGCAAACAACAGACATTAGAGGAATAATTACTAACTTTTTGCCGCACTGCAGAAGTGAAAATGTTATATTTCCGGTATTGTATAAAGTACTTTTACACATTAATTTCATTCATTTTAGATGAAAGCATATTATTTATTTAGGAATATTATACAAGTGTAGTATATGTAGTAATATTTCACGCAAACTCCTGAACTTCTAACATATTTTGGTAATTTAACAGGAATAATACTTGCAGCTTTCGATCATATTTCCTTAATTTGAGTTTGGATTTCCGAGTCGTCGAGACAACTGGGAACATTCAAGCGTATGCAATTTAATTGAGAAAGTAAGTTAAGAAGCTCGTGGCGACGATAGGGAATAAATGTTTGAATTAAGGTTTGAGTTAAGGTCTTCGAGCCCGAGATGCTCCGAGATGACATGTTTGTGGATAAAATGTCAACACGTAATTCGAGAAGACTTCCTTAGGGTTCGAAGGGAATCTCTCTGAATACTTATTTCGACTTATCTTCATTGTTTATGTTGATACTTGAAAGGCGAGGTCGTTTAAAAAATTTCACGAGTTTTATCTATACTAAACACTGCAATTTTTAGTTTAGAAAATACACTCAATATTTTTCCCTACACTTTCATCATTTTATATTAAGTTGAAAGAAAGAAAAACAGTCTCGAACTTTTCATCTGGTGCTTTACAATTTTCGATATTAAACCTCGTTTCGCGAGAACGAAGAGATTTGTCAACACGTTCACGCGGCTTCATTCCCCCAATCCGCAACTGAAATTCCATCGTCGAAATTAGATGTATGTTTCGTGTCCAAGAGAGAGGAATCATAGAAAATGCGACATGGCATCTCGAGGGATTTCTGCTACCTGCGAGAGCCAATAGGACACAAGTATCTCGCAGATTTTCTCATTCTCGACCTCCGCCTTGAACCTAAAACCTATCAGCCCTGAACTGTAAAAGGTCAACTTCGTACTTCGTCCCAATTCTCATTTTCCGCATATACGATATATATAATCCATCAATTTATCGGCTGATGTAACTTGATATTTGAGTATCTATTTACGATTCCTTCACTTCCTCAAAGTTATAGTTTTACTGAATTATACTGTCTATGGTATTATTACACCATCTATTATAATCGAAACGAGGTTATTGAAACCATTGGGCTTAAAGACTTCATCGTTTTCATATAATCAATCCTAAAAATTGGAAAACAAGTATAAAAACTTTATATTTGTTATTCCTCTGCCCTTAATAAAATTGAGTATCAGATGAACTGTTATCATCTCCCGACAATGTGCTTTCGCGTATAAGGATATAAACTTATTTAGACTTGAAAATCGATTTTTCATCTCCAAAAGTTCGAAGGTGAAAAGAAGAAAATCTTGTGACCCACTCAATCCTCGTTAAGGGTTACTTCATAGTAGTAGAGTATTTCAGAGAAATCCAATTTGAGAACTTCCGCTTCCCAACGCTTTTCTGAATTAAACGAAATTCATTTCCTTCGATCGATAGGTGAAATTGGAACGCATGTGGACTCACATTTTCCATTTACGGAATTACGCGAAATCTTGTTTCTTACCTAGCTCATCAATAAAAGAAATCGAAATTTACTCTGGCGGAGATGGTAATGTCCAAAACACGAGTCACAGTGGCGATTAAATTTGCCCAAACCAGTCCAAGCTGAAAGAAAAATTGAACTGGCCATTATCTTTGTTTTTACTGGGCACGAAAAAATTTAGGGTCAAGAGTGACCCTAGAAAAACTAAACTAACTGAAAAAACTTAGGAAAGTGAGTGAGAGGAAATTAATGGGGATGGAAGAGTTGACTGGACGTGGACCAAAATTCTTTGCCAGAATAATTCACCAGCAGACCCGAAACGAGTCGTAGCAACCCTCGACATCCTCCATCTCCCGCAAAACCATCTTCGCCTTCGTGAGCGATATTTATGTATCTAAAGTGAAATTTCCAAGTGCCGAATTTCACCTTCTTTTTCACTTTTCTCATACTCACACTGAGCTCGTCTTTTTCATGTGAAGAAACTGTATTTCCGTTCGATTTTCTTCTCTCGCGATGCGAATTCGATATTTATTCAAATGGTTTTATTTCACTCATAAATAAAAAAAACTGCACTTTTAGAATTCAGACCGATAAAGGGTTTCTTGAAAAGCGTGATGTTTCTATTAAATAAAAAGAAATGGGGAAATAGGAATGAAGAAGGAATACATATAGGGAGATATCAAGTCATAAATGAAAGGGATCTAGAAAACTATGAAGCATAAGATCTTTCTAAGAGGTTTCCCTCGCGAGGAATTGTTTCTTGAATTTGAAGAAAAATCATTTTAAAAAACATTTTTAATTAATTATTTCTATTTTAAATACTAATATGTTCCTTTTTTTTGTGTGTTTCAGGTACGTATTACTCATGCAATGGATTATTTTTCAAATAACTGAGATCGGAGGTATTGGTATATAACATAGAGATGGTTTTTATAACTGAATATTCACAAAACTACATACGTTACAAACTATTAACAAATTAGTAACTACTTGATTTAATTAAATAAAAAATTCGGCTATTATAATAAGATGGGACATATGAGAAAAATTATTGGACTTTTAGCTAATTGTTGCTTATTTACTATCCAGAGTTAGTCAGATTTTTCTCCTAATTAGTATTCTTAGATAATTCTCCTAATTCTACAATAAAATCTATATATCGTTCTTGAACTTTGAGTCCCAGTCTAGTGACTTTTGAAGTCACCTTGTAGAGAGAGGTCAAACATCGCGTCGCGTCGACTGGTTCTTTGTCGTTTACTAGTCGATCGATGGTCCCAGATCTGCCGTCTAGCGGCTGGCACATGTATTTCCGGTTGGCGATTGTAGAATAAGGACCGTAGAAATACGTGATCGAAACGCGTCGTCGTCTTAACGGATGACTGGAAAGTGCTGTCGTCAATAACAATATACAGGCCATTATGTCATAGCATGGCCATTGCCGGAAACTAAAATCGATTCTCCCAAGGGCGTCTCCTTTTTGTGCCGTATAGATGTAATATATTCATTAATATGTATATTCATATATACATTTACTACATGTTTTTCATGATGCGTATTTATAGGGTTGTTTGTTTGTTGTGTCCTTATGCATAACAAACGTAAGTAGGTTGACTGACGCCTGATTCAGTGCCTCAGTCTCTCAGTCTGATCGGGTACTCCGTTACTACTGAACTTTTGTATTGCTATCAGTAGTTACGGCCGTCCTTATCAGACTGTAACCTTGAAAGTAAAAAAAAACTACGTTTTACGAAATCTACTTTTTGTAATATTATTTTTAATTTTTTCTTTAATGTTATATGAAAAAATTAACTAATTTTTTATAATAAGCTGGTTTCTCTTTTTCTGCTCAATTAATTATTGACAGTTGAACGTGAATAATGAGTACCTTCTTGCAAAAACAATGGCGAAATCAACAAAGCCTGAGGGAATATTGTGTAGGGATTTAACGATATGTATTCAAAATTGATGTATTGAAATGCTTGGAAATTTCAAACGTAAATGAAGCTTCAGTTTCAATCTATATATTTTTGTATTTTTGCCGATGAGGCATCGTATAATCGATTATCTCTCGCATCAATTCAATAATTACCTATTGTTACTGAAAAAGTTCACGTAAAAATATTTAAAAAATCGTTAATAATTCTTGAAACATTATATATGTTGAAGTAGAGTTGATATTTTAGCAAATTTTTTTAACTCACTATATGGACGAGTGGAATGTTGATGTCTAAATGGGAGCACCTGATTGTCCGGGAGTCGTCTATAAATTCGGATCTTAATCCGTTGAAATATATATTTTCTTGTCGTGTTTAAGTAACGCTTAAATAACGTTTTAACGCGCCGTTACTTTATCGTCGGCAAACAAATTTTGCGGCCAATAATGGACGAGGAGGCGTAGACTTAGGCTGGCGCTAGGAATTTATTAACGATTCGCCTCGTGGTCTAGAGCTAAAAATAGTGCAATCCACGACACGAAAATAGGCGCAGAACTATGCAGAACCCCCGTTCAGAAATCTCTCGTATGACCTCGCTAGACATGCCTCGTTTTATGCGATTATTTCCGGAAGCAGATTTCATGATACGATTTCCTGTCAATAGATGTAGAATTTTTTCTTCATTCATAAATCAGTGTTTTGTTTTTCTTTTTCTCTCGAAAATTGAATGACAAGAATATCCATCGCTAATTTCTTGGTCATTTTAGTACATGATACTCTTATTTACATAAGAGTTTGCTTTTGTATTGTTAGTGATATACGAACAAACTATATCCCCTCGAGACGTAAATCCAGGTTGTACAGCAACCTTAGCTCCGGTGGCAGTCTAAAGCTCTATAACGGGTATGGTACGTAAACATAATGACGTTTATACACCATACTCGTTAGTTAAGTTAGGTCACTCTTGCGGAATTACACGCCTTTCCAGATATAACAAGGACTCCTCTAACGGGTGGTTAATTACTAAGGGAAGATCGATTAACCGAGCGTAACGGGGTGGATAATGTACACAGCAGAGTAAACGACGACCAAGTGGAAACTCGCTGTTGAACAGGCACTTGGTACAAAAAAAGCACGTAATAACGTACTTATGCACTATACTATATACCTTCTCAACAAATGGCAATGACGTATAATCGACTATAGTATCAGTCTAAAGCAAGAATTCCCTCTTCAGTAGCAAAATCATCATTTCTACTTTGATAGCCCTTTTCTTATATTTCTGCTATTCTGAGATTCTATTAGAATCTCAAAATCAAGTAGTTTCAATCTTAACTATCATTTCCATATCATTTCTTCAAATCGACTTTGAGTTTCCATCATTGAAAAATGTGTTTCTGAAAAATATCATTTCTGAAGGTAGATTTGGTTTCCGATTGCAGCGAAGCTTATTATAACCAAAGTTTTGCCTCATTAATAGTTTCTCGATAAGCAGCATATGGCTTGGCGTGTGACTACAAAGTTTCAACTTCATACAGGAGACGCTTGTATGATGACCTATTTCATTTTCAGTGACGTCATGGACGCACACAAACTCGTACACTTTTTGTGGTGCGTTTATTCCATAAGGGTAGCGGTCCGATTGACACTCAAGTCGATTTTATGGGGTTCTACCGTGTAACTCACGGTAGTTAACAACCTTCACGCTTTATTTGCCATTCGTAGTAGATTTTTTTCTTTTCTGTAATCCTTGGAAACGGCCAGGGACGTTCGGGCTTCTTTAAAGCACTCGGAGGCCTTCACTCATTTATAGGGTAAAATATATTAGAAAAAGTGTAGGGAAATTGATAGATAACTTAATAAATTATAATTTAATGAAACAAGAAGATTATAATATAGAACATCACGGGAAAAACTATAACTGTCATTATTACAGTGGCTGTGACAACCATTGCAGTTATTTCCGTGAATGTTCCTACTATTAGCGAGCCGATGATTGATATAATAATTAACATAATAATTAAATATAATAGTTGAAAATAATAATTAAATACTATACCAATATGAAGTATATCATAATTTCTTATGGTTGTTTGAAAAAAATGAGGCTATTGTGTACTAGATATATGAAGCTTGGAAAATTAATAATGGGGAATAATCAGCATTAGTTATCCGTGTAATTTTTCTTGAAGGAAAGTGGAGGATAATGAAGTATCCCATTTCCTTTCCCTTTAGTTGTGGGTCAGACAGATCTGACAGTACCTAAGCGTTGCGTGGCATGGTCAAAAATAGAGGATAGATATCATCTTCTATGAAAGCTACGAAACGAGCTGGTGCGTGGTAGTTCCGCAAATAGAGTACGCAAGCCTTGTTGGAGAAAGCGGAAGAAAATAGGAAGAGGGAATGATAAAGATGTGGGAGGTCAATGAGCGCTTGAAGTTAGGAACATGGCTATTTATTGAAAAGTGTTTATTTTTAAAAACCATAACAGAATACTTTTAAAACTTGGAAAATAGTTTTTGAATTAGGAGGCTTTTATCGTGAAATCGGATTAATTAATTTCTGAACGTTCAAATGTACGAATTTTTATACAAAATATTTCTCTACAAATGGAATACAAAATTCTAGAATATTTTAAATTTAAAATTGAGGAATGAGCTTTGTAAAATTATGGAGACTACTAATTTCATATATTTATTAAAAAGAAGCATGTGAAATCTAGGTTCAGTTTTTTATTGAATTTTTACAAGTTGTATAAATTAATAATAATTGTATGAAGTGAAGAAATCTGAAACTCGGTGTACTTTCAGGTAAGAATCCTAATTCCAAGAATTTTGATTTGGTTATCGGTCTGAGTGTGATAACCATTTAGTTTTATTATCTATCCGTGGAAGGATTTTGCAATGAAGCAACGATTTTCCATCTCTTTTCACCATTCTTTCACTCTTATATATACAATAGAGAGGAGACTATGGAATTGGAATTTCTCGGAGTGTGCTAGATGGCAGGATAGAACGGCCAATTACAACTGATAATTGTGGGAAGTGGAGTTTAACTCGATTCTGCGGTTCCCCTAAATCATTTATTCATAGTTACAATTTGATGCCCACGCACAGCTGCATTTTTTCTCAGAGTCACGATAATACTTTCTAGAAAGAACTTTATGTTCCCAAAGTTATCATAAAAGCTAAACTAGCGTTTTGTTATAATTATATTCGCGTGACGGGAAGCTCGTATCTGTTCCGACTGTTTTATAAATTTTTCAATAATTCATTTACTAAAATGTCCGTTTTCATTGCGGAATAATTGCTGTAGTTTATTATATTTTTCTTGAAATCTTATTGTCTTTGACAATCAACAATTAACTCCTTGTTATGGAAATGGCAAAATTTTCCTTAATGGCTTTTGAACGTCATTGACGTTTGATTGATCCAGAATGTAGCTCAGAGAAAATTAAATAGGATATAGTCGCGTGTAAAATCACGGAAAAAATTAAAGTTCAGATAGGAATAATTGTTGCTTGTTAAAATCGAGAGTTGGTTGAATGAAATTAAAAGTGATAATTGAAATTGAATGATAAAATAAGTGAGTTTACAACATATCTAGATAATTCTTCGAGTTAATAATTTATATAGGGTATTCGCTGTATTGTTGAGATTATGAAGGCTAAAAATATCAGAGATTGATGTACCCTTTTTATGAAGTAAAAATAGACACCTTTTTCGACTTAAGTGAAGATCATAAAGAGCTCAATAATCGTAAACAGGGATTTTGTTATTTTTTCCCATTCAGTATAACTAGTCTCAAGTCTAAAGCGAAACTTTATTTCGAAATATAATTTAGAGGTATTATAAAATGCGTTTTATGAGCTATAAAAAAGTTTGCGTTTAATTGGTCAGTAAGGCGATGTAAAGAGATTGGATATAAAATCTTGAGTAGATTTAAATTATTCTTTAAATGAATTATGATGTTCAGTTATAGAGGGAATCGATGAGTGAAAATAATAAGTTGAAATTATTATTTGAAAAATTTCATTGCGGAATCGAAGCAAACGATAATCAGGATCACGTCACTCAAATTTGTTGACAGCAATTGATTATTCCTTTGTTATGCTGAGCCGATGTGAAAGTAGAAGTCAATCGTCTTAATAAATTTTTATCAGAAATCGATCCTATTAATTTAGATATTGAGGCCAGATAGTGTATTTTTTACTATAGAAGGCACCGTGCAAAACTCATAGTAGAACTATTATTTGTAATATAGTCGTTAATTACAAGAGATTCAGTGAAAGTAATTTAATTTTTACACTAAGGTACTCTTAATGAAGTCCGGTTAAATATTAAATGCGAACTGATTTTTAAATTCTGTTGTAATTGCGTTTATTTCTTTAAATATATTTTTTTTCTTTGAAGGGAATTCATTGGAAGGGCAATAAATATTAAAGGGTTGGAATTCACCAGTGCGTTCCTAAAATATTACGTAAAATCGTGAGAAAATGTCGATGGTGCTACAGCACATCGTCGTTAACGAGTGTCGGGTAGTGTGCCAGCGATTCGTTTCATCTCGAAACTGGATGATAAATCTTCAAAAGATCACCGAACATCTTGCTCTTTAGATTGCATGTTTGATGCAAATGTGTATTTCATATAAGGATCGCTATCACATTCTTTTAATTTCTTCAATTGCAACAAGAAAAAATAGTACTTTCTGATTTTTATTGAAAATTTTCACATATTTCTTCCAGAAAGTATTTATTAAATAGAAATTTTTTTTTTATATTTCGAAAATAATTTCAAATCACTATTGGGAACCCTAATGAAAAGTGATACTTTTGTGGATCTAATCGCTATGTATTTCAATTTTATTTAATCGTAAAGTCTGCACTGAGAACATACGAATAAAACTTGAAAAAGCTGTCTTTTTGCACCTTAATTAATGCTGCGTGAGTGATAACAACTTGAAGAGAAGCAATCGCTGAACCAGACGAGCTTCTTCACTAGGGAGAATGTCGGAGTGTGGGAGGAAGGATAAGGGGTGATTATGAGAGGTTATCATTCCCCAGGGAATTTGCTTAATCCCTGATACTTGACCTCGTCTACCTTTCATTGGCCCTCGAACCCGGGAAAATCCCTCGGGCTGTGCGAGGGTGAGAACCTCTGTCAGTAGTGGATGTGGTATAGTCTGGAAAGACATTAAGAGGAGAAAAAACAGCGAGATAGAAATGCCTGGTTCTAGTAGAGTGGCATAACGTATCCTCTGGAGGCACCTTATATGTATAGTACGTCTCTTCTCATTCACGGATTTTCACTTCTTAAAATTTCTGAAAACACTCTTTCCACCCAAAATACCTTACACGCGAATTTTTACAAGGTAGTCTTCAAGAGTGATGACAGTCGTAAAAAATTTATTGCGGTGATTTTCAAGAAGTTTATTATCATGGTTGGGCATTTAAATATTTTTAGAGGTTCAAAGACTTCCAAGGTTTATCAAAAAAACACTTCTGGAAGACAGTGGAGTAGATTTTTAAAATGCTTTCAGAAGCATTTAGAAGTAAATGTAAAATTAATACAGACCTGTTTTTTCGTGTGAAAATGTTCTAATGGGTATTCAGAAAAGACGAAGAGCAATTTTCGCAATATTTTGAAGAATGTATAATCTTAGAAACAACAAAAGGAATTTCCCTTTGATAATTTTTCTTTGAAGTTCATTGGTCACAAATTAACGTCAGAAACTGCCGAGCAGGTATTTCATACGTCAAATGAATGCTTGTGTTAAATTTTATTTTATTTACTTAAACTACTCAGACTTCGTTTGCTTATTTATAGTCTACTTGTTGTTTTCCTGAATGTCGCCTACGCTTATTTGCACTTTGTTCCGCTTATAAACTACGTACTTTATGCGTCGGGGTTAAAAGAAATAAAATTTCTTCATATAGTAAAGCTGTTAGATGCTTGAGCCTTTACCTTTAATATAAAGTTAATATCTCGAATAGTATATTGAACTTTAAGACTTTATAGTTCATGACTTCAGATGAGTGTAAAACCCTGTAAAGCCAGCATATATTAGACAATGTTAAATATTAGAAAAAACTGCTACTAATTAGTAATTGAACGAATGTTTTATTTTATTCAAAAAATGAAATTTTGGTTTGAATTAATGTCAATCAAGTAAATATGCCGTGCTTCCTTTCGTCTTTATAGAAATCAATTTAATTAACGTACTCCTGGATTTCTTGCCTGGAAATGAAAATTATACACGTGACTTGAAGAAAGCCCCCGTAATAATTAAATGGAGTCGCCTTGTGCTGTTCATTACTTTAGCAAATTAAATTTCAGATTAGCATCAGGAAAGGAGACCCTAATACCAGATTCAGATCTAAAATTCTTAGTTCACATAGCAACAGAAGAATAAAACAACATGGTGTTTAATTAATTTATTTTTTCAGTCGTCAATCTTTTGAATTTTAATTCAACTATGAAACTTGAAATCGGGATCATTAAAAGGGAATCCGTTCTCTTATTTCAAAATCAAATCTCCGATGTTAGAATATATTTTCCCATAAAGTTTCAAGAGTTTGAAAGCTTCCTTATATCTGGAAAATATACTTAAGCGTAAACCTAGTAGAGAGTACTTGAATTTGAAATTGGAAATTACACTTGAAATAGTTTCGAATATTATCAAGCAGTTTCTCAAAACTTTTTGGAAGTAATATATTCAAGGATTGTGCATCAAATTAGTTATTTTAAATCAAATGTTAATTTATGGTTATTATTTGGAAAAAATTAATTGTTATTAAAATCGAGGTATGTAATCGCTTTTGAGTTGCTGGAAAAGAATAAGATAAACTATAAATCTTCATCAAACATTGTCCTAATATAAGGGAACTTAAAAACTATGATGAGACAGTATAACTTGGAGCACTTGGAACTGAACAAAAGATTGGACTGGTTGTCGTGACTTGATTTCTACCCACAAATCCTTCTTCCTTGTCTGGTTCTCTTGGACGAGCCAAAAGCATTGTTACCGGGATATTTTTGGAATGTAGGACGGCAAAGTTTGTCCGATCGCTGCAAACTGCATATCTACCTGTTTTGGCTCAGTGTGAATTGAATGTACAAGCTCTTACCAACATATGCATACATATAGACTTATATGCAAATGAGAATGTAGAGAGTGTACATAAGTGCGAGAGCATGTCGTGTGTGCAGACGTATGTAACTATAACTTACGGGAAAACTTACACACTCAAGTAGAAGGAACCATCCTGCGGCGTAATATAGGTTTCAAGCTCTAGAAGTAAGTTCACGTGCACGAGCTTCCACAATTATATCTAGTTCGTTAGATAATATCGGGTTTATTACGAATGCAAAATTGATGTATCAAACATTCAGTGGTTTTTATATTATTTAGTGGTTTTCATAAAATATGAAAACTTGAGCTATCAGGAACGACACTGAAAAACTATAAGCGGAACAGAGGAAAAATATGTATAAAATAAAGCAGCGTGGAAAGCAAAGTCGAGATTCTCGTGAAACTGGGTGAAAATATACTAAAGTAATACCGTAATCTGATAAATTTTCAATCTCAATTGGAAGCATAGTCACTAACTTTAAACTTTTTTTATATATTTAAAGTGGAAACGATCAGATTTACGTTTTTCGAATAAAAGAAAGAAAATATAAGGTATAATAATTATAATAATTATTATAATTATTACTTATTATAAAACAATTATTTGTGTTGTATAGTGTAAATTGAGATTATAATATATCAATCATTATACTATTATTAGATTAGAATTTACAGAGAAACTATAAGGCATTTGTGTTAATTAGACTTGTACTTTCAGTTCCCAGCACAGAATTCCCTTTGGTTTCAGATACACTTAGAAATGAATCAAATTCATTCTAAAGAAAGTGCTTGTGAGAAGCTAGTAATGTTAGGTTAATTTTAAATTAACTTGTTTCTGATATTCATTACAGTATGATATGGATTACTGAACTTATTAGCGTATTACTTTATTTTGAGTTGGCAGATAGGTTTTCATATTTTTTGTCGATTCCTTGAATATAAATTTAAGATCTTTCTTTTCCATCTTCAATAGGTTATTCAATTTCGAAGTATATCTCCCTGGAAATTATTGATCGTGAACGCTGCTGATTAGAATTTCAGGGAAAGGATAAGAGACCAGAGGGTTGGCTTAGTGGGATCACTGAAAGAGGGTATGAAGGGTGTTCTACATGATAAGGGGAACCGTGAAACAAGGCAGTCATGAGTAAAAGTTTATCGGGGGTTGAAACGAATTAATGGACTTCGTGACAGTTCGCGAAAGTTCGTAAATGATGGCTCCCGCATGTGAAGTTGCCCATGTGAAACGCATCACTCTGTAGTTTCGATCACTTGAGGAAATCCGCCCTGTATATCAGGTGCGAGCAAACCAAGGGGTTAAAACCGGGAAACAGGGATGGGGCTGCCACGTACTTTTTGTGGTACTTCTGGCCTGAAACAAACCATAAAAAAAATGCTGAATCCCGTTATTATGTTCATCGAGTTTATTACAGCTCGTCCTATAATCTTGATGATCGAAACTCTAAAGCGTGTTCCTAAATATTTTCTGTTACAAAATATTGTCAACTTTAAAAACTGCTGATGCAATAAAACTTCTATTTAAAACAACAAGCCTTATCTTGCATCATGTATCATTTTAGAAATCGTAGAGGATATTAAACAAACAAATTCTGTCTGTGACGCATTTTGTTGTGATTGGTTGACTAAATTGTTAGGTGTCATCAGGGAAAAAATTCTGAATAAAGAACTAGTTTTAATGGGCGACCTAGTGTCTCGGAGTTCTCTCTCTATAAATAATACAAATCAGTGATCGATTCAGAAGATAAAAATAGAATTAGTTCCACGTGGTATTAAAGTACAATAATAGAATTTCCGCCCACGAACTAAAAATCTTTCGTTGATGGTCTCAATTTAATTAAATATCATGATCTTCTTTATTTACTTATTTACTTAGTATGATTTTTGTAACTGAATGGTGGAGAACTTGTATCTCTATGACGCGAAAGGAAATATCCTTAGGGAATCCATTAGATGGTGGTTGTCTTCAGAAGCTGATTTTTCATCTTTCATGAAGCAGCTCACATCGCGTTATGGAAACGGGATAGGATCCTCCTTTGAGTCGATCCCTCATATTTTTATTGTCGCCGGCTTTTCATTCCCTTTTCACACATTTTATGCCCTGAATACACTGATAGCCGGCATCCTGTGCAAAATGTTTAATAAAATTTATACTCGATGAATATCTGCTGCTGCTATTCTCGATGAATTTATGATCAAATGGAATTTATAACCATGAACAATGTTATTTATGATAATGTAGCATTTTAATTACGTATGGATGTTTTAATGAATCGTTAAACAGATTTGAAAAAAGCTTTTGTTTTCATATTGCAATATAAGTATGATTTGTCACATGTGTACCAAATACTAATTGTACTTTTATTTTGTGTTTCAGGTATGTATCAATCATTAAATGGATTATTTTCTATGTAGAAAATGAGCTTGATGATATGTAAGAATTTTCACAAATTGAAAAACGACAATTGGAATATTCTTTAAAGTAAGTGAATGCTCGTTAGTTTATTACGGCCGACTTTAATCAGACACGGATGAATCGTACTAATGGAATAAAAAACGATCCTGTGTTAGGTATATGTAAATGTCAATCAGTATATAACTTATTACTTTTTTGAGAAGACCTTTTTTATATATGAACATTCTGAAATTTATAAGAAATAGAATGATTTTCTATTTTGTTGAGTCGAGTGGCTGATTGTGAAATCGAAATCGAACAGCTTTCAAACAGAAGTCATTCATGATCATGATTTCATTGCCACAAAAATATAAAGTTGGATTTTATTCGAATTATCAAATTTTTAGTAATATTTTCCTAAAGAATGTATTGGACTCTGTTGCACTTTCCCTTAAGTCGATCTTTTTTTCTAAATTGAAATTCTTATAATAGTCCTTCTTTTTTAATAAAAAGAGGAAAATGTTTTCTTTTAATATGTATCTGCTTGGATAGCAGGACATTTCATGGCACGCGTAATCGTGGCTGGGAAACGCGGTTGTTCGAGGGTTGCTTGCTCCTAGCAGTGGTAGGTGGGTGGGGGTGGGTTTCGGTGTAGTGGGGTTAGGGGGGTGGCTATAGGGCAATGCGCCGGTCGATACTCCTCTGCTATAACACCGAGAACCACGAGCGCACGAGGCACAGCCCTGATATGATAAAAAAACCCGAAAAGAATGTGTGAATCTTTAAAAAGTATATACAAAGAAATTTGCCAATATCGGGAAATTCTTTACATTTTTATATATTTTTTTTACCCTCTTCAATAATTTTTTTGCTCTGAGATTTACCCAATTTTTGTTTACGTCCCTCTCCGGTATAGGGTTCTTAAATTCTTAACTTTTAATTTAAGTTTCTATATTTTTTATTCAAAGATTTCACGTTTGAATAATTAAAATTTTTAAGCTTGAAAATGCTTCTACCTTCTAGTTTAGAATTCTTTAATAATTTTGAATTCCTAAATTCTTAAATATTCTTAAATATAAATTATTATTGTAGGATGCAAAAATGAGTTACGTAGATGTAATTTTTGGTTTGAAGATAGGTAATTGATAGAGCGAAAAATGTCCAAAGTGAAAAAGTGTGAGAAAAGACGTGTTAAATGAAAAGGATTGAGTAAAATTTTAATTAGGGAGTACCGCTCTTTAAAAGGGTTGAACAACTGACAGTGAAAAGTCGCTGGTGCACCGCGCGAAATTAGTAAATGGCGTATGGAGGTCAGGAGAAATCCCCTATGAGGCAACACTGCTGCCTTGTAGTAAATAAGAGAATTTAATTAAAAGTTAAGTTTTAACGGCTAGACGAATTGAAATATTGACCTTCCTTCTGTCTTCCGTATGCTTCTTCGTTTACACAGAGCAGAAGACTCGCTTGGGGGTGGGAATGGCCCACTCCCGGTATTGAACGCCTAAGAAAACAGAGTCTCGTCCAAACTGGGTTTCAACTGTTCCTATTATAGTAGTCGTCGGCATCGGGTCTCGAGCATTAACCCCTTGCAAATACATTTCGACAAAAAATAAGCACAATTTTAAATCGTTTTTAAAATATTTTTAATTTGTCTCAAAAAGTCAAAAGATCAATTTGGCTACTTTTGATTCAAATGCTCTCCTTCATTTCGTTTGCAAATAACGGAACTACTCAAAATTTACGATCAGTATTTTTTTACAATCCATCTCAAAATTAATCAAATAGTAATCAATCTTTATCCCTCTTGTATAGCTTCACATCAAAATGCAGTTTTCACATGAAAGATAGTATCACAAGATTGTTTCAATTTAATCCAGTCGATGCAGGAGGAAAATTGTTATAAAATTTTAATTCAGTTTCCAATACTCTTTGACAATGGTAAATTAATAAATAAAATGGAAGAATTTATTTGATAAAGTAGAGGTAGAGGATCATCGACTTATATTAGTCAATTGAGAGCCAATTTATGGACTAGTGAGTGTAATTGATATTAATTGGAGGAACATATTAATTATCTTTAGCGAAATATAAAAAATCAAATGAAAGGAAACAAGGATATTAATGAAATTTCTTATTTAATAAAGATAAATATAAGTCAATAAACTAAAAATGATGAATTAAATTTTAACCTTTAACAGTAAATACGTAAAGATGTCCTTTAAAGTTAATATTGATTTCAATTTGTCCAAGTAGAAATTACTTAAACAAACACTTTAATTCGAAATTCCAAGAGAAAATTAAACTCCTAGATTAGAGGAGGGTTCGAGACAGCTTTAATTCTCATTTGAATTTTAAATTAGCTGCTCCCTCTCTCTCTCTCTCTTTGAAAACTGTTTCTTGGATATTTAGGAACTTATTCCCTAGTCTCCTTTTAACTGGGAATATTAATTGTACTCTTTTTACAACTTGAGGATTTATATCTGAAAATTAATGAATGCCGAAGAATTTTCAAACTTCTGAAGAGTAAAGGAGCTTTTACCTAAATTAACATTCTGAATCCTGACTTTGTGCTTTTGAATTATTATGAAACATCATTTAATTTTCCTTTCTAAAAAGGAGATGATTTAATATACTTCTTCTTTGTTTTAAAATATTATTCTTCTTTCATCTTTTTCTCAACCCCCAAAAGTCTCCCAGTTTCCGAAAAATTAAATCTTCTCCTTTTATTTGAAAATTGCCTTATATAAGTTAAATAATAACAAGAAGTTTATAATTGTAATAAAATATAATAAGAGAAGGAAAAAGTCTCGTTCTCAGAGTAATGATTTATGAGAAAATTACCGAAGTTAGTCGTAAACTCTAAAAGTCCAGGTCAAAAAGGTTTCTGGATTCTCTTGAGGAATAAAGAGAGGATCATAATTTTTATAATTTACATCCTGACGAAGACGTCACTCTCGTCGTTCCTAAATCTCGTCATAGTCTTTTCTTCCTTATATTTTTCCTTCTTCGTCATACCTTGGAACCTAAGCTGCTTTCGCAGTTTCCATGCATCGTAAAATGCCTTCCATGGGGAGGATTTCCTGATGTCGATGACATCCCCTTCGTGTTCGAATTCCACTGGCAGCGACACATCCCCGGATCAAGTTTCTATAGCGAAGTTGCGTTCATCGCGAATCCTCATCAAATCCGATAGGATCAGATAGCATCATTCACTCCATACTTGCTGATCGCACTAATTTCTCGATTTTGCTATATCTCTTTTCCTCGAAACCGGCGGAAAATTTCTTCAAAGAAGATATTTATTATTTTTAACTCTGTTCAAATAAAACGGAAGGAAGTGAAAAAAATATTGATTGCTAATAATATAAGTGACATTTTTTGAACCTCAAGGTAAATCTAAATATCTAAATAGTACATTTTCATTTTTTTCTTTTCATGTTTCTTCTTGTTTTATTATTATTTGTTTCTGTTTGTTGTTGCGGATGAACGCGACTCGTCAGTAAACTACTTTCTAGCTGTTCGCCAACCCCATTGTACTGTAGTTCTGGGTTGTAAGTTACAACTGGATACAACGGTGACTGTGGGACAACGACGAGAACAAAGACAGCGACTATAGGACAAAAACAGGGGTGCGACGCGATACAGTAGACGACCCACTGCGCCCTATATACATTATACATATGCATGTTCCGCGCCATTTATGTGTACGTACACAATTTATTCGCTCCCGAGGACTATAACGAGAGCGACGCACGTGTATAGCTTCATATCGATTCCTTATAAGTCGTATATCGTCCATATACCGTCTGTCGGTACACCACTTTGTCTTCAATGTGCATAGATAAGCTGGTTTTATTGCTCCATCTAGAAGGACAATCGACTATTCTGCAATAATTTCTCCAGCGACAGAAATAGTCCTCTGTTGCACGTTTTGCCTCAAAATTGATAAAATTTACATAATTTATCGACAAAATTTCCAAGGGAAAAAGGGACATTAGGATGAGGGATGTTCAAAAGGGAAGATATTAGAAATATTAGTGGAATTTATATATTTTTAAGAGGTCTCAGAGTTTGATCACTTTTTTAAGGATGGTTCTTATTATTCCATTTTATTTCTTCTGAGATTATAACTCTAAAGCTCGCAAAGTTAATTATAAAAAACATTTAATTAATGTTTTCGTTTTACACATACAAAGAATCAGAAAAATATAAATGTGGTAGGAATCTGGGTTGAAAATAGAATTGGGGTTGTAACCAGAACGTTGGTTAAAATTGAGAGAGGTAGATGAGAATTCTCTCTTCCCTTTCCATTTTTGAGAGTTATATTAGGGGCAAATCTCGGGTTAGCTTTGGCGATTCCTCGAGTGTAGAAGCTTTGTAGGGAGTGGTAGGGTGGTAAAGTGGTAAGAAAATGATGAAAAGCGATAGAGCTGAGCACCAGAAGTGGAAACGAGCAAGGGTTGCTCACTAGTCGTTGTTTTCTGAAGAGCAAATGCTCCAATGCAATGTAAAGTACTTATAAAGTTCCTGAAGCGCAAAATCGAGACTTACATTATTTACGTTATACACGTATATATGCATTATACATATATTTATAGCGCACCTAAACGTCTAATAAATCGTCCTCTTTGTGAAAATTAACCGCACTTATGCATCCAGGCTAAAGCGATAAACTTAATTTGACATAGCATGACTCTATTGCGTGTCACGATTCTCATTATCCTCTTCGAATCGTGAGCAGGCGTGAAATGATATCTATAAATACTCCTATGTAAGCTCAATCATCATTTATACTAATTCCCCTATATAAAGGAATCAGAAGAATAAAAAGTATTTATATAAATAAAATCGAATTGTATAGGCATATAGGCATGTTATTTATCAAACGCTTATGAATAATTTCCATTCTATAAGACTGCAGAGAAAATCAATGCAGATTAAAGTTCGTGAATAACTTCCATTAATCTTTATATAAATGTCTCGTTTCCTGCAAATAAGTCCCAAAGTTTTTCTACTGGATTTATAAAATAGTTTTGTTATTCATAATAATATAAAAGCCTGCAATAAGCTTTAGAATTTCTTCACTAGAAATTTATTCCATTACTTTATTTTTGTAGAAATATATGCAATTATAATAACCGTTTCTACTGAAATTCGAAGATATTGAGGGAGTTTTCAATCTTGACTAATATTTTTGTCTCTACAGTAGAACTTTGTAGCTTCGATGGAGTTTGAGAAACACTCGAAACGATTATCGCCATTCAAGCGTCGTGCGCATAATCGCCTTTTCGTAACATTTGAGTGCGACATCGTCTTTCCTCGTCTTTCCACATTTTACTTACCCAAAGCTCTATTTCACAGATTTCACCCTCTGTGGAAAAGCCCGACACGTTCAGTTAGGTGGGAATTTGATACAATTCCGGTCCATGCGTAATCTTGTTTCCGGTGACAGGAATCGCGGCACATGTAAACGACGTGAACCCCAAAATAGCCCCATTTTATGTCAAATATAGTAAGTTATGGCCCAAAGCTACAGAAATGCGAAGAAAATTCCACCTTGGACGTTAAGCATTTTCCGCATTCCAGATTCACAGATCACAGTATCATATTTCTCACAGGTTTCTTTCTCGGAAGATACAATCATTTTAGTTACAAATGACATAAAAATTTCGTTCTTTGGTACATACATCACTCGAAATTATAACATTTTTTAGGTTTTATGAATAAAGGTACAATTTAACGTTTCAATGTTATACCCTGCACATAAATTTAAACATTTTTTCCACTATGAAGACACTTTATCAGCTGTTTTATAAGTTTCTCAATATCTCCAATTGAATACAATCGTAAAATCTGTCTCGAGTCACGTACGACAAGAAAAACTGATTTATGGGTAGCATATAAAATTTCTTAGATCTCGAATTGAATCGTTTCGATCTTTCGATTAATGGCCACCATTCAATGGGAATTCCTATACGTTTGCGTCGTAAGTTCTTTTTTTCAGTTTCTGTGGTCGTTTATTCACGAATACTGTTGCCATCACACTGACAGGATAACAATTTACAATCTTTAATCTACATTTTCTGGGTTGGTAGGCTTTGGACTTTAGTGCATTCTAGAGAGAGAGAGAAATGACGAGCGATCGACGTCTCAGGGATCTCGTCTCTTTACGCCCTCATAAATCAATATCTCTCTTTCTAAGAGTCGCAAAAGAATGAGGTCACACTCGAGTTTTACACAATGATCGATCGTCAACCGCAAGCAATTTTTCTGACGCGTGACTTTCACTGAAAATCTTCAAATTTCGGTCTTACCTTACCTCGAGGATTTCTAGGTAAGAAACCCAACGTATCTTCCCAAGTTAAGAAGTAATCACGATGAATTGTATAACGGAACAAGATTTGGAAAAAATTGTCCTAATAAATGAAGACTATTTATTAGGAATGACATAGGAAGACCCACCCAATAAAAACATTCTATCTCGACTGACTGATCTGTATAATTTCAACTTGTATATTTTTTAGTTTGTTATGTGAATTTGGATTTATTTTCTGTTTCACTGAAATGAATTTGCCCTGACAGAGTGGCCACATATGTCAGGGAAATGACAGGAAATACTAATCGCTGTATGGGAAAATATAAATAAATAACAATAAAGTAGGATCCTTTGTCGCGTATCTTTGTCTTGCTTTTTTTTTGTCATTCTGACAAGAAATAGAGAATTGGTGTAAATGAAATTATTATATCTCTTTTAAAGTTAAACTAGTAAACTTTAAATTTTCGTTCTTTTGCCTTAGTTAGTAATTTTGGAGATAAAAGAGGCGAAGGTTAGAGGTTTGTACTTGTGCAAAGGAAGTGGAATTTTTCTCTGACAATAGTTGTCATGATTTGACACGACTTTGCTTTCCAGTCTGTTTAATATTCCTTGATTCATTTTCCTTCTTGAATGTATTTTATTTGAAAAGGTTATTTTATTTTACGACTTCTCGTACACTTATCTTCTCTTTTTTATGGCGAATTTATTGCATCAGAGTCGTTGCAAGAATTTTCATAAAGATTTTATAAATATATAAAGAAATTTTATGTATATTGGTAAATAATAACTGCTTATTTTGAGAATGAAAATATTTTACGAGATCGAATAGTAAAATTCTGTACTTCCGCTTCCTCCTAGTGTGCAATGTGCATCTTTCATGATGGTAATATTGACCCGCCTCAAGAAGATCGTGAGCAAAGGGAAACATTGTAAAAGGCAGTAGGATGTCAATTCTATTAAAAATTGAGTTTCTGCTTTATGATTTCATAGGATGGTATATCTGAAACTAGGACAGCCCTCTATGCAACCTATTTTACTCTCTTGCAATATGCAAGGACGAATCAACTTAGAGAATCTATGAGGTCTCATCTGGCACGTTTATGTCTGGAAAAATACGCACATGGACGACTCTCATCAATTTCTGAGTGCGTTGTCTGCTATCGATTTGTCTCTTTCAAAGTAACATTTTTGCAGAAAATAGCATGGGCTTCAAACAATTTGTTAAAGTCGAAGAAAGTCCTTTCTTGAAGCAATATGTACTTCGAAAATGTAGGTTTCCATGAATAAAATATTGCACCATTTTTCTCACTTAGATCCTTTCCGAAAACGTTTTATGTACGACACGCTAATTTTATCTCTTTCAAGTTACAAGTGGTGCAGTCTGAAATATTAAACATGATTTGCTCCCATCTACATTTAATAACAGAAATATTTATTTCGAGGTTCATGGAATTTCAATCATACTTTTAACCTCTAGCGCAGCTTTTTAGAATTTATAATAGCAGGAAACACTGAGCAATGAAAAATATGGTGCAGTTCATTTGTTTGATTATTATATATTTTCCCCTCTAATTAACAAGATGGGCAGCAGTTATGCATTTGCACGTGACCCAAAGCCTACCGCACATTTAATCTCCTAGTGAAATAGTTTGCACGTGCACTTGTATCAGGTGTGCACTATTATTACGCACACAAAACTGAGTGCAAATAAAAACTCGTGTGTATACATGGTCTTTGCGTTGCTAATTTCAGTAGAGGTAATCCATATAAATGTATACAAAATACGTATATACAGTATATATACAAACTACGTATCATGGGTGGAGGATTTAGTGATAGTTGCTGATTCAAGGCTCCAAGCTCGAGTAGATGAAGCATATTTTTAGTCATACATGCTCTGCCTGAGGTGCTTTTGTCACTGCAGTAATCCGAGTCACGTTCATTTCTTCCAAAAAAAGGAATTGCCTGAATCTCCGAGCGTATAAAGTTTCGCTTTTTTCTGATATGAGCCAACTATAGAGAACGTGATACAAAAAGAAAGGGATCGTTCCGCTGGAAGTCATCTTATGCGAGTCTGCTTTTTTGGTCATTTCGAGAAATGTGAGTCAGAAATTATTGAACTCTTTTGGGGGAGAAAGTGATTATAGATCTAATTGTAAGTACTTGAAGTTAGAAAAATTCAAATAGATTTTTTAATTTTTAATCAGGCAAGTTGGACGACCAAATTAAATTTCAATAATGATTAGTACGTGTCAACAGTAATTAAAACACATTAAAAAGAAAAGAAATGTAGACAGCATGTGAATCTGTAATTAACTTCATGGAAAGGTTAATCTAATTCGTATAGCAGAATTCGAGATCAACCTGAGCAGAAATAATGAAATGAAAAGAGCTATTGGGATGACACTAAATTGTATATTTCATTTAATACTCCCATATAATTGCACACAAGAGAGGACAGAATGCGAAAAAAAAGATGGAAATTAACTGGAATGTGTAGGAAAAAGGTTGTACAAAGCATAAGAGGGTGGGTAAAAGTGAAGGTATATAGGTTGGATATAACAATTTGCTTCGTTACGTGATTCACGGGAAAGAATGACCAACCATGGGTGTATGGAAATACAGTTATAACCACTGCTGTGAAATTTCGCCAACGATTCAGCCACTATGTGGAGATTTTGTTGGGAGGGATGGTGGGTTGGGGATGAGTGGGTACAGGGGTACAATTGTAGCTCCATGTTCAAGTGGTTGGTCCAGATTTCCGGTCCGACACAATGAGACTCGAGGTCTATGAGCATTTTGTTTCTATTGTAGAGCAGTGTATATATATATATATGGGGTTAAATATTGCATGTGAAACGAGTCAGCAATCTTTTACTTATACGATATGAATGAAGAATTATGACCGTGTCCTGGCATTTGATTAATTCTAAGAATATTATTTTTTTATATTTGATAGTTTATCTTACTTTAATATATATTTATTTCTGATGATATCGTCACGCTCGATTAGGGTCAGGTTCAACGGATGATCGGTTTTTAAAATCGATAAACACAAGTACGCACGTTCCTAAAGTACATCAAGAGCGAATCTTGTACATGAGTGTATTTAAAGACATCGCATTAAAGTTTCAAAGGCATCTTCTACCTGAATGCGATGCTCTACACGCCCTAGTTACATGACGTTGAGCGATCAGTTCGTCCAAGCATAATGTGAATGAAACTTTAGCTTCCATTAGAACACGTGGAAGAATATTCTTGTACAGATTTTTACCTCTTCAAGGTTAAAGCTCGTCAACAATTCTATATCTTTTTAAAATACACCTTTTTCAAAATAGCAAAGAAAATTCTAGCTACTGCGCTAGTTCTAATGTCTATAGACTTTAGAACATCGTAAACATTTTAATAATCATTTTTGGATCGGGAAAGTTTGAAAGATTGCATTTTTAAAAAGTAAATGAAGACGTGGAAATGTTTGGAAGAATGTGGAGAGCACGTGGTCGTAGTTTTAGGAAGAAAGAAAAAATGATTAGAGATGCTGATTGATGGTAGGCAGGAAGTGGCATATTCTTTTGCAGTTTCTCTCCTCATCGGCTTGGTAACCTGGCAGAACAATCTAGTCCTGTAGTGATTGGTCGTCATGGAGACACCCTTCTCCTCCTCCAGCCTCTCAACCAACCCCGTACTCAGAAAAACGACGTACCCAACCACGCTGAGAATGGTTTGGAATCAATACCCGGTTTGAAATTTTGGATCAATTCGATTTTTGAGACAAATTCAATAAAAAGAACCGTTGCAAAGAAGTTTGATAATAATTTTGGAATATTGAGATGATTTTTGAAATTTTAAACTCTTAATATTAAGTTATCTCAAATTTTTATTTTAAAATTTCCGCTATCCTTATTTAAAGACTTTTACTGGAGTTTTTAGTGGACAAATATTTGAATCTTCAGAGGTGATTACATAGACTTGACTTGAAAGTCTGTGGCACAAGTAATATATGTAATTTAGAACTTGGGATCGTTAAGTTTATTCACGTCTGGCAGATAGTTAAGGCAAAAGGTAATCTTGAAAGTTTAGTTTCGTAGACAAGAGGCTATGCATGCACTTACAATAGTGTTACATAGATCTTTGAAATCGGAGAAATTGCAATCGTGCCTCGAACTCTCGAAATCTTGATTCCAATCGTCCCCCATTTATCACAGTATCGATCAAATCACTCAAACTGTTACCAGAATAATCTTGCATAAACTCTTTGACCACCTGATTAATAAAAAAATATCAATATGAAAAAATTTTAAAACCACTTTGAATCATATCGATAAGTTCAGTTAACGATAAAGAAATTTTGTCTGACTCTTAAATCCTGTTACTACTTGCAGTATTCTGAAGCAGTTTTATTTAGTTAGTTCATAAATATGACTAATATTTATATAATTACAATGATTAAGAAATTAATAAATGCGTAATTAGTAATTAGTTTTTTTGACAAATTTAGCAAGGGGTTGATCACTCGATTTTATTTGAGTGTACACCAGAATTCAAGAGCGATCAACCCCTCGAAGTTTAGTAATTTTTTTTTTTTTTTTTTCTAAATACGTCGTTGAGTGAGGATTTACTCCATATGGAAGAGAACTAGAACAACCAATGCATTAATTTGTCATTGCCTAATTAAGGTCTAATGAGCTAGACAGGTCTCTCCTCTAAACGAACCTCGAGTCACTCGACTTTAAGTCGTAGGATTTACGATCCCACTGAGGAATTTTCATCGTCACATTAGTCGCTTGAGTAAATCGATGATAAACGATCTTTAGAAATTTGATTGGTGATTTGCGATTGGTTGACGCAGGAGAGCGAAAATCTAAATTCATTCGGTTGCAATTCATCAGCTAAAGAGACTCGGTTTATATTTTATTACACCCAATGGCAATACCAATAAATATTTCAAACCTATCTTTAGATAGTGAAACGGAATGCAATTTTTCTTCGATAAAAGTAACATTTTATTTGAGACAGTATTTTTATGAATAAAAGGTGCATGATAAATTGAATAAGAGGCGGAAATCACTAAATATGAACCAATAGAGCTAACGTTAGAGGGATCAAAGCTTTACCATATTTTCTGTGAAAGGAGGATTAAGGGTTAATGGAAATTGCCTTTCTAATTCGTCTGGCTTTCAATACTCGTGAACATCAAATCTGCTAATGAAACGATAAATTATTCCAAACTAGTTTAGAGCATTCGGTTGACTTTCAATAATGAGTATTGAACTAGGTGTGAGGACTAGGGCGAGGTATAAAACTGATAGATGAAATGTGGTGTAACACTTATCAATATTTCGTTGTGCTTGAACTCCATGCTCTATTATACTGTCATATTTGCTCAATCCAAAGTCTCGTGAACTAAATCGTCGACCGGAAACATGCAATTACCTTCGATCTTGTAGACACTTGCGTATGTCACGTTTTTATCCATGTTTACTCTTAGAACCTTTCTCGCTACTGAATATGTACTACATTGATTTATAATTTTTACATTTTTTTTTTCATTTCAGAGGGGCTTTCTCCGTTGTTCGAAGATGCGTCCAGAAGAGTTCGGGTCTAGAATTTGCGGCGAAAATTATCAATACAAAAAAGCTCTCCTCTAGAGGTAAGTCCTTTTCTTCCATATATTCACTCAAGGTCACTTTTATCCTGCGATTTTGAAAAGCTCTTTGATCTATAATCCACATATTGTTCACTGAAAATTAGATTTCAGTCGTTTGAGAATCATCTTGTTATGAACTGCCCTTTAAGAAAGGCGAAACTTGTTTGAATTTTCGGATTGAATTAGATATTGTACCAATTATTCGAAATTATACTGGACACTGATCTACTGTTGTCTAAGTACCTTACTGCCATAAAAAATCAATGTCAATAGTAAAATTTCGGGTTGATAACATTTACTTTCGTATTGATATCGTAAAACTTATTATATATACATGCCGATAATTTAAACACAGATTCGCATAAAAGACTAGAATTTCTCACGATGTCTGGCATCTAAAAGCAAGGAACCACGCCGTTGTCACTTTGCCAAAATTCCGTCCAAGCCGTCACTTGCCAGTGCCGTACAATTGTTGGCCTGACATATTTTTCGAATTCCTTTTCCTTTCACGAATCTAATTATTGGAAATTCTTTTTTTTTATCAATACCGAAGATGTATCCACAGATCTTCAATCGCTTTTCCAAAATATTATGGAACTACAAAATAGATTTCTTTGAAATGAAAGCTCTTGTGTTTTTGAAGGATACTTGAAATAATTTACTATTTTCAGAAAATGATTCGACTTTAGTCATATGTTTTTCCATTCTTCTTATATATATAATAGGAACTGCGTGGTTTTTTTTATAATTTATGAGATTAGAAGAGATAAGAAAAATGCTTTTAAGTTTGTATCTATAAATCTATCTATAAATACATCAATATATGTAGAGCAGGATGTATATAGATTTGCTTACGTTAACGAATGATTCCTCCTCAACCAACTGTTGCCAAAGCTGTATTAGTCCTCTTTAGCTTTTATTCATCGTCGCTTCATTTTGTCTTATCTGTTCTGAAAACGCTTTTCATTTACAAAAGTATAAAACGAGCTCCCATTCTCAATTTAATTTAATACTTTATCTCTCAACTCTACCTCACATATGAAGCCAATTGTAAGTTGTAAAGCAGAATAGTGGAAAAATTCTACAAAATAGTTTTCTAGATCAGATATAATGCCAATTTATTATAGTTGTTGATCTTCTTTTTAAAATTGGCTTTTCTCCAGAAACGGATCACTTTTGAAAGCACCTGATCTTTCGAAAATTGATTGAATTTGATGGTTTTTTTTTTTATCTAAGCCATTGTTTTCTTTTTCACTATTTCGTTCGTTTATGGAAGAACGAAGAGGAGACCGAAAATGATATCTAAGACGCGAAGCCAAACGAGCGTTATAATCGAATCAATTAAAACGTTGCGCGGATGAACTTATCCGATAAACGGCATTGTGTTACGATCAATCGAATTAGTGGCTATACATAGGTGAAGTAACCCCTATATCGCTAGTAAGCACACTTGATACTTTACGACTCTTGCAAGCATCGATTAAACACGCACTTCGTCTCGATTTTCTTATAATTGAGTTTTAAAATCTTTCAAGTGTTATCAATTTTGTAACATCCACTTTTTTTTTTATGGGACAATAAAAATTCATGAAGATGTTGTTTTAAGTGAAAGAAGAATATTATGGTCAGACGTGGGATAACTTCACAGTACAAATTTACCAAAAATATCAATAGGCCATATTATAACCCAGTCTAATCTAAAATTCTTGCCCTATAGAAGGTAGTATCGAATTTCAATTGATTTTTTGGGGATTTTATTTTATGGAACTTAAGCAATATAAGGAATTGAAGTGTCGAATAAGTTGTCAATCAGCGTTTCAAGTTTCACCCCCCGACCTAGTCTCACTTTCAAACTCAAAGATTGCAGCGGGGTCAATGGGGTAAAAGAAAAACCAAATGCTTGCATGAGTGGAGAAAAGCACTGCGTGTTGACGGTCAATCGTCTCAGCTTGTAACGAGGGAATTTAGAGTCGCAGGTCACGTGCGCTGAATTTGTAGGTAGCGAACGACGAACGATGGTAAAGCGAAATAAGGGTAAATCGAGGAAGGCGTCCTAATGGTACTTGCGTGTCAATTAGTCTTCTGCTTGAAATTCTTACTTTCCCCTCGTAGCAAATTTATGAGTTCCCCTTATCGAATAATTGAAAAATTGCATCAATACAATATTCATAAATACAATTCGAAAACTGTTTTGTAAAGGTGTTAATTCAGCATACGAATCATTGGAATTAAACTTGTCTCTGTAAAGGAGATAAAACCCTGAAAAAGTGACGTATGCTGAAAATATTTTCGTTTGGTCTCTTAAATGTGTAGCCAACCTGAATAATTTTTATCAAAAAATTAGGTTTCCCGAAAAGATGGAATGAGGCACAATTTTTGCGTATCGAAAATAAAGAGGGTTTAAATTCGACACGAGAAGGAGGTTTTATTTTAATGCCGAATTAATTAAATGAACGAAGAAGGAACACTATATACATAAAAAAAGATGTTGCACTCGCGTAGATCCGATGGGGGGGGGGTTCCCGGTGATGGGCCCGGAGATGAGAGTCTATCTCCTTGAGATTTCCAAGAAGGGAGGAACTCCCTGGGCGTTGGGGTCTCACTTCCCTCTTTGGAATTGGCCGTAAGAACTCCAGCCTTCATGGTGGGTCCTTTGATTTGTTTATGGCATCATTGTAGACTAGACGTAGTTTAAGGGGAACACTAGACATGTTGTTTGCTTTAAGTCACAAGTCACTTCACACACTGATAATCACATTGTTTTCCGCTTCGGTTTAGATCCACCGTGGAGGGAATCCATCCTTTCTAGTTATCCACGCCCTTAAATAAGGTAAAGCTGTGGAAAAAGCAAAACACGAACAAAAAGACAATATGGTGAAGAACTAGCGAACGCACTCTAAGGTGGTCCACCCGTCTCTTCAAAAGAAAAAAAATGTAAAAATTGTAAAGGATGGAAGTCGCAAGAGAACGCATCTGAGTATGCTACTCAGCTGGTCCACCAACGAATCCTCCTTGTAGGCGATGTAACAGGGGAGTTATGTTTGAGTTATTCCTACGTTACAAACGTAACGGCGATGTTTATAGAACTAGTTTATTCAAGTTAATAAACTAATGAGAGAGTTGAATTCCCACTGTAGACACAACCACGCTGCAGACTTGTATCGAACGCGATGCAAACTGCCCGTCTAAACACTATCCAGTCAGGCCGAAGAATACCGATCCTACGTGCCGGGTGGAGTGTGATCTCACAGGTTGATGTGGTGTGTTCAAGTCCGAAATCCAGGGATGTGCGGTTCCGACTGCTCCTGATGGTGAAAGAGATCGAGTCCGAAATGTGCCTATCTTCATAGGCACAGCGAAGGCACCGATAAACCAATGGAGAAATGTCAGCCTTCTCGTTGGCTGGCGTGGGTAGGGAGGTGGTAGCTGTGCGTTTCGCACAGTGGCGAATCTCTTCACCGTCCGTGCTCCGTGCTGGGTCTAACGCCTTGAGTCTTCGCGGCAGCGGATGCGCGCGCAGCTCGTACTCGATGTGGCGAGAACAAGGCGAGAAAGAAGAAAGAAAAAGAAAAAATAATAATTGTCGCCTACTGGCGTGCGACAAATGTCGGCCCTTGTTTTCCGCAACTTGAAGTGATATCCCAATGTGAAGGGTATCGGTGTGAGTGAAAAACAGAGAGGTAAATTTATTGCCTTTGTAGAGAAGTTCGAAAATCGTGAAATTGATTTCATGATGGTATAGGACTTCTTTCCTTTATTTGATGTGAAGCCTTGCACTTGGATGGCGGAAGGATAAAATTAATAAAGGAAAATGAAGAAGCCACAGTCTTTAACCGACGTTTTGCGACCTTGTTCCAGTGACCTCTTGACCCAGAAGCCAGAGACAGAATCCACTTTAACTTCCATTTCCAAGCAGGAAACAACTCTGACACAAACTTGTTGTTTCGGAAAATTGTATTTTACCGCTTTGGCTTTTCATTAATGAACACACATTGCGTTGCTGGTTAACCATTTTCAGAATTACTGACGAAAACAAAAATGTTTGACTGACAGTAATCCAGTACACATAATCAATTAAATTATAAGATCATGTGCACGAACGGTTATTTATGGATTATACAATTGCAGGAAAGCTTGTCGTGCGTGCCATATAGAAAAGTTCGTGCTACTAAAGCTTAATACATTTTGTGAATTATCAGTAAAATTGAGTACAACGACTGTTCCATACTTCTATTAACTCAATTGTTTTCTGCATTTCTAAGCTCTTTTCATACTTAAGTACGTAATTCAGATAACTTTTTCTGTAGTTTACTATTATGTAGGCAATAAGAGATATTATATAACATTTTCTGGTAGAAAAACTAGAATAACGTGAATCAAGCGTTCAAGTCTCGATCAATTTTCATTTTTACTTTGATTGACTCAACTTTGACTTAACTAAAAGACTTCTTGGAAATAAGGTATATTGTTGACAACAATCCGCTTTGCATAATTTAGTTATGAGGAAGCGCAGGGGATGAGGCGAAGGGGGAACGTGAAGTACTGAAATAGGAATACATAGTACAAGTGTCGAGGTTTCAACTTTGCACAACTGACAATGAATGGCACTGGCAGGGTTTGAAAGGGGGTAGTTGGAGGGAAGTGAAAAGGAAGTGGGGAATTTGCTGCACTGCTAACAAGCTACCCTTGTTTGCGCTAAACTCGTTATCAAGCTAGGGTGTCAGAAACAGAGAAAATATTCGTTTACTGAGTTCATAGAAAATGTTAGACTTTTAGGGAATGAGAGTAATAAGGCACGAATAGTCGAAAATATTATACAAGCGACAGGTGTCTTCGTTTTTGTGCGGAATATGCAATTATTAAATAGGAAATGAATCCAAGAAATTAAAAGTTTAAATAAAACTTTTTAATAATAAGGGCAAATAAATTATAAATATGTAATCAATGTGACAGAATATACATATATGTATACGTAGCCTGAGCTATAAGTAAATTTCCGTTAATTAAAGTTTCATGCCAAAACCAAACATTTACTTAAGAGCTCACTCACTCCCTCAAGCTTCATTACAACTTTTTTTTTTTTTTGTGTGTGTTCAACTTTTCGCATACACGTGACAGTAAGTTGTTTTTACAAAGTGGCCATATTTTCCGAGAGGGTAGTTTGAGTCAAGATCTGCATACGGCGAGTGAGGACTGGCAATTATGCCAGTTGGGTCATACCCACACAATTACATTTTAAGAATACAATATAAATATACGTATAAAAGAGTAAGAGAAGACTACTACACTTTTACTCTCGTCCTTGCTCGTTTCGTCTAAAAAAACTAAGAAGGTCGAATGTTTTTAGTCGAAACTCGCCTTCTTTGGAATAAGTTCCAAAAAAAAGTTCATTTAAATTCCGTATGCTTCTCGGACTCAAGGGTGTAAATGCAAGGGTTTGTTATACGAGAACGAAAAGAAAGTAAAGGCAAGAGTAGAAAGGAAATGGTGTAAAAGCGAATTCTCGTTCCGCAACGCACGATAAGTTTTGAGAATTATGATGCCGGAACGAAGTAGAACGCCATCTTGAAACTGTCATTCAGCAAAGAAATAAAACACCCGTAGGATTTCCACCTCCGATGCTCAATGTATAAATGGAGAAAATTGCAAACTTTTCGACCAGCTTATCTATTCCCTCGATGCAATATCAGCAGTGAAACTTTTTTTTTAACGAGAAAACTTAAAATCAGTTCTGGTATTCCATTCACGTGTCTATATTGTAAATCCCTTCAATTTTGACAGAAGATAAAATTTTAAAAGCAAAATCAGGAGTGTGATGTCTCAACCTTGTGTTTGAACATCTAAAGAAGGTTCTGGGGGGTGTCTTTGCTCCTTAGTACGTGACTGCGCATATTTAAGCACTTAAAAATGAACAATTGACGTGACACTTCAGTTTAAGGGGTTGGTCTCAAGTGAGCATAAACCTTGAGATTTTTCTAAAAAATTAAAAAATACTGTCTTACTAAAGTAAAAAGTATTCAATTTATTCAATCTTAACAAACATTTTTACGTGCTTTTTCAACTATACAGTTGAAACACTTATAATAAAAGGGAAAGTTCCGTATTTTAGTTTCATGAAAACGTTTATTTTTATTGTGTTCTATCGTGAAATATAGCGCACCCTTACAGTGGCAATTCTAGCTCGTTATTTCCGGAATTTAAGGGTGTAGGTGGATAAGCTTTACAAAGAGAGAGTTGTAGGGTTGTCAAGTCATAGAAAATGGTTTAATGGTTTGGAAAAGAAGAGCACTCCTGTGTAATTTTGCCAAGAGGCAAAGTACAGACTACTACATATCTTTCTACTTCATTCTGTAATTTCCTCACTTGGATTTTAAATAACTGTTTAGATAGCTTTAGAAATTCTGGAATCGTCATTCAAATTTTAAACAGTGTAATTTTATAGTCACATTCAACAATATATTTGAGAGTAAGAATAACGGTAATATATATAAGGGTCTTTTGAAGTTCTAGACTTCTTGTTATCAATAAAAATATTTTCTAAGCTTCTCGCCTCACGACGAAAAGTATAAGAGATATTTCTATGTGTCAGTCGAAACTCTGTACGACTCAGCTAAAAATAGATATATAAACTTTGTTCACAACGCGAAGAGTCTAAGAAAAATATGTGATCATTAATTCGAGTTGCGTACCATTTCACGCTACGGTATTAGTTCTATAGTTATGACTGCAATATATTTCTCTGCAGTATAGAGTTTCTCCTGACCTGATGTTTATTACAGATATGTAATGTAGACAGTATCAGCATTAAATTTTATCGTAAATTGTGAAGTTATGCATATTCCTTTAAAATAAAGTTTTAATCCTATTCATCAATGTAAATGTCACCTTTAATTCGAATTTAGTAACATAGAATTTCAATTTTAAATTTAATCTGTATTTGTCGCGCAAGTATTAAGCTGAAAAAGGAATACATATGCGTATATAAAGGAATACAATACTTTGTATTCCTGAGAATAAAGAGTCACTCTGAAGTGCATGTGAACTGAAGGCACGTTTACGTAATTTGAGGAAAAATTCTTTTCTCTGGCTGAAAAATCGATTCACCCCATTTTTATTACGTGACTCGAATTTGTAATTACAGAAAGTACAGAAAAGAAAATTTATTGTGGGTAACTTTCAAGTGGGTAATTTAAATTTTTTCGCATCAAAACAAAAGAAGGTACAACAAGGATGAAACATTATTTTTCGGTGACAAATAAATGTATAATTTCAGTATATCACCAGAAAATTGCAGTTCACATAATACCACAGCATGCATTCGGACCTGGAATAGTTATTACAGTTCCTGCGGTATGCAAAGTATGCGAGGAACGGGTGCATGTTAAATGTGTTATTAGAAGTATGAATGAAAGGCAAGATGTATAGCGTGGTGGGAAAACATGTGTATATTTTGTATGCAGGTCATGCATATAGAAAGTTATTTTCTTCTTAATTTTCGATATACAAGTAATTTGATATTCTCGATCGCATGATCTGCTTTTTATTAGCCTCAAATTTTTAAGAGAAAAAGAAACGCTATGTAGGTGAAATATAAATAAAATTGAATTCATCCTGCAAGAATGTTAGCTTTTAATCGAGACGAAACGCAAGGTGCTGTTTGATTTTCAGTTGAATATTTTTTCCAAGGGTTATGAACCGTCATCGATCTTCTCTCATGTGAAAAAATAATACATATCACACATATTTTAATAAATGTACATTTTACTTTCTAGCTTCCGTGACCAGAGTTTGTATAACAAATGAATGACAGCAGTTAATCTGATATAACTTTAAAAAATTTTTCTTTAATAACAGAGAGTGTTAAAGAAAGGATATTAAAAGTACTAGAGCTTAAAATTACTTTTTTTCCGTTAGTCACGCTGTTGAATAATTGTACAGGCAAAAAAAAATGTCCTGCTTTGTGGGTATTATTATACTAGATATGGGGGAGTAATGACTGTTTCGAGCTCGTTCTTTGTTACAGCTTAAAGTCATGCGAGATCAAATGAGATTAAACATTTCCGATCATTTGTATTTTTAAACGCGCGTTTATTAATCTGCAAATAAATCGCAGAATTGAGAGAATGTAGACAAATTAACGAGTTAAAAATTTTGATACACTAATGTTTATTCGAAATTTGTATTTTTGGTGTTGAAATTCCATACTTATAATTTTTGTAGCAAAGACCCTCATTTTTTATGATCTTTTTCTGATTAAAAAATAATAGAAGTGCACAAAAATGTATTACAATGTGTTCGCTGAGTTAGTTTTCATTGAATCATTTCTCTTTCTCCGGATTTTTTTCGATGTCTTTTTTATATTTAAAGCTCTAGAGAATTTAATTGAAGTCGTTCAATATATATATATGACCGGTCACGTAATGGTAAATTGATTCCTGATTCCGGAAAGTTAGTCATAAGCGAGAGAACTTCCCTAAGTTCTTTTTGCTTCTTGCATCTGTTCAAGTATGCATTTTTGAAAATAGAATAACCGAAGAAATAAAGAAAGTTTTTAGATGTTATGTGCAATCGGACTTTCGCGAAATAGTCTTAACAAACTTTTAGAAACTTTTAGAAGTCAATTAAACGCAATAAGCACTCTTCGAGTTTTTCTTTTGCAACTTTTTATTCCCAAATTGATGTTTTCAATTCTTAATTTTTCTTTTATTTTTACGTTTGTTTGGTTTCCTTCATACTAGGGTTGTTTATACCTAAAGTTTTTCAAGAGATTGATCTTCAAGAAGAAAATCTACCAGAAAGCATAAAAATAATGCGAGATCATTTGCGTAATTTCATCCACTTGAAAACAGCTTAAGCTTTTTCGAGGCAAATATCCATGTATCAACTTCTTTTAATTTCTGTTTTTGAAGATTCTTAGGATGCCTTAACTTTAATTCTTACATATATATAATACATAATCTTACATATACATAATGTGTTGCCTAGTTCATATGTATTAACATTAATCTTCACTAAGTCTTTATATTTTCAAAAACCTTTAAAGCTTTTAAGGTAAGAAGTTACATAAAATTGTAATGGATAACAGACATAATAGTTTTTACTCCGTAAAACGTTTTACTGAAAAGAGCTACATTGTATTCATAAGTTATTTAGGATAAGCCTTAATAAGCTCGATAACATAAGCTTTTACGATGACAGGAAGCGTTATTCATTCTAACCGCCATTGTATACCAACTCTAGACTCGTTGATGCATGTACACTCGATGTTCCCAATAGTAAATAAATCCAAACCAGAGTCGTTCCCAATAGTAAAAAAAATTCCTTTCCTCAAATTTCACATCAATTGCGCATGCGTATTGCATATCAAATACTATTTTTAGTATTTTAAACTGCGCGCGAATAGCAACCAATCAGATGCCGAACGCAACGCATGAGCAGTGGTGTGAAGTGCTTATTGCGAGTTGCGCTCTTTGCTATTGAGAACGAAACTCTTTTACTATTGGGAACAAATTACTATTGGGAACGTCGAGTGCACTCGCATAGAAGAAAGTTGTATGTACATGTAACTAATATAAGTGCAAATAGAGTACAAATCCCTAGAGCACTTATTTGTGTAAAATGTATAACATTCGTCTCTATTTGAGAAAAACCTTAGAATGGATACATCCAGGCTGACCTCTATCCAATGATGTGAATCAAATCCAAAATTCCCATTTCATATTGAATCAGATATCAGACTTGGATTCTTCTTCATCTTTAAAATTATTTATTTACACTTATCCTTTCTCACTTAACCTTTCTCAATTCCACAAGTGTCTATAAACTACATTCACTGACGTTTCCTAGCTCATGAAACTGAGACCGTTTCTCCTTTTCATACATGCAAAATTACCATTGCATTGAACATTTTTATGATCCACAACTTCATCTGGTTTATTTCAAGCGAGGAAAATACCGTTAGGAATCGTTTCAAGATAAAATCAAACGAAGAAAAGAAGATGAGAAACCCATAAAATTCTTTATTGAAGCCATATACATTTTTGAAAGGTTCTACACGAGATCGAGTGGAAAAATTGTCGGCTATTCACTGAAATCAGTTTCTTGCTTTGTAAAGAACACTTGTCGTAAGAAAAGTGAAAAGAAAAGAGTTAAATGGGCGTTGATTTTAAACTGAAGAGCCTTTAAGTGTACATACTTTAAGTGTACACACTTATATATTGAAAAAAGATCTGTTTTAATAAGTTCAATTCAGATTAAACAATCATGGGCGGATTAAAACCCTTCGGGGCCCGGTGCTTAAATTAACGACGGGGCCCCTTTAAGGCGAGAGATTTTAGGAAAAAGAGCATATGCGTTCACATTGTAGAGGATATTTTTATGTAATTAAATGCACTTCAATTATAACAAATAAAAATTTATTTACATGTAAATAATATATTCGATAATGTTTTAGCTACTTATCATAAACTTTAAATTTAATATTCTTTTTTATACAGCTGAAGACAGTTACATAAACAAATTTTTTTTAGCATTTATAATTAATATTTCGTCAGATTCCATTTGAAATTCTATCCTTTATTATTTTTTTTTTCTGTATAACCGGGTTATTTTACTGCATATTATGTTTTTTCCTTGGGCAACTGGGGGCCCCTCACTATTGCGGGTCCCGGTGCTTCAGCAACAACAAGCCCCCCCCCATGATCCGGCACTGTAAACAATTATGTCTCTTTGTTGCAGATTTTCAAAAACTCGAGCGGGAAGCGCGGATATGTAGAAAACTTCAACATCAAAATATTGGTAAGTGACTTTCTTTTTCAATAATTTATAATTCATTTATAATTCATAGTTTTCAAACAATTCGCTTTTCATGATCAATTGGTCTAAGCCCGCCAGACGAATTTTATTTCCCCAGTAATCGATATTTCATTTACAATTAAAAATGCAGTGGCCCTGATTGAACAGTGGATAGAGAAGCAAATTGAAATTAATCGCTGTGGGTCGAATCGTATCAATTATCGGCATGGGAATGCCAAATCTGCCGAACCACATTGTTGGCAATAATTTTGTATAGTTAATAAAGCTCATCCATTTAATTAGAAATTCAGATCTTCACAATAGTTAAAGACCTTTCATTTTAACAGCAAAATGTTGTTTTTGTTCCAGTTTTTAAAGTTTTTTTTTCTTGTCTTTGGTAATGTGTTAATTTTCAGCAAGGCTCGTATTTCTTTTGTTTTATTTATTTATTTTTTTTTCTTTTACATTTTTCGCTAAATGTTTCGCCTCTCTACTTTTAGAATTTAACACGAAGGTCGTAAATGACCTTACGGGAAACAAAATGCCATTATTTTAAGTTAAAATGATAGACCGTACAGATTTCAAAGAACAAAATGAGAGAAACGAGCTTTTCGTATTTCCTCTTAATAAACGTCGACCAATTTTTTGTTTAACTAAATATTCTCCAAAAGTTAAAATATCTAAAAAAGTTAAAATATCTAAAAAGACATTGATTTCAGTAAAATACAAACAGTAAAATATATAAAGTATATCTAGTAAACCATTCGAAATTTAAGGTTTGAAAAAAGAAATTTAAAAAAACCGCCAACAGCACTGCAGTGCGACGCTCACTGATGAGAAAGGGGTTGAAAGCAGCGAAAAAAAAAGTAGAGTAACTTTCCGTTGGTAATTGCACCGTCTTTCTTCCTCTGTCAGCGTGGTTCGTATCTATACGCTTTAATTTCCGCAGAGAGAAATTTCGTAGTTTTAATAATAACCATTGAAATTTCTCTAGAGAATATAAAAGGAATATTTCGAAATTTTCCGTCTTTAATTTCAACTTTTCTTGAATCTTTAAATTAAATAAAACACACTTATCATCATTAAAATTAAAAGATTAACATCTAAAGATTAAATATATTAAATTTTCAATAATAAAATCTAAAAATCCTTGTCTTTAATTTTATAAGTTTCGTTGTATGGACCATAATATAAAATATGCAAATTTTTCAATATTTTTTAAGTTTAAAGGAGGGAAATAATCTTTTTTCTGATTTTCACTCTTAAAATCCTTGGTAAGAGTTAGTAGCGCGTACGTGGTGGGAAATCTATCATACTTATGTATCTACTGTGCTCGGTGGAAATGGATTTTCCATTGATACCGTAATCGGTGAACCTTCATAAAAGTGAAGTGGGATAGGTCCTTGAGACTCGCAGTGTAAGCTACGACAAATCGCTCGGAATCGTGACCGAAAGCGATTCCATGTGAAACGTCGAACAAAAGCTTTACAACTGAAGTTGCGTCTTTTAACATCCACCACGACTTTTACCATAATTTCTGATTGGCCCATTGTTAAAAATCTTATTATCTAGCATATATAAGATTTCACTTCTAAAAAGATTCCACATCCACCTCAAGAAATTATGTCGAATAGTAATTTTTATAACTCAGTTGTTTTTCATGTCTATGAAGCGGGGCTAAAGTGCTACTTTTTATTCCCCAGGAAGTAAAAAGCAGAACTTTATTCCCGCTTCATAGACATGAAAAATGGCTGAAAATCACACATTTATTATAAAAAGTATCCTATGAGCCATGGAAGTTACGTAATTTAATTTTGCAAGTAATAAAAGTTTTTATGGGATTTTACAAATCTTCTTTTGAAATCGGAAAATTTAATTTAGAAGGATTCGGCTCTGAGAGACTTTAAGGTTTATTGTGACTGAGGAGATTTTTGATATGATTTCAAAGGATTTTTGAACTATTTCTAAAGGATCCTATTAGGAGTCAGCGAATACCTTTGTACTCGTAATTTTTCTACTATAAAATAACTGTTTTAAAACTGCGCATAGTGTAGTAAAATTATTAGAGATTATTATTAATGAATAACTTTGTAATTTGAAGTGTTTATGACTCGAATAGTGGCAATAATAATATGCCTCAAGGGGTAGTGGATACTTGCAGGATTAATTACTTGAGGGGGTCTGAACCATCACTTGACTTGTTGATGTTGGAGGATTTATGAAGTCATTCAACGAGAACAGTTTGTGGGAACAGGTGCTCTTTTAGGATCAGACTATTAGACAGCTATAAGTGACTAGAAGACTCATATATTTGACATAAGTGGTTATAACAGCGTTTACGACACCTTATTTACGAATAACCATGTATTTGCTAGAAATGTGTAGAGTTTTATTATTATAAGGTACCATTAAAGATAAATTTACAGATAGTGTGAATTGAGTTTGAAATTATAAATTTTAAAAAGAATTTGAAAAGAGTTTTGAAAAGATTTCTTGAATATAAAAATCTATTAATTCATAAAAAAATATGTATTAACCAATTCTGTTTTTTCTGTTTCAGGTAAGCTTCCATTATTACTTAAGTATGAGTTTATAGCCGATTTTTGTGGTAAGCAATTATAATTTATACATACTCTAATATGTACTTAATAGAAGGTGAATTCTATATCGGACTTCAAACAGGGTGATATTTATTTCGTAGGTATTGAGAGTATGAATTTACCTCCAATTTATCAAAATATAATCCCTTCTAGAACAGAGAATGTTAATTCCACTCTGAATAACTTAATTAGTACAAGCTAAGTACAAGTTCTAGTTTCATTCCATCAACGAAGATCTTAAGACATTAGACAGTGGAGTGAGGTAAATCATAAGTCGTTAAATAGGATAATTAAGCTAGCTTGAAGGGCACTTAATGCAAGACTGTATGTCAAAGAAACTTTCAAGATTTCTGAAATTCAAATCAAGTTCTATACAATGAGAAAATTCCTAGTTCGGTAACAACTCTTGTTAAACTTAAATCAATGAAATTCTACTGATTCTCAGTAACTCTCAGTGATATTTCACTGATTCAAGTTTAGAGAACAGTACAAGATTTCTGTTCAACTATTATTTTCTAGACACACAACATCATTTCCTTTTCCGAAGGTGCTTCGACCTTTGACCTTTGACTGTTTGTGATAATTGGTTGAACGATCAAAGTTGCAATTTCATGCACGACTCAATACCTCGTCGTTTACTACAATCAAGACGACCGTTAAATGGAAATTCTGCAATAGAGTTGCATTGTTCGAAATGTAATAGGCCATCTCAGTATATATCCAGAATCTCAGAAATTCCAATTTAAAGCCAGACCAGATTTTGCTCATGTTAAGGAAATACTTTAAAGGTTGGGCAGTAATTGAAGACTGTGAAATCGAGCTCGCTGCTAATAAAAAGGCAGCTTAGAATGTAGATTTTTCACATACTCACTAAGAATCTCAATATTTAAAAAGGTTCGAATACTTCAGCTTAAAAAGAAAAAATTCTGCTATCACTATCATTTTCCCAAGTGAAAGATTCGGCAAAAGTTTGTCCTTGACCAGCTGAGATTTCTTGGCAGATTTCGAGCTTGAACACTTGCCAATCGATCTTACATCCTCGCTTTGCTCTCAGCAAAGAATAAGGCACAAGAAAATTATAAGTAGTGTCCTTGTCAGCAGACAATTTTTTTATTGTTACGGTTTTTAAGCACTCAAGGACAAATGAATTAGTTAAACGCTTCTTCGCTTAGTTAAGTATTTCTTTTCTTCACTTGTGATTATAAAAGCTGATTAATTTAACTAGGAATTATTGACCTGGCTAATTAGGATAATTCATTCATTAATTACAGCTAGTATCTATTTACTAATTATAGACACTGATGGTTGTCACTAATTTATTAAAGCTATTACCAGATATTCGACTGCATAAGTAATTCCTTTTAAAACACTATTGTAATTGGTGCAATATACTTTTCTATTATAAAACATAATATTTAAAGAAAGATTTTTTTGAATTGTTATCTGAACTCATATTGAAGGTAATATATTTGGGAGGAATTAAAACTTCATATATGATTCAAAGATATCTTAATCAAAGGTTCTGTACATATTATTGTATAATCTGTATGGTCAGGATTTTGAAACTTGAATTGTTTTCTTCGTTGAGTAAATGAGATTGTCGATGAAGAAACCGAGGAAGAAGGGTTTTATGGATTACTTGGCTATATGAGGTTGCCATTGACCAGGACGTTAGATAAATGTCAAATCCAAGAGACAATATAGCTGAAAGCGGGATTTTCGAGAGCCTGTCCATTTGGTCTTCTTATAGGTGAAGACAAAGGCTGAAATTCAAATCGATACTTGCTATCCAATATCCAGCAGTATTCCTCCATTCTTCTTGAATTTGCTTTGTTCTTCTCTTACCTCAACATGCCTTAACGTTGATCTTATTCAATGCAAAAATAGAAAGAAAACTCCTACGTTGATCTTGAACCTTCTCTGTTTTTCTAAGAAAAAAAATTATTGCTTTTTCTCTCCTTTCTCTTCTAGAACAATTGTTAAAATAACTGACCTTAATTTTTTATTGAAATAACATATATTTTTGGTATCTGATAATAGCAAGTTGATTATTTTAATCAGGTTCTGGTTCAGAATCAAATACCAAATAGTTTTGTGAACCGATATTTTAGCTCGAAAGATGGATCACGACCACATAATTCGCCCATCCAAGACGTTAATGCCTTAGAAACACGTGTTTCACCCGGTATATAGACATGCAGGAAGGATAAGAACGTCTAAAACGTCCAATTTTAGATCCATCAATGCCATATACAGTATACACAGATTCATTCATCTATATCACTTTCAATGTGGAAAAATACCAACCCTTAGTTGCACCACGAGTTCCTTTCATTTACTTGACAATTCGGATACAAATAAAAGGAAAAAACGCGAGTTATGTAAAAAGAGATATGTAAATATTGGTTTGATTCAATAGGCGAATTCAGGGTTACTTTTGGCGATATTTATCGACATCTTCAACAATCGGAGATTCGTATCTGTGCTAAATTTAAAAGCTTCCAGATCGCTCGAGTTTTCGGTAAATGTCGATAACAGGAAATTTGGACCCCAATGGAAAAAAGTTGATTTTGTGGATAGAAGGTTTTCTTATAAGCAATTTGAGAAATGCTTTGAAATATATACTTAGCCACTTCTAGATTGAATTGAGAATTTTTGGGTCCATTCTTTTATTTATTGAGTTGCTCTATCACTATGTGAAAATCACAGGGGAGAGATAAATTACTCTGGACGCCCTTCAGGCTACGTAATGGCATTCAGGCTCGTGTCTGTTTCAGTCAACAAGTGATATCGATCGTTATGTCTCAGTGGCTTTCAGGCATGCTTGCTACGTTTTAGGATTGACAGTAAAAATTATAATGTTCAATTATGCTTACAGACTTAAAGTATAACCCCCTAAATTCAATAAACTAATAAATCACTTTCTGGGACACTTAATTACATATAAACGTTACACAACCAATTTCTTTTAAATGCTCATTACGTTCAAAATGATTTACACGAATTATATTTTTACTCTACAACCACCGGTAATTATGCGTACTTTTTCAAAATATTAAATTGAAACTTTAATATGCAAAAGGGGAAATTATTTTAATAAAGCTAAAAGGGAAATTTCACTTCTACCTATAATGTCAGTCATTGGATTTGCAAAGGGCGTCGATGAGAGGCAATCACGCAAGCTCTCAGTAGGCTTACGTCCCTAGAGGGTCGAAAATAGGATTTCAAAGTGTGTTTAGCCGAGACCTGATACGGATTACTTGCTATTACTTTCTTAGTTTTTAGCAAAAGGAAAATGCATTGGGCATTCGCTACGTTCCCTAAATTAAAAAGTCTATGAGATAACACTTTTATCAGGAATTTCTAAACTTTATTTGATAAGGTATTTACTTACTTATATTTATATAATATATTTTCATTTTTTACTCTTGAGTTTTGCATGTCATGTCGTGTTTTGGATGTCATGGAATTTCAATTAGTGGGAGTTCTTAAGAAATTACTATTCTCTGGAAATTATATGTCGTTTATATCACCGTTGTAGCGTGCCAAACCTGCCTGATCAATAGAAGCTCGAAGATGGCGGCTTTATACCAGGCAGAAGACAGCTTCTTAATTTATGAGACAATCTCTATTTCAATCCCTCTTCTCTCTCTTGAAGTCCCCTCCCCCTCCCCTCTACCCCTCCGATTCCCTGTAGGATCGTCGACGATGGGGTTGAATCACTTTAAAGTTTGGTTGGCAATATTCTATACTACTTTGCTGAAAGCATGGAAAGTGAGAGATGACTCTTTTTATCGAATCTTAAATCATATATTACTCCCTTACTCAGTTGTAACTTTGTGATATTGAATACATATTATATTAAGCGGTACTAGAGTTTTACGTTAGATTTTTCATTAGATTGAACGAATACTAAATGTATGTTCTTTTAAAACTAGTCAGTTTAAAACTTTTAGCTTATTTAATATAGTAGTATAGTAGTATAGAAGTAGTATAGTAGTATAGAATATTGCCAACCAAACTTTAAAGTGATTCAACCCCATCGTCGACGATCCTACAGGGAATTTAAATTGTAAGTTAAACAAGTTTGAATACTTCTAATTTGATTCTGTTAAAATATCAACTTTTTCAAGTGGTAAAGATCTTTGCCACTTTCAAAGAAACCATTTTCAACCATTTTTCAGAGATAGTTATATCATAACTTTTTAAAAAAGTGTATTTTTCATTCTTTAAGTAATTTTTTCAAGAATGCTCTAAAATACAAAGTGTACTTTCACAAGTTAACTTTATAGCCGTTTTAAAAAGTATTTCTTAGATTTACCGATTCCGAAAAGTAATCGAACCAGTTAATTTTTTTATATTACGAAGTGAAAACTTGAGAAGTAAGTTAGCGATCTGGAAAGTTTGTAATGAAATGTCTTCATCTGTAGCCTTTTAAATCGTACAAGTAGTTCGGCTCCAAACTTGGTTTAATGGTTCTCCAGGACTTCTACCTTTTCCATTTCTGCTCCTTGAAGAGCAGTTATAACAAGGATAGCTTTCTTCAGATTTCCATCTCCTTCACGACGAAATATTTCTCGATCCCTTTCTCAAATGGGTCTTCCCTTATCATCTTTTATCACAATTTGCCGACGTTTAACGAGCAAATTGCAGCTCTAAATTAAAAGTAATGATGCACCTCACAAGAGAAAATTAAAAGAGTCCTAGGAAATTTAGAGAAAGATGAACTTGCTTGGAAAGATGATATGATAAGGATTAAAGGGTATCTAATTCATAAAAGTAAATAAATTTTTGGATTCTAAAATAACTGGAACTCAGGTCAACATTTGTTTCTAATTAAATTTCTTCTTGGCAATTTCAATTCCTTTTTCCTCGAATTCTTTTATACTCCAAATCTGTATATTTCTACTTTAATCTCCTTTTCACTTAATTTTTTAAAATTTTGTTTCCCTAATATTTAAAACCTTTCTTTCCCTTTGTACCTTTCTCTCCCCCCGAATATTTGTTATGTAAAATACTTTGAAATTTTATTCCAGAAGTTTTCTGCCCTTGAGAACCATCAGTGATCTTCCAAGTGTATTTCTTCAGAACAAAATTCAAATGAGGGAAACTTCTCAATTGAAGCATTTTTCAAAAAGTCTTGTCTTGAATTTCAACTCGCTAGAGAAATAATGTATTATTAGTCAAAAGTATGGGGAAAGACGTGTTGTCTACTCGAAATCTTGAAACATTCCCTTCACGTTTTAAGTTTTGATATCCCTCAATATAACCCAGTTGACTTAAATATTATTTTTGTTACAAATATAAAAGAGAAGACACATCCAAATTTTGAACTACACTTTCCACCACGTCCTTCCTTAGCTAATTAATTTCAGAGACTCAGTTATTCAGTAGGAGAGATTTGCTAAGCTCCACTTGATTTTACCTCTCAATGTATAGAAGGAGTTCATTGTTCAGTGATTGATTGTTATAAGTGTAATCTCTTCTCACACAGAAGTTAATGTGCTCACTCGTGGGATATGTAATTAAGTCAGTAATAGAGAAACGCTTATTAATTTTCTCTGCAATGTGTGCCCAATATAAATGGAATATTTAAAGCTTTAAAAAATAGGTAAAAAAAGATTATTTCTCGTCCTTTAAAACGAATAGTTATTTAGTTTAGCCCAAAAAGAATTGGTATTTTGTGTATTTTTATGTAATTGGAATTTCTATGTATAGGTATGAAATTTCTATGGCAATTATTTATATGTAACTTGAAAGTACATATGCGAATAATCTCTAACGTGTATATTATTTCTCATATACGTACGCAATATTAATGTCTACTCTAAAGTGGAAAGCCAGTATAATCTGGTTAAGGTTTTAATGTACGAGAACCATGTTTGACAGGTTGAGGTGTATATTACGTTCCTCTAATAATGTTGGCCCACGGGTGTTCCTAGTGCTGGGTTGGTATCAAGTTATATGACCGCAAACGTCGTAATCCGTTACCATTAAATGTGGATATAACAGTAGTTATACTTACATCGTAGATCGAAAGTTTCACCTGTTACAATGAACAAAAGACAAAGGAGATTAAAACTTACTTACAGTTCTAGAGAATCTAATGTTCCAGTCATAAAGGTCTTCCAGTGTCCTTACACGAAACGTTACTCAAAAATGTCATCAAACTCTTATCCTCACATTCTTTTTCACAAAAAGTGTCTCTGTTTTATCTGAACAACAAAATCTCTCTTTTTAGATTTTTTTTATTGAATAATTTATGAGATCGTGGCTGGTTTACTAAATTATTCATAATTGATAAATTTTACCTCAAAAATACAGTTTGTTAATTGTTAGAAATATGAATTATGTTCCGGCGGATTTAGAACTCTGTATAGGTAATAGTACATTGTGCAACGAGTGTGGATAAGTTGCCAATAGCGCACGAGGACGGCGTATGTGAGCACGAGCGAAGCGAGTGCGAGCACGCCGCCCGAGTGGCGCTATTGGCAACTTATACACACGAGTTGCACATACTATTTTTTATCATGAGTGCGTGATTTTCGTGGGTGGGTGCGCGTTTTGGGGCGGTGGACGGGGGGTTGTGGGGGGGCGCCGCCCCCCCAGTCAAAAAATATGATTTGTATGTGTTAGAAAAAAAAGAAAACCGAACCTAAAAATGAAAAATTTATTCAATTTTTGAAGATTTCTTTATTAAGAGAGCCCAACATCGTTATTGAAATATAGAACTATTAAACTAAACTAAATTAAATAAATCGATTTTCAACATAGGTAATAAAATATAAAGTTTATAAACATTTGAAGATTTTTTGTCATCTTCAAGTTTTTAAAGTACAGAACACAACATAGCTATGAAAATACAAAACTTCTAAATATTTTTGGCATCAAATATTTTAAATTAGCTTCTATAATTTTAAATTAAGTTTTAATCACATCAATTTTAATATTACTTGTTACTTTGAAGATTCAGTGTAATATTATTGCAGTTGCTTAACCTAACCTCTCGTGTGTTGAATTCAATATTGCGTATACATATATTATATTATACAGGAATCGTGAATCACGAAATGTACAATTTTATTGGCTTCTTATCTTTTTCATACTTACTCGTTATTTGATAAGCAAAACTTTAGCTTCTAGCTTAATATATTATTAATCGGCACCGTACTAATTGCTACTCAAACACACTCACAGCTCACTCACAGCTCGCCTTTTGACATAGCGTCGAACGCGCTCGAACTGCTCGAAGTATACGAGTCAACACGCGTACCAGGAGGCTACTGCGCATGCGTCGGAAAATATTACACTAGTGCGATATTAGCCACTTATCCACACGCAAATGCGTTACGATATGGACCACATATCACGCACGAATGATAAAAACAATTTAATAATTTTTCACCTGAATCAATTTTTTTTATCCTAGAGCTATATGGCTTTTCAATAAATCAAAATTTGCCTTCAGCGTATTGTTATAGCGATGCTATAATGATAAAATACATAATGCACTACTGGAATTACACGTTCAATTTAATAGAGACATAATGTCCCTGAGAAAATACGACGTTGTATATTATCGACTAAACAAAGCTACATAATAGGATTTTTAAAATTTAGACGATCTTGAGAAAATTAATTGAAGGCAACCAAACAATTGGAAATTGTTGTAAATTTTTAATCGAAGAATTGTATCGATCTTATTTGTACCATTTTATTACTTTTCTGTTACAGTGAGATTACACGACAGTATACAAGAAGAAAACTTTCACTACCTCGTCTTTGACTTGTAAGTAAAACTATGTGTAAAAATATAAATCATTAAGATTGAGGGAATTGAGTGAATACAATGTTATTTTCTATTTTCTCATATAATAATTGGTAAATCAATTTTTTTTTTCAAAAGAAATTTTTTCTGATTAAGATTAAATTGATGATCGTAGATAGAAATGTGTAATGAAATAGATTAATACGTCAACGAGAATTTCTCTTATAGGATTTTTTTCCTCTTACAATGAGTAAATGTCGATACTCAGAAAATTACTTTGCGAATTTGATGAAACGTGTTAGTCGAAACAATGTGGCAACACATCAATCGTAATCAGATTAGTGAAGGCCGAATTGCCAATCGATTCTTTCGTCCTTTTTTTTTCTTCTTTCTCTTTTTTCATTTTGCCCTGACTATCTGGAACATGTGTGCGAATGAGGGAAAAGTGAAAGTGACTGCTATCTATGTAATTACAAATCATCTCCCTTTTATTCGTAATCAAATTTGTTATACAATGATTATTGTGCGTGACTAAACGAAAAGACCTTCATTGTTAATTGTCTTCTAGATATTATTCAAGGCTCGTCCCAGAAACTCATTAATAAATTTTAGACACATCGATCTGGAAGTTAAAAATTAAATTTTAATGTCTTTGACCTTTAGATAGCGGGCTGCTTATAAATTATTAATAAATTTGTCTAATTTATATAAGGATAAAATATTTCAGATGACATTCAGATGATTTTTAATTGACATCCAATGTGAAATCATTAATTTTCAGAGTTACCGGCGGAGAACTTTTCGAGGACATTGTCGCTCGAGAATTCTACAGTGAAGCAGATGCGTCGCACTGCATCCAACAAATCCTGGAAAGTGTTCACCACTGCCATCACAATGGAGTAGTGCACAGGGATCTTAAGGTCCGTAAATAAAATATATATTACTTTTAAATTCTCAGTCTGAATAAAGTTTTTATACAAGTTAATAAAACTATCATTAAATACCATCAAAAGTAAGCATATAGAAAAATGTATTTCTTCTCATTTTCAGCCCGAAAATTTGCTTCTCGCTAGTAAAGCAAAGGGCGCGGCTGTGAAATTAGCGGATTTTGGACTTGCAATAGAAGTCCAAGGTGACGCACAGGCATGGTATGGTAGGTATATTTTTTGTCCTATCAGTACAGTAGATAAAGTTTTAAAATTAAAAGAAAAGTATATAATTCTTTATTTCTTTGATTACAGGTTTTGCCGGAACGCCCGGTTATCTCAGTCCAGAGGTTCTCAAAAAGGAGCCTTATGGAAAACCAGTAGATATTTGGGCATGCGGCGTAATCCTTTATATTCTATTGGTCGGTTATCCTCCATTTTGGGACGAAGACCAGCATCGATTATATGCCCAGATCAAGTCAGGATCATATGATGTAAGGATCATATGATTAACATAACTAATCGAATTTTGAATTATAATCCGTTTTACAATTTGAAACTGAAGTTTTGAAGTAAGGAACGGATTGAAAAACAGGTTTTTTTACTCTAGTTATTAAAGGAATTATTTTATTCAACTTGGGAATAGATTTTTGAACTATTTGTATTCATTTGTAGTACCCTACACCAGAATGGGACACCGTCACACCAGAAGCAAAGAACCTCATCAATCAGATGCTCACAGTGAACCCTAGCAAAAGGATTACTGCTAGTGAGGCCCTCAAGCACCCATGGATCTGCGTATGTGTTCCACATTGTTCTTTCAATTTTCTGTCTCACGTACTGCACATGTTTCTCCTCTAACGATTCTCTTATTTCTTGTATTGCAGCAACGAGAACGTGTTGCATCCGTCGTACACAGACAAGAGACTGTGGATTGCTTGAAGAAATTTAATGCGAGGCGCAAACTAAAGGTAAACACTTTGTTATTTATCTGTCTTGACTTTAAGTTAATTATTTTATTTGAAACTTTTATAGATAAGTTAATTTTCAAAACAAGTTCTTTTCTCTAAAATTTACTTTATAGATGTTTTTGAGCCGTACTAGGAAATTCTCAAAGAAGTTTTAAAAAACAGAAAAATTGTAAATGGTTGTTGAAGTTGAGATTGTAGATTATTAAAACCAAATTTATAAACTTTTCCTTGTCAAGTTTGAAATAAGTCTTTTGTAGTCTCTAACTTCTTCAAAATCCATGTATTATTTATCGCGTCGTGAATAGATGTACCTAATTTGCATCCATATTGTGCAGCCGACCGTGAACCCCTGCCTCTCAGACTTTCTTATTCTGTCTCATATTAATCTTAAATAAGCTCTCTCTTCTCATAAAAAAAAAAATATATATATCTTGCCACACGATGAAGGTAAATTAATATCATGGACCGCTTTCCTGGGATAAAAGCTTGTCGTTAGCAGTTGCAATATTTTAAAATTTTTATGCACCCCAACTCCTTCATTTCTAAGCCTCGATCCATTTATTTTATCTAAAGGTATAGTAGAAAATTAGAATGAAATTAATAATGTAATAATTAATAATAATTAGTATTTAATTAAATAATGGATTAATAAAAGGGTTTATTTTCGACTTGAAAACAAGCTTTAAGTAGTAATTTTATGTGAATCTAAAAGTAGACTTGAAATCGATTTTTTCCTCAGGGAGAATTTCTGATGCAATATATGGTTTGGTGAAGGAAATAGTTGAGAAAAGTTGATGAGAGATGTTGACAAGTCATTAAATTTCAAAAAAAAAAAATATATATATATATATATAAATAGTTTGATGATGGTTTTTTTCATGAAATTTATTGCTCACTTATACTATAAGAGACGGCCCTGTCACGGATGTTGAAATGATAATGCCAGTCGTTAGTTTGCTTCGGATTCTTTCAGTAGTGACATGACCGAGAAAAGAAACTGACGCGTTTAAAGATCGTGATCGCTCCTGTGCTTTCAATAAATTTATTGTTTATCTCTTTTCAATATTATTGTCACCTTTTTCATTCAAAAAATAAATTAATCACATTTTTATTGTTTTCTTCTAAAATTTGAGGGACATTTTTCTAATTAAATTTATTGTGTAAAAAATTAAGTGGATTATTATCAGTTTTCCAAAAAACATACTGACTATTCTTTTATTTTTCTAGAAAGAATGCAGCTTGTTTATATTTAAAACGAAATTTACAATATTATATGTATAAAAAAAATTACTCCTGAGTTCTGAGAGCAAAAAATTTCAAGTTGAAAATTAAAAACTGCAGGTGATGAAAAAAGCATAAAAAATAAAATTTATGCCTGTGGTTATCATTCCTTTTATGTGCTTTGAGTAAACCAAAATGCAAGACCAAAAAAGTGCTAGTGACGCGCGTGAAATGAAAAACGTCAGAGTTTAAAATTGATTTTCCTGCACTGAAAACTCCTCTACATTCTTTGTCAATATCGACATGAGAGCACTGAAAAACAAATTCTTCTTATGTAAACAGAAGGAAGTTTCAATTTCTGAGGTTGAGACAAAAACAGTTTCGAAAATTATATTTAAACAAATTTATTTAGATTTTAGATTCTACATACAATTTTGTAAATTGTTACTGATCGATTATAATTGTTTTTGTCAACAGGGCGCTATTTTAACAACGATGCTGGCAACTCGGAACTTTTCCAGTAAGTATGATGCACATGGTAAGTACCTCCGGCCCTCTTCAGCGCTTCATGGACTACGACAGACTGTTCTTATCTTTTTTCTTTATTTTTGTAACCCACAACCTTCCTACCAAAACACCCACCCTTTCCATACATGCATCACCATAGATTGCAGAAAATCTATCACCACTCTTCGCGCCACTCTCTTTATGGCGAGCCATAAAATTGGCCGTGCTCTTTTAGCTTCAGTTCCACATACCGTCACCATTGGCTATTAAAAATAAAAGTCTTTATTAAAAACTCAGATGTAAAAACAAGAAACTAACAGGCAAAGATTGATTAATTTTTTTCTTAAGCAAGATCTATCTTCTGAATGAAATTTTGTTTGGTAAGAATAAAATTTTGAAACCGAATTATCTTGATCTTGAAGCATCTAGCGGTTCTCGTCATAACCTTTTTTTTTATCTAGACAAAGAGAGAGAGAGAGAGAGAGAGAGAGTGGCTCGTAAAAGCGAGGCTGAATTGAAGCAAACAATACTTTGATCATTTGATTGCTTATTAAATATTAATTTAATTTATATTTCATATTTATTAAAGAAAATATTATTAATTCATCCTCGCTCGACTCGCCAGATATGGTATGCGCATTTTATATTATAATATGTTCATCCCATCATGTACATACTTATATTAAATGCACTTGGCTCGCACCTCATATATTGCAAAGACCATTGCACGTTGCCCAGAAAAATCCTACATCTTTCTCTAGTCCGAAAAAGGATTTTAATTTTAAATGAAAACGGTCGAAAATTTTAAATATATTCATTCAATCCTTTCAAAGGTTTTTATTCAAATAGTTCCCACATTTCTAAAATGAGAATAACAACTTTAAGATAAAAGTGTTATTTTTATCTTATATATTATTTTCATTTTTATGTAATTAATGTTCATTGAAATAATATTAAACTAAACTTCTCGACGGTTTTTGAAGCCTTTTGTACCGAAAAATTCTGATTTCTGGGTAACGCGATTCGTAACAGTGGACTCAAGCAGTTTTACCATCGGCTTCAACCTATCATTCGATCATCGTTTCACCCAATGATAAATAAAAAACGAAACTATATTTCTAAAAATGTAACAATTTATCAGAATAACTTAGCATTAAGATTTATTCAAATAAGTTGACATTTGCTTGAAATAAATTTGACCATAGGTATTTTTTCGACTGAGGAACGCAGTAATGATTTCTGTAAAATAATTTTTATAAAAAGAGACTATTATTATGAATTATAAATATGTGGTTTCCATAATTCGATTTGAGGTCTTAAAATCACTAAATTCTTAAACAACGGGAGAACATTAAATCGAAAGCAATTTCAATCGTAATCTCGGTTCATAATAGATTTTCCTAGTGGGATTTGAGGTTTCCGAATTAGCATTTTAAGGTCCATATACCATAAATAGAAACTATTCGGTAACGTGTTTCGTGATTTTATATGAACCCATTACACAGAAAACCATTTTATTTACTTCGACAATGTATTTCAATTTACTTCGTAATTTACAAATTTTATGGGACAAATAGAAATTCTTTTACATATTTTTATTGTAATAATATTGAATTTTTAAATATTATCAATATTACAAATAATTTGTAATAAACCTTTTCAAAATTGGCTGTCACATGTCCATAAAGACATACGAAAAATTCACGTCTTAAAAAACAACCCACAACTGTTTTGGTCCACTGACGAAGACTGTGAATGATACGTGTTTGGTATTGCTGAAAATTGTATGCCTTTTCTGCGACGACACGTTTGAATTGAAAAAAAAAAACATTGTTCAGTCCTGTTATTTCTCTTTGAAGTGTCGAATGAGCACTCTGTACAACATTGTATGAAACTTTGTACTGTACAAAATGACTGCGTGCACATTCCGTTTGGAATGAAAAATCCCCCACGTTATATTGTGTACGTTATAACAAGTCCTTGGACAATGTGAGACGTTTTGTTTCCCTTTTTCTTACTTATATAGTCAAGTAGGTCTGCATTATGCAACTATATATATATATATATATATGCATACACATGTGTGTTCATTAGTGAGTGTTAGTTCTGTAAACCCTCACCACGCCCCGGCCATTACACCAATACCACAGCACGTCCTAATTAATCGAAAATTAAAAAATAATTTCGTAAAAATACCAAATTTGATTGCGTAGCTCAAACCTTAGGTATGATGATAGAAATTTCAAATGAATCGATTAATATCCTACTATAAAAAATCGTAGTCTCAATTAAATATTTTTGATTAAAAAATAATTTATTTAACCAGAAAAAAATTCACAGACAAAAATTCCTCGTTTCGTTTTGCATTAGTGCAATTTTTTAAAATAATTTTATTCTAAATTGATGAAAGATAATATTCCGAAACAGCTCAAAGTAAATTACGTGATCATGTGAATTAAAAATTGACAATTTTTTATTCAAGAATTCGTATCCTGGATATATCACTTTGAAAGAAATTCCATCAATCTCATATCATTGAATTGACCCTTACTTCAATGGCAGAAACTGGTAATTATTTTCCAAACATATTAAGAAAAGTTACTTTGTAATAAATCATATAGAATTTAATTTGAAAAGTTATTAGAAATAAAGTATGTACTTATATATGGTGAAGACTTTTACACAAAGCTGAATAATGGATTTGCTTTCCCTGAGCCGCATTCTTGTTGCTGAAAATAAAAATCAATTTGAGACTAATATATTTTTTCTGAGTGCACATGCACTCATAACGTAAGAGTCTTCTAGTGGATTACTTTGGCGTTGGTTGGAAAATTGCATGAAACTCAGTATTAAATTCCCCCCGGGCATCAACCCTGTCACCCTTTGAATTTTGCGCCACGAGATTTTCCACGACTACTGAAAAACACGAACGTGACCTAGAAAACTTACTTTGAAATAGTTTCTGAATTACGTCATTCTCTTCAAGTCAACCCTTGATGGCATAAATGAATTAAAAATAATTCAGAGAATTGATGTTAAAGTCGTTCATTATTTTTCCATTAAGTTTGAAAATGCATTGATGTCATATATTTATCTTACAATATTTTTCAAAATTACATAATATCAAAATTCTGTGGGAATTGCTGATTTTAAAAAATTTTTTTAGCAAAATTTTCAGACGTTTATTATTTATTTGCGAGACTATTTTGCTCACACCGTATAGGGTTAATTGTTTTGCAGGACTAGGCAATAATTAACTTCGTTAGCGTCATGCTCTTCTGAACTTTGCCTCTAATTAATTTAATTTGCCAGTCTTAATACGGTCTCCTGAGTCGAAATTCACTGAGAACTCGTTGAAATTAACGAGAATCTTACACTCGAAATGAAAGTGCTTTTTTATTAAAACGATTTAAAGGGCGTTGGATAAACGCTGATATCCTCTAAATTCTAAGAAACGTAGAAAATACTTTCCTCAAAAAACGTTTCTTCCTAGAATTTGGAAGCTATCAGCTTGCCTAACAATTTTTTTTATTGATAATTAGGCTTCTGTTTCAATGGTTTCTACGCTTCTCTGTCGAAAATTTATATCCTTTCTAAAAAAAAATCCTCTCTAAAAAAGTGGTGTAACGAATGTCTCGAAAATCTTGCAAACATTGTTGTTGCAAACTTGATTGGCTTTTGAATGACTTAAGGTTGTAAGAAGGAAAACAAAATTATTCGGCGTGTATTGCGCGTGTTGGTTTTCTAGTGTAGATATATTAATGTGCATTGGGCGAACATAATTATAATGAATCGCAATCCAGGTCTGATTGGCTTCATTTCTTTCGAAATTTCACTTTTCATATTTCGCCTCCTCTCCTTCGAGTTGTCGACTCACATTCGCTAACTTTTTGTTGTGAATAACATTTACGTCGCGTCAAAGTGTCACTTGTGATTAATAGTTACTAAGAAATTTAAAAATATTAAAAATATTTAAAACACTTTCTCTATTTGTAAATAAATAATTCAATTCTCTCTCTCTGATTAACAAAGTCTGCGAAATAAACATATCGTTGATTTCTTGATATTTTTTCCAGTTACATATATATATTTCATATATATTTCTGATATGAAATCAGAAAATATTTTTGGAAAGTAGAAATAAATTTTTTTGTCAAAATAATTTTTATCTATAAAATTTCATACGAATTAATGAAGAATAACGAAAAGTTCTTTTCATCCACTTCTGGATTTTAAGGATGTGAGTGACAACTCAACACTTTTCAGGGACAGTTTCCAAAGTTTCTTCTGAAACTTCTGCGCGAAGGGGGTCGAAGGTGCTACGCAATTTACCTTTTTGGATTTAAAAATATTTATCTAAATTTATGAACATATCAATATAAAATAGATATAAAACTTTACAACACTTGACACGATGTATAAACTGCACACGAGTCCTGCAAGCTCACTTTCTACAAAATGGATCACATCAGGCTGCATTCTTCCATATAAAAATCATTTTTGAATTTTCTTAAATTCGTAATTTCATTTTGAGTCGTTTTTTCTGATTCGAAACTTCTGTTTGCAAAAAGTATTATAAATTCAGTACCGGTTCAAAATTCATCATATTTTTTAAGTAAATTCCTATTGCTCACTTAATATTGTCGAGAATTAAGTCTGAGTACCAATTTATATAAAAAAGAATTTTAAGAATTGAAGACGATTGTTTAATAATATTTTATACCTCCTAAAAAAAGTTAATACTTTTAGAAAGATTTATTATTCCGGTAAAAGTCTGTCTCAAATCTTAAAATTTTTTTTGATAAAATAAAATTTTTGCATCTAGCACGCTTTTCCATTTTCACTATTTAGTCATAGAGAAACGAAATTTTTAGATTTAGAGAATTTTACAGTTTTAGAATGTTAATATTTTGTAGTTTAGGGATTGTAAATATTATGCTTCATCAATGAATAATACAATACTCTACAATACAATTATCACATTTCTTCTAAAAGCTAAATATTTCGACTTCTGTAAATATTCCTTCAACTCGTGTATTTGCACATACATTTTTCATCCTGTGCAAATATTTTTCAATTTTCATGCATCGTGATTTACATGTTTCGAGTGCAAGTAGATTTAAATTAGCAAAACTCCATTTCCTTTTATTTTAAATCTTGAAGATATTAAAAAATAATAATATAATTTGTATTGATCTGTTGCATGTGTTGCACAAACTTTATAAAATTACTTCAATAATTTTACATAAGGATTATTTCTTTTATCTGTTTAGTGCAACTTTTTCAAAATTAAATCTTTTTTATTTAAAAATAATTCCTCCAGTTTTAGATTTTATTCTCCAGAAGTGTTAAGCAATTATTAATTTATTCTACTTTACCAATATTTCATGACAGTTCATCATACATTCTCAATTCTTTAAAATCAATTATAAAAAAAAACTCCAGTGATATAAATCCAGAATTTTTTAAAAAAGACCTAAAATATTTTATAATTGATATGAGAAGATATGAGATGCATGAAGAACATTTCATCATCGCGATCATAATTCCATCGCTCAATCGACATGAAACCAAAACACAACACAATAATAATTAGTCACTTTGATGGAAAGACAAAATAAGCTCGGAGTATTGTAACCATTAGTTCTAGCGGTAAAAGCGACGTTAACGAGATTTCTGTGTGTTTTGTTTCCTTGACATCCATTACCACCCGCGAACTTAATCGCGATGGTACGATCAACCATTCCACAATTGACCAATGACCATGCACCCAAATGAAAATCTCGTTGACCCACGCTGTGATCCAAAGAAAGTGGTAAGACGTGTTACCATTTTTGTGTGTTGAATACATCGTTCCTCGTCTTTGTATTGTTTTCTCCCAGCCTTATTACTTCCCCACCCCTCGAGAAAAATAATTTAAAAACTTTAATTTTTATGAGAAAAATTGTAAATTAAACAAACTAAAGGGTTTTCGGAAGAAAAATTCTCGAGGGGATGGTGGAGATGAAAATAATGCTTTCTATAATAATAAGACTTTGATGTTCTTCCCTTCTCAATTATTTTGCTTCGCGTTTGCAACCCATCGACTGTCCAAAATTGTTTTAAGAGAAATTACGTATTAATCCTGAATTATAAATTTTAATATTCATGTCCTTTGTTCTTTTTTGAATTTTACTAGAATTATTATAATTACTATTTGTTTTTACATAATTGCTTGTCTAATTATACTAATATTTTCAATAACTTATGCACTTACTATACGTATATTCTATTTACTGAATGTTAACGGATGTTTTATGCTATATCCTACTGCCATTGCATGAAAGTAAGTAATTTGATTAATATTCAAAGGTTTTTCCAGTTTTTTAAATAACGTCTCTCTCTTCTATTTCTAATATTTCAAGAAATATATGAATTATTCATGTCAATTCAGTTCTAAACTAAATATAAAAATTGAACACTGCTTGCAAATATTAATGTGAATGCAAGTGCATGCTGAATTATTGTTGAACACTAACACAATGTATTTCCTCCTCTTTTCTTTCTTCTCTCTCTATTTCTCTCTTTCTAAATATTATATTCCTGTTGAAACTGATACTTTCCCAGTAGCCCTTGAAGTACTCTAATTTCTAAATTGTATATACCCGACTCCATTTTCCCATAAACCTAGAAGAGTCGAGGCCGGGAAAGAAGTCAAAGTTCAAGGTTTCAGCTCGGCTTGCTGTTTTTTAATTAACTGAATTAACTGCACTCTTCTGTCTACTTTTTTATGACTTTTTTCCTCTACTGAAACTCAACATATAATTATAATTCGTGCATAATCGATCCATTCATACAAAACACAAAATACAATACATATATGTACATACATATACCTATACGTATACTCCATTACTCATTTTCATTTATATTTTATGACTCTCTCCAATTACTCAGAGTTTTTTTTTCGTTTATTCATGACAAAATTCAATTTACACGACATCAAAAGAAAAACAAGACATCTGGACAAAAACACGACGTCTAGACTAAAACATGACATTTAGGTCAATTACGATCTGTGAGACTCGCCTTTTAATTTGTTTTTTTCTATCTTATACTCTCTTTTATATATCTAATTACATGTTTATAATTATGAATGCCTTTTATTATTATAAACTGAAAATGACAATTATCCTGGCTTGGGTTTCACGAATCAGTAATTAGAACGCTGGTAAACACACGGAAATGGATCCGTCCGACCAAACACGGATTAATACTACTGTGGTTAGTAGTACGACCATTTCTTTGTGTTCGAATCGATATTACGTGTACATAAAATATGGTTCCATTGTGTACATTATATAAGTCACTAATGTCTTTCCTATAATTGTAAGTAAATTTCATCTGTAAAAAATTTTAATTAATTTCAATTATCAAGGGAAGAACATAGTTTGTTTTAAATTAATCTGATCTGTAACTTTGTAAATATCATAGAGATGTTTATTCTTGTTATGTGACTTATGTATACAATGAAAACAAATTCTACTATAAAACTTCACACTTTTGTACAAAACATAATACACAATTTTATCTGTATTTCTTACATTTATGAAAAAGAAAGAAACGCTCGATAAGTTTTTAAAAAGCTTTCTTATTTTTTATCAATTTGCTGAAAGTATTTTTTTTTTTTTTTCATGCAAATTTTTCAACTTGACAACTTATCGTGCATTTTTTTCAAGTGAAAACTAATTATCATCTGAGTAACTTCGTTGGTTTCCGAATTTCTGTCAATCTAAAAAAAGTTCACAGCCGCAATAAATAAAAATTTATTGAAAAAAGCGTTTTTGAAGACCAACGATGTTTACAATATAGATGCATTTCAGAGTGTTTTACAAAGTGTCATTCGTATCATTTCGTGTACAATTAATGTATACTTATCGTTTATATGTCATTCTCGGCTGAAAATGCTGAGAGTTCTTTTGCCTATTTACTAAGACGTTTTGCATACTTCAGGTCGGAGTATCATCACAAAGAAGGGTGACGGCTCTCAAGTCAAGGAGTCCACCGATAGCAGTACGACACTCGAAGATGATGACGTGAAAGGTAGGAAATATATATTTTTTTAAATTTTCCTTGTATGCTTTTTTTGTATCAGAAATTCCAAAATGCCTTTTACGATACCTGCGTTTTATCTGTGAAAGTAAGACGCGCCTTTTTTTATACATAATTCGTGGAAAAATTGGGTGAATTTATGTAGACAAAAATAGTATAGTAACTAAATGGGGTAGTCTTATTAGTACCATAAAGTATGTTTCATATTCTACAGAGGAAAATGAAGGGATCAGTATATAATTTAAATTTGGATGCGAGACTTATTGAAATAGATAAATATCTATTTAAATGTAGTAATCTTCTCTGTCATGTGTATCTAAAACAACCTCTCATTTCGAGTAGACCGGTTTTCTTAAATGTGTCCTCTTAGAGTAACTAAACTCTCTTTCCTAGAAACTCGACTTGAATTATTGTTCCATCCTCTCTTCTATCATAGATTATTTCCACCCTTATCACTTTTATTGCTAGAATACTAGTTATCTAAAATACTCCTTAAATAATAAATAGTCTACATGAACTAAGAGAGAATTAAAATCTATACGATACATCTTATGAAGAGTTTTTGCAAAGCTAACTTGCTGCGAGGAACAGACATTAATTCTCCAAACAACGGTCTTCGAAAAATAATGTTCGTTTCTCTATAAGCTTACCGAAAGGGATCATAATTTTTTCCTGAAGGCGAAACTCTCGTCTCTACATTTATTTCTTTAAAAAACAACCTAAAAATTGGGGAGACTGTTTCACCATTTGCGTTTGTAAAAGCCCATATTTCAAATTTTAATTTTAGCTGATAATCTCTAAGATATGGCTAAAACGTAAAATAGTAAATCTTTTTCCACATTTTTTGTGGGACTTTTCTTCATTTGGAGTATGTAATTCTATTAGTACCAATTGAAAGCTTCTGTTGTTGCGTGTTGAACTCGTTTCCAGTAGATTAATTTGACGAACTACACACCACTTACGTTTTAAGACTTATTGAAACATCTAAGACCACAGTAAATCTTTTAACACTCTCATCAGTGCACGCCCACATATCTACACACTTACGTGCACTCTGCATATTCAACATGCACAAAAATCTCTTTACTAGTTGCCGTTTTTGAAAATTAGTTCAAACAAAGCGAGAAAATACGATAATATCAAACTTAGATTACATTTTGATCAATTTCTTCCTCTCATAAGGAAAGCTGTTTGAATTTTTCTTTGAAATCAGAAACAAACACAAAATAATTGAATTTGCTGTAGTGTACCATGATTATACAAATTGTGAAAATAGAAAAACTCTTTAAAGTCGTTTAATTTATATAAAAAGTTATTAAATATATTTATAATATATTTTATGACATATATTGACAATCATATCATATATTGTCACAACGCAGACAACAATTCTCACAACCGAGTGGCGGACCCAGAACGGTTGAAGCCTTTTTTTATGTGAAACTTGATTAGAAAAATTAAAGGAATTTTGGAATCTTGGGGCTGTTAAAATTGTGGGTCCGTCGCTGAGTAAATCTGAGCGTAAAGTAGAGCAGCTGCGAGTAAAAGTAATTATCGCCGGTATTTGTACTCCGATGCTCACAAATCCATAACACGTAGATGGCATTAAATTATGTCGAAGTGCGCATGTACTGAAGAAATAAGAGTGCGAGGACGAATAATAACGAAATTATTATTGGACTTCGTCGCTGAACACTGTGCACATCGATATCTTCAACTCGCACAACTTCACACTGATGCGATGTGTCCCCTTTATTATAGTGTCACAAAAAAGGGCCAATTACTAGTCACAATATTTTTTTTTTATATAAAGTATATTTTTCAAAATTTCCGTTTCAAGAAGTTTACTTTCTATGATTTTCTCCATAAGAATAATTTTACTTCAAATTAAACAATTGATTTATTATTTCAATATTCGGTTTCTTCATTTTATTTTTGAAAATTTGATGATCATGTTGACTAGTTGTTGGTGTCATGCTGTTCAAAATGTGATTTTATTTTTTTTATTTTTTCTAATTTTAACATTGTTAAAAAGAGACACCAGAATAAGATTTCCCTCAGAATGAATATGATACAAAATTAAAGAAGCTTAAAAATACCACCAAATCTTCAATCCTTTGATCACAAACTTGAACAAAAATCTATCCCTTTTTTATCGAAAGTGAGACCGTGAATAGCTATCGACCACCACTTTTAGCAATCGGAAGTAATAATTTTCTTCTTTACTATTCTCTATCTCCCACTCATCATCGCTGTCAATCACGTAGCATTTTTTCATTTTGATTACACATCGAACTAGCAAATACGATAAAGATAGAAGTAGCACAGATTTAAAAAATAAAAAACATTGTATGTGTATGATAATTTCAGAAAAGCAATCGACTAGGATTCGCAAGTAGCACGAGCGTCGAATTCACCATTGTCAAATTAACGTCGACTATTACGTAATTCTTTGTTACAAATTAGATTTGTCACAATTTCAAATTGTAGGAAATAAAAGCACTTTGTTTCGAAAAATAGAAAAAATACCCTTTTTAGTCGATCTTTGAGCTCTTCTGGATGATCCGAACAAGAAGTTAGCAAGGTTTGATTTAATAATCTTGTTACTACTAGTCTGTATACAATGATTTTCATATTAGACTAGCATTTGTATTTTTTCATATTTTTTCATTTATATTCAATGTTACCTCTCTCATCACTTTTTTTGCTTCTATTGTCACCCCTTGCTCACGATATTCACTCTAATAGTTTTTCTTCACATTTATATCTTTATCATCATTTTCCTATCACCTCACTCTGTCTTTATTTCTTTGATAGAAACTTTCGAATTTAAAGAAAAATCTGCAACCTTAGGTGCTATTTTTTAGTCACTTATTTCTTATTTTGCTGTTTTTATAACTTTTTTCACTTTTCATTGAATGCCTTCGATGTGCTCCCGATCGTCCGCTGTCGAAGTACGCTAGCGATTATGAAAAAGGCAGTAAATGTTTAAAAAAACAATTTTTGCCAAACATTTAAAAGTATTACATTTTTTTTAATATCTAATTTCCTAATAATTATAGTCGAGTTCAATTTCAATTTTTAAAGTCTATTTTAAAAATCTGATACCTGTTTTAGATTATGATATATTTTTGTTTTTTAAATTCTAAATAAGCGAAAAAGATAAAAATATAATTAAAATTGTATGAAGATAGGAAATGTGTTTTGACAGTTATAATTTTGATACCGTAATTTGCAATTCGTAAATCTTAAAAATTCCAATGAAATTAGCATTTAGTGCCGAGTTTAGTGCCCGCTTCAGTAACGTCAACCAAGCATTAATGTTAGCGATAGTTCGTGCGTTGTATAGTTGTGTACCAAATACACTTTATACATAGTAACGAGTTTCAAGTCAAAAACAAACGGAAGGGGCATAAAGATGCCTCTAAGCACCAAGAAAAAACAGACCGGAAATTCGGTCGAGGAGCTGCGTCTGCCATCTCACTTATTGACTACTTTTTTAACTCAATTTCATTTTTATATTTACTTCTACAACGAGAGAATAGGATTATAAATTGACAAAGAAAATAGTTAAGTAAAAAGAATCTAAAAACTATACTATTAATATAATATTATCATCTAAAAATATTGTTGATGATTTGAGCTAAAAATTAAAATATTTAAATTTCGCGCCGCAATAATACCAACAATGTGATTTCAATTTTTTTTAAGAACATAAAAAAAGGATTATTAATCCAATTCTCTCTGAAAATTATTTTTCATCTCTCTGCAGTGAGTGTTTTTCTTTCTTAAGACAATTTCCATTTCATCTATCAATGCATAAACAATCTATTTTATTTATGCTGCTTCCTCCCCCTATTTGACGTCTTTTAACAAAAAAAAAGACAACTCTTTTTGAGGTTTTTAAATAATAACACAGTTAAGATGTCTTCCAAGGTGTGGTTATTTTTTTTAAATGCGTCAAATAGGACAGAGGAAGTATTCGAAATGAAATATTTATATTCAGATACCGTGAATAATAATTAAAAAAACACTACACTGTTTTTTGCACAAGAACGTCTCTCTTTTTCTCTTTAAACCCATTGATCTCACTTTGATCGAGGAACAATGGCACTTTGTATTGGTGTCAGGAGAAAATGCGAAAAATGGTTTGCGAAAGCCTTTTTATTTCACCTCAGAGGAATGAACGATTCTAGATACGTTATTATACCCATATATCAAATTCCTCGACACGCCCCACTACCCATGGTATATTCTTGTCCGTCACTATTCTGCCATTGTCACAACGTACGCATAGTCTGGTGTTATGGATTTATGAACACCATTCTGTTTTTGGTTCTGTGATTGTCATGTCTTTGTCGACTCTTACTTGTCTCACCAATCACACTCTCACTTTCTGCACGAATTTCACAATTTACCCACCATATATATGAAATACAAAAGAATTTTCTATAAAAGATATTTTTTGGATGATTTGTAGCAAGGTCAGAGATCTTTTCTTCTTTCTTTTCTCACAATTTACTACTTTATCTTCAGAATTTATATTCTTTTCGCAAAAAAAAGTTGGTATAAATCTTGTAGTTTAAATTTCCCGCCACAGTAATACCAACATCTTTCTAAGGGTGGCTTTCTGATTTCGATATAATTAAGGCACGAAATTTAAATTACTAAATTTTCTTTTCTCGTTTTAAAAGTTGTATCATTCTTTTGAGTAAATGTCATAAGTTTAAAAATAAAAAATAAGCTAAGGAAAATGTATTAAACTTACAAAGAAGGAAGAAGGAAAGTAAAGAAAGGGTTACGCCCTAAGTAAAATAAAAAAGAGGAAGAAAAAAGTTTCCTTGTTTTAACAAGATCTGAAATTAGAACCATTTTTAAATATTAAGAAACCTATTATAACTTGTGTTTAAGTTTAAAAAAATGAATTAAAAGGTCAGCCATAGAGTTTAAGTTGTTCAAGAACAGGAAAGCAGAACTCTACCGTATTTATTGTTTCATTTTATTTTTATTTTTTTTTATTGCTTCTTTATTCAGACAAAACCAGTTGATAGACAGGAAGATTCTGAAATCAATTTCCGCATTTTGTGACCGAGAAAAATAGAGAACTGTATTTCAAATACACGTATATCAAAAGCATTTCCAATATTCCTCAACCATGTTTGTGATATTTCTGCCTTCTCTTTTTCTTTCTTCCTTTCTTCCCCTTCTTCGATAATAAATTAAAGATCCATAGTTTTTAGCGCACGCGTTCTGCTTTTTGCATGCTCATCGTCATTATGTGGATAAATTTCGGGTAAAAGTTTCTATGAAATTAATTAAGCTTGATCATGAAAAGGAATGAAAGAAAATTATCTTCTCTTATTTGATTTTGAAACTTCTTCGCCAAAATAGTGATTATTTAATAATTAATGAGAAGATACCTTTCCATCAAATCAATCGAAAAATGTCATTTTTACCTGAATTTATTGAAAGCACGTGCTAGCTTGCACTTGCACTGCACGTATATAGAAAATGCATGAGTCGAAACTTATAAAAGACTCTTCCATTGACATTACACAAGAAAATGACTAGTTTTTCGTCAAAAGAAGTAAAGCAATTTCTAGAATACTGACCAAAATAGGGAAAGGCGAGGGGAAATGAAATCTGTTGGAAGGGTGCGTGCAAACGCTATATTGAATGGTAAAGAGACTGTCTGAAAAGGAGGTACATACAAATCTTATTTGCAATTGTCCATAATTTATATTTACGAGTCGAGAATTAAATAAGTGAAAAAATAAACAGATATAAAATTGTATAAACTAGACTAGTACCTTATTCTTTGAACTTCACTCTAAAGAGAGGGTATAATCAAAAAATTCTCAACTTGACAGTAAATTGAATTGCGATGTTGAAAGGGGTCATTTTCCGGGTATATTGAAAATGTGCCCCTTTGGTAACTTAAGAAAAGTGTTTTTCTCCGACAAGACGTTTGAGCTAGAAGAAATAGTAAACGCAGAAGGAAAATTCATTGTTCAAATTTCCGACCTCCTTTTCACGCGACAGAAGTGTGTAGAGCTTTTCTCTAACATATTCTTGTATATACTGTACATGAACAATAATACAATATAGATAATATACTCAGGGGTGCATAATGCATTGTATATAAGATATATGTATATATAGCGTATACATGCCTACTAGTATTGTCTACACATATATATTTTTTTTTATATAGAGATATAGACGTTAGGCAAACGTATAAGATGTCGTTTATCTGTACGTGATGTATATGTGTATATGTTGTACAGAGGATAAGAAGGGCGGCGTCGACCGGAGCAGCACGGTCATTGCCAAAGAACCCGAAGGTAACTTCATTAAAAAAAATTCGATGTTTTTTATTACAACATCCTACTTAGATTTAACATATAGTTACATAACGTCGTTTGGCTCCTTTGTCAATCGATTTTTCGTTTTTGTTTTTGCATATCTTTCCCGCAAAGCATCGTTGAAACATTGATTAAAAGAAAAAATCAAATTACAAAAACTCTGTACCCCATTTACTTGAAAAAATAATTATATGGAAATCCCAAAATATAAAATCTCAAATAATAAAGAAATGTGTTTCAGCGTTCGCTGTTGAGCTTTTTTAAACCGTTTATTTTCTTTATTGCTGTTTGAAACACGTACGAAGCTCAGATTGCTCTTTCTAAGCGAAATAGAATGAAATTCAAAGTTAAATAAAAAGGAAATTGCACCAAAATTATTTGAATCTTTATGATTCGATCGAGCTTCGACCGGAAACACTCAGCTTAGAAAATTAAAAAATGTAAAAACACCAAAAAACGAGACTATTGGCTGTCTTTAACCTCCTTCGCATAATTGTGAATTAACCTATTCGATTAATATTTTTTTTCGGAAATGTGATTCGTGCCTAACATGCAATTAACCACCATATAATTGTAACACTAATCTTACATAAAAATGTAAAATATTTTCAGAAAATTAGTGTTTTAATAATTAAATACTTACTTAGGCAAATTAAATTTTAATTTGTTGGCAAAAACATTTGCAAGAAAAGAAGTAAATTTAAATTTGGATTAGTGTTTAAAAAAATGTTCAATAAATGGTATTTTTAGAATTATAATTGAAATTTATAAATATTATTTCACTGATTTAATTAATATATTTGTATCCAAATTTAAGTTTGAACTTTAGGAATCAAATTCCAATTTTTCAATTACGCTACTGAAAGGAGGGAGGAAATAGTGAATCAACTTGCGATGTTTCTAAGATCTGTATCACAGCAGCCAACTAAAATACCCAGTTCGCCCTGGCATTAGTACATCGCTTCGGGTCCAGATCGCCGCGATTTTCCGCGCAAGCGGTATAAAACATTTTTTATAAAATATTTTACGAAATTAAAAAAAAGTTCAAAAAATGAAAAATCGAACTAGTGAATTTGATTACAGTTCTCTAGAATTTAAGTCTAAATATAGGGAGACTTGTGAATTTTCCAGTGATGAAATCGAGCACATAAAATACATTTGTGTTTAATTTGAAACGTGAGAGTGAAGAGATTTAAAGAAGTAACTTCTCGCAATAAGTGAGAAAAGCTAATTTAGTGAATTTAGTTCATTATTTGACTATAGTCCAGTGACAATCTTCATTATTTTAATTTTTTTAATTTTTATTGTTTCGACATGGCTACGCCAGGAACATCTAAGCAACTTGAAAATTGTAAGTGAAAAAAAAGGAAATTTTATCAAATTTTAGTTATGCAGGAAAACTTTGACTTCCTTATTTCAAGAAGGAACATAATGTGCACTTGATAATTAAATTTAGGCCACGGCCATGCAGACTTCAATTGAAACTGACTTCAATCTATTTAAATCCGACTAAAATAAGTTGTTACGCACATTGCAAATGCCGTAATATGTTACAGAGATACATCCACTCGAATATCTGTTCCAAAATTGTACACGTGATTCCATGCATTGTTTACATAAAAGTTATTTATGAAACAGTAAAATATAAAACTCAGTTAAGCAGAATTTTAGTCTCTTATAAAAATAAAAATAAATACGTAGTGTAATTTAATCTTTATGTAGTAATTTAAAACTTATGCATGTGAATTTACTTTTCTTTACTAAAATTTGAGACTACTTCAGCTAAAAAATTCAGGCATGAATTTGAGCTTTGAGGGCATGTGATACTTTACCATAAGAGCAATATAGTTTCGCCAACTTTACGTTTGGAAAATAAATATTTTTCACTAAAATCAGGCCGTTTACCTCCGTCTAAACGAAACTAAGGTAAATGGTCTGGTTTTAACAAAAAATATTTATTATTGCAAGAGTAAAGTTGGTGAAACTAAATTTGCTCTTATGGTAATTAACACATGCCCTTAATATTCATGGGTTTTGTGTTGCTGTTAAACTCTCTAAAGTGCCAAGAAATTGTTACTTGCACCGAACTTTACAGGAAATTGAGCTAATTTGAATTGCAAATTATTTTTTATACGTCACTTCACTGCACTCTGTCCCATTTTATGAAGAAAAGAATATGATGACATTATTGTAGTAGGATACTAAAAGATTAAAAATAATTGCTAAAAATTCCTTTAATATTTTAATCTTATGAAATTATATATAATATGTTTTTGGAATATTTGTTTTGAATATCTTTAATTTGGAGTAAATTTAGTTTCGCCAACTTTACATCCGCAATAATAAATATTTTTCACTAAAACTAGTCCTTTTACCTCTTTCTGTATGAAACTAGGGTAAATGACCTAGTTTTAGCGAAAAATATTTATTATTGCGCATGTAAAGTTGCGTAAACTGAATTTTTCCATATGGTAATTACCACACATTTTTAATCTGCAAAATCTTGTTTCTGCTTGCATAAATTAATGAAATCTAAAATGTTTGTTGACCTGTTTTGATTTAATTACAGTTTCTGTAATTATTTTTTAGTTACTTTGATTTAATTTCTGTTCTGTTTTTTTTTTTTTGTTTTTTTTTTTTTTTTTTTTCATTTTCCATTTCGTTTGCTTTCATCTTCTGCGAAAAAGGCTACAGCTCTCAGGGCACCCCACCGAACAGTCCAGCAGCCACATCAGTATTCTCCAGGGTATTGGCACCAGCGACGGGGAATAAGCAAGCCCCAGGTTCGGGAAATCCCCTAGGAATCGCCGCGGTGCTCCTTCAGGGCGCACAAGGTAAAACGATAAAACAATTTCAAAGTCCCTCGAAGACCCTCGAGAACGTATCGACCAATCGAGGTGACTCGTTTTTCTTATTTTTTGTTCGTTTCTTTGCTTTTTTTTCCTCTCTTGGCTCTCTTTTTTCCACGTGACTTTGTCGCTTCAATGAATCCCTATTGTGTCTGCCACGTCTCTTGGGAATTCTATTCAGAGTAAGAAATTTTGCGAAACTAATGATCATTTTCTGTTTATATACTTTTACTCATTCGTACTTCCAAACAGTCGAATATATTCTATCCAACCAGCGACAACCTTCAGAAAGTTCGTTTATTACAGAAAATGAACGAATTTTCCCTTGTGGAATTATTCGCCTAACTGCAGAAAATTCGTTCATTTCAGAAAATGAACGAATTTCTTGTGGATTCTTTATGACTTCTTCTTGAAATTTTATAAGACAATTTTCCTTTCCAAATTTGGTATTTATTATGCTGAATTAAACTAATATACTATTGCAAATCTTGAAAAGGGTAAACCTGCATTTTCTATATTTTACATTTCGATCTTTTTTCATAATTATGTTCCTATGTTGTTTGTTTTAATAAATTTTAATCCTTTCAAACGTAATTTGCAGTCACTCAGTAACTCAGTGAAAAAAAAAATTTAGGAAACCTTTTAACAGCATTAATAATTTTGTGTGCTTGCTTGGAAAATTCACAAGTTGTGAAAATTGTGTTATGTGTATTGCAAATGTATTTCATTTATTGACTTAGGATAAGATAAAGGATAATTAGTGTGAAATAAGAAAGAAGGTTAATAAGAATAACTAACTGAAAGGTCTAATTTAATGAAAAAAATTTTGAAAATACATCAATCTCGTTGGATTGATGAAAAATTGAAATTTTACTTAACATTTAAATGAAAGCTATTTGGAATTCGAATTCGAGAGAAATAAAAAGGAAAATTCCGAAAGCTCGAAAAATAAACCCATAACGCGGAAAAAAAGCTCTCTAGAGCTTTTACTCCATCAGAATTATTATCCTCCATGGAAAACCGACGAGAGGTTTAATAGGGGGTGGAATTGCAGGATTGGGGAGTGTTTTAACTGCAGAATTTCTGACCCAGGTTAAACCTGGCTAAACATGGCTAAAGTAACGAATGTGTTGCACATCTGCAATGTCATCGCTTCCCTTTTTACCTTGCACGAAGGTTGCCATAATTTCAAAAGTTCCACTGCCACGGACATAAAAAGCTTAACGAAATTGCTCTGCAGTTTTAAAAACAGTTTCTATACTACTGGAGCCTTTTAGAAAATTGAAAAAGAGAAAGAGGCCAAATGGCAAAGCTTCTCTTTTAAAGTCAAACTACTGGAGTCGTTCGTGTGTAAAATCTTCTGGTTTTATCGAAACTCACATAGAAATGTTTATTCAGGTTGCGTTTTTAGCTTTTTTCAAATACTTAAATTTTTATCCAAAAATTAGGAAAGAAAAAAATAAAAGAAGGTTATAAAAAGAATACAAAATAATAAATCTATAGAGATTAAAAAATATGTCAGAAAAATTTTTAATCGTTTTTCCTAGTGTATAAAAGAAGTATGAAAAGATAAGAGAGCAAATCTGCAGTCATTTGTCGAAATTAAAGTATAGCTTTGTTCCATTGTCAGCAGAAAAAGTCTTTTCGATTCAACGCATCGAGCGGGTGTCGACAAATCGGTAAGATCCGTCTAGTGATTACAGCCTTTTTTTGGAACTAAGCATGCTTTTATTTCAATTTTCACTCATAATTATAACACTCACACTAATTTTGAGTCTCGCAATAATTCTAGACGTAACACCCTTAATCCTGAATCATCAGCCATTTTTAGAATATAAATTATAAACTTTGCATCAAATGAGAGCCAGTCGCAGGATTCTAAAATAATATTCATTAGAAAATTATAATTATTTAAATAGAAGATTTTATACTTGTCTAAATGAAAATAAGAATTTACTAGGACATTCACTCTTACCTTAAAAAATAATTATTGGAAAAATTAAATTTTAATTATATTTTTTACATTTTTTCCTATAATTATTTTTGAGATCCAAATGTTCTAGTTCATACTAGGAAAATTTATATATCGGTCATTTCTGCGGCTCGTTTTTCGCATATTTTGATAATCATTCTGGCGTTGAAAACGAGCCCAATAATACGATGGTGTGAATAGAAAATCTGATTAAAGAACCGCGTTTTATTTTAACTGAACTTCTATAAATGATTAATATTTCAATGTTGATATTTTTAATATTAATATTTTAATATTAAATTTATATTTCATATTTCAATCAAAGAAAATACATCAGTATTTGAAAATCATTCCTAAATCAAATTCCTTGTACAATATTCTCAAAATCTGTTCACACCCTGCACCACAGAGTAGGTTGACGTGCGCACTCATGGTTCTTAATATCTTTCATTATTCAGCATTATTTCTTTCTTCACAACCATCATCTGAAATACATCCAGAGAAAAATAGAATCCACTATATTTAAATGAATTATACATATGTATTACAGGATAGATAAATTACATTAGATAATACAACCTATACAGTAACTACTCTAATAATTAAAAATACTAAATAATAAATATATATTGTTTTATCCTAAAGTTTGGTAACCACTAATTAACTGCTATCCTAATTCTAAATTCAAAATTGAAGTGGACATTTTTACTCTGGAAATATTGTAGAATGCGAATGGATTTCTAGCTTTCTGGAATGACAGAGTGTCTTTTCTTTCTAGATTTAACTTTTAACAATTTCGATTTGTATTAATAATTAAAAAATCTACTGAGAAGCAAGAAGAGACCCCCAAAACCGAAGACGCACGTCAACGTTCTCGAATCGATGGCGAACGTTCGGATCGTACCGAAAGTTGAGTGTAAATTAAAAGAAATGTAAACTAACAAAACTGTATAAAAAATGGACGTTCGGCCTTAACGATGGACGTTGACGAATACCCATATGTGGATTGGTTGGTTGCATGACTAGCTGGCAATGGCAGTGGCAGTGGCTCCAGCCACAGTAGCAGCAGCAACAGCCAGAACAGCCAGACAGGCGCTTCGCCTTCTTCAGCAACAACGGTCTACCTCAACACCAACAGCAACTCGCGACGTCACAGCGCCTCAGGCACCGGTCTGTAGTTTGATTTACTCGTTATTATTTCCTTCCTACCACTATCATTTAATCATTCCAATCTCCTCTACTGATTCAGATATCATGAAATTAATTCGACAAAGAATTGTTCAGACTCTGCAGGGTGGGATTCTTTGATCACTGAAAAAACTGGTTTAGCTGTCCCAGCTAGACTTTTCGCTGGATTCCGTCTTCTAAGAAAATATAGGTGTGTTACCTAAATTTGGCTTATTGTTAATCAGCTAGATATTTAGGTAACTCAGCTAGAAATTGAGGTAACTTCTATTTTCTTAGAAGACGAAATCCAGCTAAACCATTTTTTTCAGAGATGCATGACGTATTCAGTACTACATTTCTTTAATTCAAGTAATCTTTTTTAGTTTGGATCGAAGCGTTACAAAATGGGAAAAAAATTTACATCTATGTATGAATATTTGAAAAAAGTTGTAATTTTTTTCCATTATGCAATGCTTTGATCCACTTTTAGAACAAAATTTGTCATCGTGGAATGAAAAGGTTCAAAATTGTTATGAATGTTCCTAGAAAAGTTTTAAAATTAACTTCCGGATACTTTATCTAGTAGAATATGGCCCATAAAAAATCCCATTCACCGCATCATAATATGATAAGCACATCCCTAAATTTGTTATTATCTTATCTATGTTTCTGCATGGTTTATGTGTACATCGACATCTGCTTGCACGTTGCATGTACCATCAGATCCCGAAGGTTCTCGTCCGGGCACAGGAGACTACCTTCAGCTGGGAAACGATCCCTACGAAGGAGAAGACGGTAAGAATGGTGATGACGTTGATAATGGTGGAGGTGGTGGTGATGTTAAAGGTGAAGATTCCAAAGCTGTCTCGAAGGACGAAGATGCTTGCTCGAAACTTAGGCGATGTAGTTTATCATAAGCGAGTTTGTCTCTTTGTAGACACGATCCGACATTATTGGAATGCAAGGTTCCCTGATCGATTATCTCAGAATACATCAGCGACCTATACTTATTCCACCCTTCGGTTAATTTGCATTCCCGAAATCCTCATCAAAATTTTAATGCAACTACAAGTGAAATTAACTTGATTAAAAGCGAAATTTAATCAAATGTATATTTTGAATGAATTATTAGCACTAATTTTTCACTTCGATAATCTAGTGGGAACTTTGCAGACATTTTACAACTACAAAAATATATGTAATTTGTATATATGCATATCAAATACACAATACTCTCTAGGGCGAAAAGTCACAAAGTCAGCAATTTGCTTAGATGCTTTGCACAATAATAGCTAGAAAAAAGGATTTGTAACACACATTAACAAACTTAATCTTCATAAAATCTGGTTTTTATTTGAACCCCAAATAGGCGACAAATACTTCTAAACGAACACAATTTTTTTTGGAAAGTATATATATATATATATATATATATATATATATATATATATATATATATA
>CAJFCO010000165.1:78794-126527 GCA_904066015.1 Synergus gifuensis
ATATATACTTTCGTTTTGAAATTTACTTTTATTGTATTCTTTTTATAGCTCTTCTTTTATTTTTATTTCTTTTTATACATCAGAAAATGATAAATATCGTATGAAACAGAAAGGCACAAAAAGTAATTTAACGACACAAAGTGAACACAAATCTCCACAAAAAATAACATTCACCAATGTTGTACTCTCTTTTGCCAGACAAAGTTGAATCGTTATTTTATAATACGATTAATGAAGCAAAAGGCACTTACTTTTTTTTTGTTCTCAATAATACGGTGGAATTTAGGTAAATGTTTATTTCCTTATAAGTATTATAGACTTGGTAGGAATTTTTTAAACGCTAGTCGCGTAGCTTTTGAAATTGATTAGAAAGCGAATTACGTACTGAAACTATATAAAAGTATAAGTACAATTTATATTAATTAACAGTGTTAATTATATGCTGTATAATACAAATTGGAAAGGCGATAAGGGTAACTTATATTTTTTGAAGCTAATTTTAAACAATTTATTTCGTCTCTAATTAAAATTCAACATTTAATAAGAAATAAACTATGTTATCATAATTTAGAATTGAGACTCGAAATATTTTGTTTGCTATCGCACTTTAAAACATAAAGTATAATACAAAAATATTAAAAATGCAGCTTACACAAATTAGGTATGTCATATTTATAGTAGTTAATTTGCCGTAGAAATGATCTCAAGCACACAAGTATAATTATTCTGTCTTGTAAACTTGAAACGCTCGCTTTTCGCTCTGCGGGGAAATCAACGTCTAAATTAGAACCCTGGACGGATGTAAAATGTATTGCGACTTTCCATCCCTTCGTAATGTGGCTATGAGATCAAAAGCCCGGTTTAATTTATTCATAAAATGGCACGATCACACTAGCAATCAATTTTAGTTACAAAAAAAAAAAAGAAAATTCCTTCCAAAGTTATCGCTTACGAATAATACTACCCAGAAAGGATAAATAAATTAAAAATGTGAAGGAGGTAATAAAAAGAGGTCAATCGTTAACGATTTTGTTTAGCACAGAGGTCCACGAGGATAATGATCTACAATCCCATTTTTGTACCATTAATTAATTTTTGATGTCAAATGAGACTTTTTAATACCTAAAAGTAATATTTTCTTTCCTGTAAATAAATTTGTTTTCAAATCTTAATCCTCGTGATGATCTACACACTTTTATTTGTCGTGTGTTGCAAAGTTTTAATATAAAATTCCATTTGCGGAATTAATTAAGAAGGGTAATATGCTTGTAGACATAAGAATCGTCTGTCCTATCAAGACCTGCAGTCAGCTTTCAACGAATTCGCAGAACTCAGGTAATTGCGTCATTATAAATGAAAACAAAAATTATAAACTGAAGAATTTGACAAAATTAATTTTGTAAATTCAGAAAACTAAACAAAAAGATAAGGAAGAATCAAATTCCTTGTCTTGAGAACCAGAAATATGATTACTTATATAATTTTAACATCGTGTTTATGACGATTGACAGAATTTATTTTGACTATTTCAATTTTAGAGGATATTTGTTAAAAATTAGAGCAGGGGCTACTGAAATTGTAAAAATTCATATAAAGTTCAAAATCATTTAATTATTGTACATTATATGTTTGGCTTGAATCGTCATCCTGATATAAAATCAAAGGTCAAGAAATACATACTATCTTGATTAAGATTAGCAACAGTATTTATAAAGAATGAACAAGGTTAAAAAAATCAGTATCAATTTTCAAGCCTTTTAAGATTCTTGTGGTGAGCATTATGGGAGATGCAGTGGGTACGTTTATATGAGAGGTTTGAATATTAAGAAGCTTTATTCTTCATTTTATTAATTTACAATATGATTTTTCAGCAGCTGATGATGATGGCTGTAAGTAAACATAAATAATTCGATTTTTATTTTCGATGCATTGTATTATTGGATATTCAGTAGCCCCTCATTTGTAAAATAGTTTCATGTATAAATATTATAATCCAACTTTTCTAATATTCGAGTTTCGATAAAAATCCTTTAACCTTAAAAAGAAAATTTTAAATAAATTTATGAATGAGAAATAGAAAGAGTATAATTTGAGTTACTTTTTCATTATCGTTTTAAATGAACGTAAAAAATTATCTTAGGAGTTTATACGACAATCGGTAAATAGTATTTGGGACAGTTTAACAAGTATTTTTCAACGAATAACGACTGGTTCTGATAGCTTCGGTTGTTAAGACGCTATGGACGCTCGTATCTTCAACCAATCAGCGACAAGAAAAAAAGAGGCAATCGAACATTCGATGCACAAAGGAGAAAAATTATCATGGTCAAAGAGAATCGACTGTGGTGATAGTAATGGTGGTGGTCACACTATTCACGTTTCCATTTCGACTATTTTAACATTTTTTTTTATTTATATTGATTTTAATATGAAAGTTAATAAGTGGGAATTCACGTCAGTAATAAACTGATGTCTTAATAGTGTCAAAAATTACCTGTGCCAAATGAATATGAAGGGGATGGCTGTTAATGTAACGATAAAATATGAATTTATTTTAGAAAATTTACCGGACATCAATTTTTCAAATATAAAAATTAATTTTATTAACAGATCGTGGATTAATGAAAAAGTTTTTCCAATTAAAATAATTATTAGTCTTACAGTTATGACGAATAAAATTATATTGCAATTTTAAATGAAAGTTGCATATTCTATTGAACTACAATTAGTAAAAAGGGATCTCTTTTCATTAAAAATTGTATTTTACTCGTGAAAATTCAATTAACTAATTATCTCTTGTGCGAAGCGACATTGGAAAAGTGAAAAAATTATCATATTTATCAGGTCGAATTTATCACTTTAACGCGTTTACAACAAATTTACTGCCGTTTTAAAAATAATCGTTGGAAAAGAAAAATGCAAAAATGTTTTTTGTGCAAGAATATACTTTTGTAAAAAATTTTCAAATATATGTGTCTTGAAGAACAAAAACAAGAAGAATTTTTTTTCCTCAAGCATAAAAACAAATTTAAACTATTGTGATCGTATAACTATTTGAATTATGAGGCCTTGGAAATCTATTTAGACAACTAGGGGGCGTTCTCTATTTTCTAGATTAACGCCTATGGGGCTAAAAATAATTGAACTTTTCACGTCCAGACTCGTCAGTACGTTAAATCTTGCGTTTTCTTTCAATGAGTTTTATAAGATTCTGATTTTATCCACGATCTATTACTTCATAATAAAAACCAATCATTTAAAAAAAAAAGACAACCTGGAAATAAAATAAAACGAGGAAATAAATTGTTTGCAAATTCTAATTTGATTCTAGAGTGAAATATATTTATTTTCTTTTTTTAAGAGAAGGAAAGTAAAATAATAATTTTTTTCATATTTTAAAGAAAAAAAAAAGTAGAATTTTGTCCGGTCAATTTTTTCGATTTTTGAGTGAAAGGTTTGCATAGAGTAAAAAAAATTATTTTATCGAATCGCTCGATTAGGCCGTAGGTGTTAAAGATTCGTGCATGTGGCTGTTGTGCTGTACGATGTTTCGAAAAGAACCCGATGAGCCCTCCGAACAATTTGAACTTGTTACTGACTCTGACGTATTGACAATTCCAGCTCGCCGTCAAGAAATCATCAAGATGACCGAGCAGCTGATCGAGAGCATTAACACCGGTGACTTCGAAGCGTACACGTAAGTCAAAAAAATTTTGAATTATTTTTCTAAAATTTATTAATGAAAGCATATTTCTATAAAAAATTGTTTTAATGAGGAGAGTTAATAACTCGAAAAAAAAATATTTTGTTTCATTTTAGTTTGATTTTAAATCAATTAAAATGTAATGTGTTTTTTGATCTCTAGAAAAATCTGTGATCCTCATTTGACTGCATTCGAACCGGAGGCTCTAGGTAATTTAGTCGAGGGAATGGAATTTCACAAGTTTTACTTTGATAATGGTAATTATATCTCATTTGCGTACACTATTAACGCGGTCGGAAAATCCTCACGCTTTGCTAATTTTTTTTTGCAACCCTTCGCGAGCCCTGCTTTTCCCAAAATTGTAGCACGTAAATAAGCTATAAAATCACCCCTTCTTTTCATTTAAGGGCATGTGTTACTTACCATATGAGCAAATTTAGTTAACCCGGGCTTTTTTCTACAATTTTTACATTTTCAAAAAAATTGTAGTCAACATCCGTCAAGAACGTGAACACTGACGGATGTTGACTAAAATTTTTTTGAAAATGTAAAAATTGTAGAAAAAAACCTGGGTTATTTAAACTTGCTCATATGATAAGTAACACATGCTCTTTAATTCCTTTATTTAGGACAGGTTTATGCTAATCAAAATTTATTTCCATTTCCAATAACACAAAAGTTTTTGTAATAACAGGTTCAAAATAAAAGGAAGTCTGAAGAAAATCTCATGAACCAGTATGTAATAACGGAAAGAGATTCTATTTAAAAAACAATATACTTTCAAATTACGATAAAATTTTTTTTTTCAAACTTAAAAAAAAAATTTTTAAACTTCAAGAAACTTAAGTACTGCTTGCAACTTTTCTATTTTACTGGCTTTTTATTGTATTTACAAAAACTTCTATTTATTCGTTTATAAACTATAAACTTTTTTCATTAACTGTCTCGCACATAATTTTTATAATTATTCTTCTCAATTTTCTGCAGCATTGTGGCTTTTTTTCTCTTTACTATTTACTTTATTTTGTATAATCATTAAGGGTATGTGATACTTTACCATAAGAGCAAATTAGTTATACCAATTATACATTCATAATAATAAATATTTTTAGTAAATAAGAGTCAATAAACCTTCCTCTCATGTAGACGAAGGTTTATTGACTCTTATTAGCTAAAAATATTTATTATTATGAATGTATAATTGGTATAACTAATTTGCTCTTATGGTAAAGTATTACATGCCCTTAAACTTTTTTTTTCTTCTATTGTCTTGCGCTATACGAAACTCGATTCTTTTTTCGAATGAGATAAGTCACGTCGAAGGAGAACTAAGTAAGATTAACGTGTTTCGTTTTATTAAATTCAAGCAGTATTGGGGAAGAACTGCAAGGCCGTGAATACGACGATCCTAAATCCCCATGTTCATCTCCTTGGCGAAGATGCTGCCTGCATCGCTTATGTCAGACTTACCCAGTATATGGACAAGTAAGCATTAAAATTTTAATTAAATAATTTCATCGTAAATTTTTGAAGAAAAAAGTTAGACTAACAATAAATTAATTTAGAGTCAAAGATAATTTATATTTTCTCCTTTAACTTCACGGATACATTTATTATTAAATTATTATTTATATTGAAGTTTATATCTTCTAATTAAAAAATAATATTAATGGTTTCTCATTATTTTTACAGTAGACTAGACTCACCTTGTTCTTTACGTCATATTTATTGAAAGCTCGCTACCGTAGTTTTATGACAAAAAATAAAATACTGGAATAATAGAGGGTTTTCTTATTTTACTCTGGTCTTATTTTCCATTCGAACGAGACTTTTTTTCTAGGCAATAACTGTGAATAATTAATGGACTCTTGCGTAAAATAAATATTCAGGTTCTTATCAATTTTATATTTGTACATATTTTAAAATTTAATTTAAACCTAATCTAATGCGACAACGTTTTAGAAAATTATAATTATAAAAACGTTAAAATCACATAAAAAGTCCTTGAATTCAGAGATGTAAAATTGTAAACTATTCGAATTAATTGTAACTTTTTAGAATTAATTTTTGTCTTAATTTGTAGGCAAGGTGTGGCGCACACTCAGCAGAGCGAGGAAAGCCGCGTGTGGCACAAGAGGGACAATAAATGGCAGAACGTACACTTCCATCGGAGCGCGGTGACGGGTCCGTCACCGTTTTCTTTCAACCACAAATAAGGTCCTTCCGAAGGATTTAAGAGAGCAACAAAAGCAACAGTTACCGTACCAAACTTTGTTGTCCCACTGGTGATTTTAGTACTAATACGCGATGCCGATTCAAATGGTTGCCGGTACTCGCTCCAGTACCTGCTTAGCGTACTTATCTAATCTGCGTACACCACGTACGCGCGACTAAAAAGTGATGAAGAAAGAAGAGAGAAAAAAAATCAAGACAAAAAAAAAACGATGAAGAAGCACAAGGAGGATGGGAAGCAACCAAATACAGAATTTCGCTCTCTGTCGAAGAATCATCCAGACTTCCTCGAATTCAGAACTCCAAACTTGAGAATTTTCCAGGATGGTTCCGGATTTTTTTCCGACAGGCCAACGAGCGTTAAGATTCCTATAATGGATCGGATCGTTGACGATCAAACCTCTGCTTACAACTTATTATTAGTTAGTAACAAATTTGCGTAGAGAGTCGCTTAGTGATCTTCGGTCCGTTCGAGCCTTACAATCGACCAACGTGCCACCTATTTGCGTTACGGGGTCTCTTCGCTCGATTTCAAGACCCTCGCCAAGACTGTTAAACGGTAAGGGCCAGCATTTCAGTCTCTATTTAAGCATCGGATCTTACAATGTTAAAAAAAACACCCGCTTCGGCACTGATCTCACTTCACGATTAGAGATCATGTTGAGAAAAGAAATCTTACGCACTACTTCGCTTTTCGACCGACAGCGCATTCAACAGAACGAGACCCTGAGTCAGGAAGATTCGAATTTGCTTAGACGTAAAACGTGTCACTTTAAATTTATAGATAGCAGTGAAATATGACTTAGAGAATCACTTAAATGTCACCCATCCAAGTGCTGATCACGCCCAGCAATGTTTAATCTCGTTCATGATTTAAAATTTCTTTTTATTTAACAAAAATTCGAATTTTCCAGGTAAGAGGTTTTGAACCTGTGCCTCGAAAATCAAGGAGAGAGAAGGGGACGAAGTAAGCAATCGTTAGAATCCTGAATATCTATCTTCTTCGTAGTAAAAAACTATTTCACTTTCTTGCAATTCGTATTCTCTATCTTTGATTAGTTTCGAGTTCAAGTGTTCAGCTCCTCTTTAGTTGGGTCTGCGATTGTCAGAGTGCATATCCATATCGATAGTCGAATCTTGATGTAATAGATACGTTCGATAACGATTGTCTTTGCTCGTGTTTGTTCTCATTTTCCAAGCGAGTCAACTCTTGTCTAAGTATTTACTATACTTCCTTTCTACGAGGGAAATTTTTATTCTACATCCTTCATTTTAATTAGTTAGCTTGCGCTCGTCGATCTGAGAAGTGCTTCCGATATTCGAGGGGAATTGTACATTTTTTTTTACACTTCAGAAAATATTCCAGACACCAATAACAGGAAATACTAAAAAAAACTAGCTGTGACTTCGATCTCGGGTGTTCCATTTAACTATATTTATATTTTTTTGTGCTCATGTTTTGAGCACTTTGCTTCCTCATTATGATAATGTTGCAAATAAATTTGCTTCCTCATAGAGGAAGCATTTAGAAATGAAAATTTTCAAAATTAAAAATAATCATGATTTTCTTAAAATTCAATAAAATTCATTAATCTTACAGGTCAATCGATTCGTCTCGATGCAAGGAATCTTTCTTTCCTTTACAAAAGCTTTGAATTTTCATTATTTAAGAAGTTATAGACGAAAAAACAATTTTACAAAAATTAAAAATGTACATAAAAATTTTTAAATTCAATATTTTGAAAAATCCTTTGGCACGTTTTGAGATATTGGTGATGCCAATATACCCTACAAATTACATCAATTTATCTATAACTGTCTTTAAGTTGATAGGGCGACAAAAAATGGCGACACACACACACACACATCCGGACAATTGATTAGAATATTATATTAGTCATTTATCACGTGAGGAAAGTTTAATTAAAAGATTTTAAAAATATTGGAAAATGTATCGAAAACAAAGCTTCCTCTATGAGGAAGCAAAAAGTATAATAGTAAATCATGAAACGAAAGTCATAAAGCTAATAGTTTCAAAAAATTAATCAGATACAATTCCTCTTCTGCAGAAACGACCCGCAAAGTTAATATAGTCTCAGAGACTTGAACACCAAATTCGTTTGAGAATTGAATTGTTTTTGATTTTTTATAAAGAAATTTCTTAAATAATAAGAGTTAAAGTAAGATTTTTTTATGTTTAACGGATGAGATAAATTCTAGACTTTTGAAAAAAGTAAGGCTTTCTGCTCACGTAATTCTTAAGCCGATGACAAACAACTACTCTAGTGTCGATTCTATCGAGCTTAATAATTAGCCAATCTCTCAATTCCCTCGTTATTCTGTGTCGAAGATCAATAACAAGGAAGCACGCGAAGCTCATACCTTTTTCTGATGTTACATTTAAAAAAAAAAATAATAAAAAAAGAAACAAGAACGGCAAACGTCCTAGATAGGTTTTTAACAAATAGGGGCTTATCGACTAGCACGAGCCATGAATCATTTAAAATTCACGTGCAGAACCTGGATTTACATAATTTATTTTTAAAAAAATATATTATTTTAAAAAATTTTATTTACCAAAATATAATTTTCTAAACAAAAACTTTTAAGTTTTAAGCCTTTGAATTTGAAATAACTTCCAGGAAATATACATTTACTCGAATATCTCGAAACTTATTCCTGAAAATGAAATTTGTTCGATAAAAGTTCAGGTTTTCTGCACTTGAATTGAGAAACGTGAAAGGACTGACTTGTTCCGACTGAATAGAAGAGCAAGGAAAAAATAGAGCTTTTACTGGTCTTTTAAAAATGTATGCCAGAGAAAAAATGTGGAAAATTCCAACGCACTGCATTAGAAGACTCGATAAATCCGCGATTGAACTATTAATTATAGATAGATTAAATCATAAGTGATGCGTTTCTACACGTGTTGTTAAACCTTTGAAAACTATTGCTACCTTCCAAAAACTCTTTTAATTAATGAGCACCTAGGTAAGACATGCAAACGAACCTGAGATACAAAAAAATAAATAAATAAATAAAAATGTGGAGAGAAAGAAGTTTATAGAAAGTCATCAAGCAATGCGATCCGAGCTGCGGAGGCAAAATACTAAATTGCGTCTGTATATTGAATACCACATGTCGTGTTTAATAATAATTGTACAGAAAAAAAAACATTCTTCCATGTGACTTTCTTCGAATTCATTTTCCCCAGATTGCACCAAACGCCCCCCTCTCTTGCGACTTTCTCAATGGAAGATATTTTCGGAGCCTCGACATTTTCGGTAAATCTTTACTTCTTCTATTTCGATTTTCCAGTAAATTTCATTCAATTACTATATAAATTAAATTTTAATTTTTAAAAATACTTTTTTTATAAAGAATATTAAATAATATTTGTTATTAAAATTCTCCGAAACACATTTCTCGAGTAAAATCAAAATAATACAAATAGACATTTTTGGGGTACATATTTAAGAAGTATGTATTTTTAATCACAATGTTATTCAATGCAAATTTGCCCTTTCATAGTTGTTAAAATCCTTGAACATTCCAATTCTTAGGAATGTCCTCACAATCTGCTTAAGAGAATTTAGGTTTATAAAAAGGAAATAAAAACTGGAAATGGACCTCAAGTATAGAATTTATTGAAAATGATTAGAGGCGAATAGTCGTTAATCGTCGGTATCATTAATATATGTAAACGATATTAGCTTGAACTCGCAGTCCAGACGCAAGTTTGTACGCTCGTAGCATATTCGGTCGCTGTGCACGCGTACGAGATCAGCCGAGATTTACTTTAATCGTGTATTATTCGATCCTTTTTATAAATAAACCCGTAAATATATATATATATATATATAAATATCTATATTTTATGTAAACCCATGCTCGAGAGTGAAAATCTCGGAGCGACTTGTGTATAGTGCATAATATGTATACATAGGCGACATAAACGGTATAAGGCAAGTTCTTAAAAAAGAGAAAATGGGGAGAGGAAATTGAAACAAAAAAAAGGGAGTTATTAAAGGCGAAAGGACGAAAATGCGCTCTCTGTCGTATCTCTCTTTACATAATTAATGTTATATATATATATACATATATATAATTGAAGCTAATGGGCGAGATCGCTAAATTAATAAGCGATTACGATTGGATTTTTATCGAATTTACTTCATTACGATGAATATTTCTACACGTTCGTACATCTTCTATAGTGTAAACGAATATAAAAAAGGTCTTCATCTATAAGAAATTAAAGGAACAGTTTTTTGCCATCGTATTATATAAATATATACATACACATTAATAAACGACAAAGATATGATTTAATATATTGCAAGAAAAGTACTATAAATAAATAAATAAATATATATATATATAAATATAAATATTATAAGTTAAATTAATGAATAGTTATTTCTACTACTCTAATTCGTCGCTTCTACGTGTGATTGTTGTATAAAATAGTTACTATTGTTTTTTCTTATCATATTAAAAATATCATTGTTATCCTATTGCTATGATTATTATCATGATTATCATTAACAGAAAAGTTACTATTATTACCATCGCTATCAATACCAATGTTACTGGCTGATGAGACGAATATTTTTTATTATAATTTAATTTCTTCCTGCGATGTATCATTGCCGTATCAATTCATTGTCTAGTGTGTAACGAAACTTCATTATTAAATTATAAATCCGATTCTAATCGAGTTAAGGCGACTGAGGCAAATTACCAATTGCGAGGTAATGCCCATTTACTTAATACTTATAGTTGTTTCTTATTAAAAGAATTTATAATTCGGAGGTGTCTTGCTTGCCCGAATCGAGATCTCGCTGAAAATAAAAAAATACCCTTTCATCGACACTCACAATATCTTCTTCACCTATTCCCTTCTCCCTTCTACTTTTTAATTCATTGGAGGGAATTATAGTACTGGCTCAGTATTACAGGCCTGGTACCAAATCATTAGTATAAACGATACTGCGGGCCAGTAGTAAATATCCCCTGAAATATGTCATGAAATAAATAATTTTATTTTGAAAAATAAGGAAATTTGTAACTTATATTTAATCTAGGCTTAATATTAAGTGTTCGATATGGTGGCAGTTATAAAAATTTGTTACAAAATCCAATCTGAAAATTCTATTTGGAAAGCAATTCAATTTTAAAAACGAAACTGAATATCGTAAAAGGTCTTCCAGAAAAATATCATACCAAATCATGTTTTGCAACCCTTTTTGGTTTCAATTTCCCTAAATTTGAAAATGCAGCAAAAGAGGAGAAATCGAAAAATGAGAAAATGACTTTCAGCGAGATCTACTTCTTCGAAGAAATTGAAATCGCACCCCTTCGACTTGCCAGCAATGAGCTCTAGACCAAGTGTATTCTAATTTAATTTATTTTAATTAATTAATAATCGATTGCGCGTCTCGCTCGAAAACTTAAGCCTCAGAAGAAAGAGGGACCGAGAAATGAAATCCCTCTACAAAAAATATTGACTGCTCAGTAGAAAAAAATGTTAGCCTAGAATATTTCAGTAGAGAAATCTCTTCAAATAATAGAAAACATTCTATTATAAATAAAGAAAAAGTTTAACAAAAGGGATTCTGCTCGCGCTCCTTCTTCATTTTGAAGTTTGTTGTGGCGCAAAAATCTAAACGAAAACTATCGAATGTAAATATGTTATCAACATAATTATGGAAAACATCGACGAGCAAACACGACGCCTTCATTCGTCATTTATTGTTTGGCCTAACTGCTGTTTCACGTTTTTCTATATTCTACGAGTACCGTAAAGATCTATATAATATATTATAAATACTACGGAGAGTAAAATTTTCGGTACTTTTTGAAGGAGAATCTAAATTAATTTTTTTATTCCAAGGGAAAAAAAAACAGAATATTTATTATGCAATCTTTGGAAATATTACAATTCTAAACACATAATATGAAGATAATTAACTATTATCTTTTCTTTCTGAAAAAATGGGAGCGCTTTGTCTTTCAATTATGGAAGGATGATTTTGATATTTTCTTCTTAAAAACGTAGAATTCAATTAAAATTTTCAAAGTCGGATCTGTTTAAAAATCTTATAAATCTTCAAAGAGAATAGTATTCTTAATTGTTAAAAATGAAAAGTTTTTAAACTATAATAATAAACGAATGAGGCTTTTTAACTTTTCATCACTTAAAATTCAAAATAAACATTAGAAAAGAAATGGAAAATAAACAAAGAACAATATGTATAATATATTATACTTGAGTCTAAGGTTTTACAAATCAAAACTGGCGCTTTCGAACCTGGGCAATTTCCAGAAAAGGCATCGTAACTATCATTTCATTACCCTCGTTATATAGTCATTATGTAATTGTAATTAAATAATTATAGCTGATAATCTTGCGATAACTCTTTGTTTCTGACTCTGAATCGCACAATCTTTCTTTCTCATCAGTCATAAATAAAAAAAATTTCTCCAATTTTGAATAAAGAAAAATATACTTATTATTAATTACACATAATTTTATTTATTGGTAATAATTGTATCATTTGGTAAGATAAAAATGTTGAATTTGAATTATAACTAATATGTATTAAATCATAATATTCTGATGAGGAGGAAACGATGTTTGTGGCGATTGATACGCTGATTGTTGACTGTATTTGTTTTTAATACTTTTCCCAGAATTTTTTATTGTACTCTTTCGTACGATCGGTTATATACGTAAGCATTATACATATTCACACGTTGTAAACCGTGCAAGCGGTATTTTTGGGTGACAGTGCGGCTAAAAGAACAGTTAAAAAATAGAATCTGACGGATTGCAGTTATGTTTGTAGTCTATTGTACTTTTCAAGTAATATATGCTGTATCTAAAGAGAAAAAAGCAGAAATAGCTTTCGACGAAGAATGGAGCAGCTCGAAATAAACGCAGCGGTCCGAGAGAATCCGACTGTACCTCAAAAAATGCTGAGCAAGAGCCACCCCATAATGTAATAGGATATAGCGTTTATTATGTGCAATAACGAGGCAACGAGTGGTAATTCCAGTATGTTCTCCAAATCAAGAAAGGAAAACAATTTTTCATACATTTTCAATTTTTTCAATACCTAAAGAACTTTTCTTCATTTTCCTATGACAGTTTTACAAATTAATTTATTAATTATACAGTTTTATGGATTTACTCGAACTTAAAGAACTCGCACATGTCAGCTCTAATGTATTCTTAAGGACTTGGAAACATTACATAATAAATATCTGAAGTAAATGATTTAAAATGAAAAAGAGGAGAGTAATTGAAATATGAAGCCATAGTCCTCTTGTTGCCACGTTCAACATTGCCAACTAAATTATAAACTCTCATCGGTATTTACGGTACTATTAATTACTACAAACATTATAAATTTACGATAATGATAACGATTGATTACAATTTTGTCCTAATGTTCGGAAAATAAAAATAAATCTCTATAATTCCATTTGAGTTTTCATGTACATGTTCTTTTTTTTTTAGATTCTTTTACATCATTATCATCATCATCATCATCAACATTTTCGAGCCAACACTGAGTTCAAAGGTAATGCAATATTCATAAATTTATATTCTAAATTATTATTTATATTCTTGCAACTTATTTAGTAAAAAATATCAAAATTATGAAAAGGTAGCAGTAGTTTATTAAAATATCTGGATCTAATTCTACATACACAGCTTAAAAATGCAGAATTTTTGGAATAAGAACCAAAAACCTTGTCATCATTGACACTATAATGTTCTGGGACCATCAAAAGATTGTTTTCAGATTAAAATTTAATTCCTTTGGAATGTTACAATTTAGAAATCTGTTCATACTTTCATCTACTTTCACTTTCTCGCAGCCTCAGTGATTCATCTCTTTTTCTGATTCACTTTCTTCGGTCGAAGAACCTTCTCGTAATCTTTTGAAAAAGTGTAACTAATCAATATTAAATCACTGAGTCTTAGGTTTGCAAAGAAAAAAAGACAACTCTAAGTTTTACTGACTATTATTTTTCTTCTCTAAATAATAAACTCAAAAAGAAAACAATCAGTTGATGTTTACCGATTAGTGTACAAATAATCCTCTTAAAATTAAAACAGTAAAGTAATTCGCATTTTGATTTTAAAAGTAACAAAAAAATGTCATAATTATTTTATTTTTTGTTGCCAAATTAACTTAATTTTGCACAGCCATGAAAGAAATTTTAAATAAAAATAGCGAAAATTTTAGAACGAAGAAACAGTAGATTCTATTCTAAAAAACGTTAGGTATTCTCGGGTAGAACATAGTATATTACAATTGTTTATAGCACTGTATAATACACGCTTTAATAGTACCCTTGTTACAAATAATATTATCTGATTACAAGTAATTTTTTTCATTTCACAATATATAGATGGCATATTACTTATCGGCTTCAGCCAATTGAAATATTTTTTTCCTAGCTAATTGAAAACGCGTCATATTGCATTAAAAAGTCCAAGCTAGATTTATAAAACCTGTTTTCTAGTCGTTTTTCACTTTCGCTAGAGTGGAAGGTACAAATCTGGAACGTTATTAGATGTTATCTTCGGCTCCTTAAAATTTACCGACTATGTATATATTTATTTGAACTTTCAACTATATATACAGAATACACCCTTAATCTTAATCTTGGATTGATAGTCAATAATAAAATTCATTTGAAGGTTGGAATTCTTGGAATCTTCGCGTTTAAGTGAAACATTGTGTTTTTTTATAACAAAAATCACAGTTTCCGTTGACGGTAGCGTTGTGCATAAGAAACAAGAGCTTGTGCAGCAAAAGGCCAAAGAATCAGTAGGGTGAACATTCGCGGCGAACATTCGGAGAAAGGCCACCACTTTGGATAAACGCGACTCCTCTGGTCCTGTAAATTAAAATTTTAAGCAATTAACATTGAAAAAATTACAATTGGAAACTTTCAAAAGTTATTATCTTTAGTAGTTTATATTAAATGCTGATAAGTAACATTTTAAATTAAAAATTAAAGCAAAATGTTCAACACTTACTGGCTGTGGTACCAAAACCTTCAAAGCTTGACCTTCCAAATTACGAACTCTCGCGGTTATCCTGTCTAGATCATTTTGCAAATTTTGCAAGGTGAAAGCGATTTGATTGAAAAACTCTGCATCTCCCTTGTCGTCCCTTTTTCCTCTAGATCTTCCTCTTTCATATTTTGCATCTGAACTTTCAACGTAACCGTTTGCATGGGAATATCCATTAACAAGCTCTGATGGATGTTCTTTTGTTACAGCGTTAGGCTTGTTAGATTTATTGTACGAGTTATTAATTATCTGCTGTTGAAACCCGTTGGAAGACTTCGTTAGATCTTTTTGCGATCGTTCGGGCGCTGACTGCAAAAATAACATTAGTTACTGTCAGTGTTTTTGTAGAGATTTTAATTATTTAACCAATGTTACGATATCTAAACAATTACTTCAACGGTATCTTTAAATTCATCATCCTCGCCATCCGTATCAGGGGGCAAAGGACTCGCGCTATGGCTACTTGCTGGGCTCGTTTCCAAACTACTTGTTATGTGTCTCGATGTGTTGCGTACTCTGCTTGGCGAAGTCTCTCTCGATCCTAATAAAAACAAATAAAAAATAAAAAAATTTTCCTTCCATAGACTCTAAAATATTCCCTTAATATTGGCGAATTTTATTTCTTTTAAAAATAATATCTATCTTTCTTGAGAACAGCGTAAATTATAAGGCCAGAAGAGTCGGCTTCTTTTTTTTTCTTATTCTCCAGTTTCAAACTTGTTAATTACCAAAGAAAGGGACATCATCCTTGACTTGTATGTATTCAAGATAGCAAAAAATGTATTAATTTGAACTTTTCTGTGATTCAATATGCTAATGACTATGATCTCAGAACTTGAAAAGAAAATATTTAAGTCTCTAATGTTTATATGAATATTAATTGAGCATGGGAAAATAAAAATTTCTATGGCAGTTTTTTGTATAGAGTATATTGATTTAAAAAACGCTGCAAGAAGAGAAAAGTAAAGAAAAGTATGTATAGATGTTGATTGACGTAGGAATATTAATGCACGAAAACTAAGGAATTTAGAAGTTTTACCTTATTATTGTCATTGCACGATAGAACTACGATTTACTTTCCAAAGGTGTTCGCCAATTAAATCAAGATTAAATTGATATTTCTAGGGAAATTCAAAAGAATTTATATAGTAGAGAAAATATTGAGGATATGATAATGTTTCCAAAGATCGAAAAACGATATTTCTTTAATGAATAAAAGTATCTTTCTAGACTGACTTACCTAGTGGTGAACCAGATAACGGTGAACCTGGTTGAGAACGTATACGTTCCAAAACTGGACCTACTAACAATTCCAGGTCTTCAGCAGGAACACTTTCGTAAAATGAATCCAAACTTCCAAGAAAATTTGCCACATTATCGGTGTAGGACATTGTTTCAACAATCTTTTAAACAAAACAAAAAAAAAGAAAAGAAAAACAATTAATCAAAATGACCAAGATAATTTAAAAAAGTTTCTTATCTTATTAAAAAAAGAATTATTTGGTAATAAAAGAATGATACATTAAAAATTCTCTAACATACCTGAAATTTAACTTTGATGATCTCAGAAGTGTTGGATCTTGAATATAAACTTTTTCGAAAAGCGTCTACAGGTGTTAGAGAATTTGGCTGTAATTATTTATAGTTCGCGGGGTGCATAATTCGAATATCGAATTCATAATTTCCAATATTTGCCCGTAAATATTTATATATAACATAATTTATGCCAAGTAATAATCCAAACAGATAAAAATTATTCAAATTTTGATTTTAAAAATGAAATAATATCTTTTCTTACCTTTTTTAGTTCATCGACATAATTGTTCATAGCTTCGATGCGGCTCATATTGCCTAAACGCATCCAAGCGTCCCATTTTGCCTTTTTGACCACTTCCCAAAAAGCTGGCTTTGGATTTTGACAAGGTCCTTCTGTCGCTTGTTTATAATAACTGTAGAAGCGAAGCATAAGCTCATTGCTTGGCTGATAAGCTCCTATAACAAAATGCTTTTTTTTTAGAGTACAAGTATCTAAATTATAACAAAAAATTATTTAACTAATATTAGATCTTTCATTAAAATTCAAATCCCCCATTACAATTAATTTAAACTTTCAAATGTTATTAGAATAAGTTTTGAACTTTAGGTATGAATAAAAAAAGAGTATAAGATCAAATTATTCCCATCTTTAACAAATTGATCGAAAATTGATAACTAAATGTGATCAATAAATATAATGTCGTCAGGTTGTTTAAACAGAATGATGGTATTATTCCATCCACTTTAGCATATCATTTTATCTAGTTTTATGGACTGGACTTGACTTCTTATTTCTCTTGTATTTTATTTTCGTTTTTTCTTCGACTAGAAAAATAATCCTTTCATGATATTATTCGCATACAGAATGAATGCTTCGCAAAATCACTATTTATGAAAAATTATAAATGGAATACATTATTTTATTCAGAAACAGCTGGAACTGTGTATCAAGTGACCTTTAGACAGAATGTCAATATACGTCACTCCAGAATTATTCTTCAAGAAGTTCCTTACTTTTAAAATATTGTCACTCCTGCAATTTGCAACGTTACGTTTTATCATATTACGTATGGTCGAATTTATAAATAAAAATCTAAAATCGCATTGATTTCAAATAGAATTGAAATAATTAAAAGAAAAAGTATATGAATAAATTTATTAATAATAAGGAAATAAATCAATTTTATTTTTATGACTGATATTTTTGAATATCAAAGACGATTGATTTTGAAGATTTGTATCAAGAAAATATGGTGAGGTTTAATCTCTTGTTTGCAACATTAACATGTTTACTGATAATCTGAAACTTAGATAAGACTTGAAATATTTCAATAATCATTTCTATATTTATGGAAATACAAAGTGCATTTCTGCTATAGGGATTTTACTTTTATTTGAAATTTAAACATCATTATCTTTTAAATAATATACGCTTAAATTAATAAAAGAAAGTCGTCGAATTTTGCATTGGGTTTCCATTTACTATAATGATTGTATAATTGTAAAAAATGATATATTCAGTATTAAGGATTCCAAATTTATTTTGTTTTCATTCGACTGCATTCGACTTTCACTTAATTACTGACTCTAAGATCACGCCATAACTCGTGGATCGTTACACATGCGAAATTTACATTCTAAAAATTAAAAATAAAAAGTACGGTATAATTTAGAAGTCATCTAAAGTGAAGATCACGAGGAGCACAAAACTGGAAGAACATGATCAAGAGGAAAATTGTGTCAATGATGCAAAAACAAAAAAAAAAAAAAACTAAGCTGATAATCTAAGAAGACTCGTAAAGCGTACTTGTTAACGTTTGACCCTGATTATTTAAAGACTGCATCATTTAAGAGATTATTTTTCTTTAAAAACTGGGATACCAAAAGCAAATTTAAAAAACTCAAAAATCTACCAAACACGAAAAGATGACAAATGTCAATTTACATTAAAATTAAACACGAATTTTTCTTAATTTTGTCCTTCTTTTTTCTAGTATTTTTATTTCATTAGTATTTTTGCTAAAAATGTTTAAAATATTACAAAATCGATCAGCATTTCGAAATCTATGTGTTTACAAATAAAACTGTAGATAACAGGAATAAAACACGATAAATGAGAATAAAAAAATTTCACTTTTCTTTTATAAGGTCGTAACATTTAATTTACATGTTAACAAAAGAATGGCCTCATTAATATTAATTATAATAAATAAATAATTCATAAGCACTCATTGCCTAATTTTTAATTCAATCATATGAATTTTCCTGCTCTTTTGTAATCCTTTAAGATTTTCACAATGAGACCAAGGTATTCTCAACAAAATAGGGTCTTGTTCTTTATAAACTTACATATTTATATCCTCGTTTATATCAAAGAGTATTACATATTGAAAGAAATTTTAATTTAGTCAAAAGTTAGACTTCACAACAAATCTAAAAAAATTATATATTTTTTTAAAATTATTAAGTTAGTTTGAAAGGATTACAACTTGAAACCTTGAAAGGGTTCACAGATTAATAATACGACATTGAAAATTATTGCACTTATTGAGTGAAAGTGCAAAAAGAACAAGAAATGTTTAACCTAAATAAAGCAAATAAAAAGGGTTTGTTTCTAGTTAACATGGAAACTTCAAATTCGACAACATACTTGGCAAAAAACAAACTGTCTTGAAGTTCCTAGAATAAAAAAAGGAGGATGAAAGGATTAATTAAAGGGAAAAATAAATAAATTCTAAGCAGAAAGTGGAAGCTACAAAAACCAGATGAATTTTCCTCTTCTATATATCTATTAGAGCCCGCAGGAATGTAAGAGAGGGTGATAAGAAAGAGAATATTTGAAATAGTTTTTGGTTTTTACCATTTTTTGGCAGGTTCCTTATAACATTAACAGCCGCGTTGAATTTTTCTTCGACTGACATGTTGATGGAATGTTTAGACCGAATATTCTTGAACACTGACAACTAGGTTTGTCAAACGTCAAACTTATTGTAGGAAGCACTGATAATACGAAATCAGAAACGGATTACACAAAAATATAAAAACAGTATGCCAGATTGACCAAGCGATAATTATCACAATCACAAGTCGAGATGACTGACAAATTGCCAATAGGCGATTGGTAAATGAAATGGTAATGACAAAGAATGACTTCACTTCACCGCATTCACGATCACAACTTCAGGGTCGTAACAAGTTGGTAGTAAAAAAATATTGGCACCCTGTGCCAACCTGAACTCTCAATGTTTTTTCACGATACTTTCGCGTATTCTCTTATAACAATTTTTTAAAAATAGCACAAGAAATTATTTTCTAAACTTAATGTTGACTGAGAATTTGAATGAATCACTTTCTCAGTTTGTTGAAAAAGTGTTCAGGAGATACCAGTTTTTGGTACGTAGCTGTGAATGATGTACCAATCAACTCAATCAACTGGGTGCATGCGTATGAACAAATTAACTTAAAAAGACAAGATTTACACTGTGAACAAGAATATTATTCATTTTTCTTATTTTCATAGGCAATTTGAATATATATTTATTTGGTTAAATTCGAAAGTAAACGCTTGTCCAAGAACAAAGTAATTTTTTATTGAAAATTTAAAAACCAGAACACCCAAGTACACGAAGAACACCATCTTTGACTAGCAGGAAATTTGAATCATCGAAAAAAAATTTTTTTTAATTCGATATACAGATACAATAACATAATGATTGTTAATATTTTTATATCCACTTGCAGTTGTGCGAGCATACTTTTTTTAATGGTACATAAATAATCGTGTTAATGAAAATCAAATGACAAGAATGCCAAAAAGTCTGAAAAACCTGAAGAGGTTGATTTGACAGGTGTCATTGAGTGTATACATCTTTGTCCTTTTATTGTGCAATTTTTGTAGTCAAACAAAAATAGTAATTTTGTGTATTAGATTTTAGAATAAGAAGAAATTTTGCTTTATTCAATAACATAATAAGTTGTGCTGTTTCGCCTTATAAAAGTGCTCAACTACACCATCAGGTAACAGTTTAATCATTTTTAGGTTATGTACACTTTGCGCTCAATAAAAAACAGAAACACTGTCTCTGTTGACAATAAAAGCTATTAAAAATCGTCTAAAATAGACAACTCTAGTTTTAAAATATTTGGAATCATCAATTATATCCGAAAGATTCTATTAAATATGTGTGTAACAGATAAACAAAAAAGGTTAGAATTTTCAACAATAGCATATTCTACTTGAAATAAATGTGTCAATTTTTTCCATTATAGTTAAGAAATGGCTGGCAGAGGACGAGGATTTATACGAAGTGAAGCATCAGAAATTCGTAAACTAGGAACAACTAGTATACCTCAGACTGTCTCACCGAAACTAATAAAAAATGAAGAATGCAATCAAATTATTAACTTGATTGAAAAATTAGAAATAAATGAATGCACTACAGAGGTGGAAGTTCATGAAATAGAAGCAGTGCTCCTCCATGCTGCAAAGAACAATAAACTAAAGTAATCATTTTACTTTTTCTTCAGAAGTTTTCTTCTTAAAACTTGAAAAAAATAACAAACATTTTTTTAAAACTATTTATTCGTGGGATACTAAGTCATGAATTTTACTTTTACAGTGAAGTATTTAATGAGCTTCATGATCGTGCTTTGGACGATCGACAGTTTGGTATCAAGTTCGCCATCGTCTTTAGTAATAAAACGATTTACTCTCTAGAAATGAATGATGGTAGTAAACTACAAATCACTTTGATGAGAACATTGCAAAATACATATTTAAGTAAGTATACTAAATTGAAACTGGAATGTAAATATAGGTATGAACAATATGCACACATCAACAATAAAAAAAGTGAGGAATTGGAAGTAAAAACAGATGTCTTTCAAGAATCACTTAGGTTAATCTGCTTTATTATTTATAACTGTGTGTAACGTCTCTCCTTAGCTTGCATAGTTTCCTTTAGCCCACATGGTGTACAAGCATAATACTAAACATAAAAAATATAGCTGAAATTGTTAGAAGTAAAAAGAAAGAATAATGGATTAAGCATGAATAAATTAAAAATAAAAATAATGATTGGCTTGAACATAATTAGATAGTAATCACAGAAACGCAAGATGTGATGACTTGGCAAATATTTCTTAAAACAAAAAGAGAATAGGAGGGAGTGGTATTCAAAAAAGAAACCAAATAATTTCAAAAGTTTTAAGCATAAAAGTACAGAAGAAGAGGAATATTTCTTCCGTTTGGAATTAAAAATACTCATGATTTTTTACTACTTTCAGAACATGAAGAAATAATGACGCGAAATTTCTCTCAATTACGTAATGCAGCATCTTTACTTGGCGAAGTCTATAACCGACTGAGGATCGCATCGTTGCCATTAAGGATTCTCGAAGAGCCATTGCTTCATTATATGAGAATTCTGCTCAATAATTGTCATGAAGCTGACATTGAGCTCGTTACAACTCAGGTAGTTTATCAAGAACTTGAAAATCTAACAACATATTTAAAATCCCGTTTGAATAATCTTATTATAAAATATTCTAATTTATTCTCAGATTTCAATCAATGGCCGAAAGATATACGAAGAGAATCAGAAGCAACTGGAGGATTTCATGAATGTTGTGAAAATTGTACTTATTAATCAGAACTTAACTCCCCGATCTCGAGGAATGCTTCTATTTATGATCGACCTAGCGCACCAAAGATATAGCCCCTTATCCGGGGAACTACAAAATTTTTACGTTACGCAACTCGGCACTCAAACCTTCATAAGCATCCAACGACACAGTGATCTTCTTACAATCAATACGAAGTCGAAGCTTCAAATTGAAGGTACCCTTGACAACAATTATGCTTTCATTACGAGATTCCCTCAAAGAATCGAATGCACTTTAAACCATTTTTATTCCAGATGGAGACTCGGAGAGCATTTCATCGAAGAGTGAAACAAAATCGGACTCTGATTCCATTGGTATTTTAATGAAGGCTACAAAGTCGGAAAATAGTGCTCAGCAAGATTCACCTGATAAAAAACGAATGGTAAATAATGAGAGGCCAACAAATAGTGGGAATGCGCCTATTCCGCGAGCAATCCGTGGATCTGGAGCAACGGATCAAAGAAATTTAAAAAAGTCACCAAGAGGAAAGAAAGAAAAACTTACTGACGATCAAGTTTGGTCCTCGAAACAAAACAGCACGAGTAAAGTTTGGGGCCATGATGACCGATTTGAAAAGGATTATGATTAAAAATAACAATTAATAAGTAAATTTTTTACTAATAAAGCACAAGAATTTTTTTTAATTCGTTATGAGAATGCATAATATTAAATGAAGTGAGATTACTTTTTTAATTCTTTATTAGGCAATGTTTATAATAAATCATCACTTTAGACTATAAAATCAATTTAGAATAATTTTATTCTTTTTGACTATATTATTTTGACTTAACTTTTTCCTAAGGTTGAATTTACTGGGCTATTTAGATTGTATAATTATTTGTATATATTCAGTAAGATTTTTGCATGTAAAGTCTATATTCAAAGATGAGGTGTTTATTTTAATATCATGTGATTCACACAATATTCCTCGATTTTGCTCTGTTTCATCTCTCTTGAAATGCTTAGCGTTTATATCATACATTCTTTAATGGACTGATAAACACGTATATAACGTGTTAAGATACTTAATCACAAAAATGTTAAGTTTAAGAAACTTACAACGTTATTCTTATTTATAACTTTTTTAACATATAAGGCAACATGTAAGCAACTCACATTTATTTTTTTGGATTTTATATAATAATAAGTAAATCCAAAGAACAAATCTTCTGTTTTTATTATTTCTATAGGTACTTAAAAATTGCGGTTCTCTGATGTATTAATTAATACAAAACTAGTAAATCATAGAGTTTGCTTTGTTTTTACAGGAAGTTAAGAAAACGAACCTAAAATCTGTTTTACTTCAAATTGTTTCAAACCCTTCAAACGCTTCAAACATACAAGATGGATTTTTTTGGTCTTACTTTTTTAGGAGAGAGTAACTACTTTCGTAAAATAATTAGGAAAGGTAATTTAATGTTAATTGATTAAAATGTTGTGGAATTCGGAAACCTTAAATCATATTTCTGAAAGTATTAATTTATTTTTAATTTTGATTATAGATTACGAGGAACCGAAACATTTCCCAGGGTTGAAAAGTATTTTAGAATCCCGTTTAGCTCAAGAACCAAGAAAAACGTTTTGTGAAATTTATAATATGCTTGATCCATATTTAAAAGTGGGGAATGGATTTTCCTATGGTAGTTATGAACGTCTAGACAAACAAAGAAAGAAATATTTATGGAAACCTCTTGGTCCAGCAGATATTTATCGTGTGGCTCCAACTTCTGGCCAAGAAATTGGATTTTGGAATAATGATATTTCTTTGAAAGATGCAGGGTGGATGAAACACGATCAATTTTTTGGATCTCGTCGCAGTGATATGACAAAGTAAATTAAATTATCGAATCCTTTAAAAATTATTGCTTGCAATAATTGTAATAAAATTGCTAAAGTTTTAATTTACTGTTAAATTTTTTTCTTCATAAAATAATTGATGTTTATATTTTAGGACCAAAGATGCAAGTTTAAAAGCGAATCCACTAATGGCTTGGTGAAAACGGCAGTTTTCCATTCTTGGATTTTAGGAGCATTCAAATTTTGCCGCCATAAGAACCGGATATCCGTTTACGGCCCAAATCATGTTCCGATTTCACAAGATGTCGGAAAGTTGAGAGATATGTATTGACAGATTCAAAACCTGTTTATGTATACAAATTTCCTGTTTCAAGTGAAACAAAAATTATTTTGTAAATTGTGAACTTCAATAAACTTAAATATATATTGTCAATAAAGAAAATTGGTAAGTTGCGACGGCTTTTCTTTATTTAGTAATTAATACAATTTTTTGGAGCATATTTTCCTCTTTTATGCTTTGAGTGGTTAAATTTTTTTGTTTAATCTTTCTGTTAACTAAAAATTATCGATAGCCGTATTGAAATTGTATTTAGATTTGTTTAATTGTGTTTTTTGTATTCTAATTGCTATTTTTAATAATTGGGTCAATATTCTGCGACGTAGAATTGCAAAGAAGACGGTTTTACCCATTGATTGATTTTCTTGAAAGGTATATGCAATAGTTCTTTTGCATAATTATTTAATTATGTCGATATGTTTGTTTCACAGTTTCTAATAATTTAATAAATTGTAGTTTGTATTAATTTGATTAATATTAATTTGATTAATCTCCATACTTATTTATTCATACTTTACTAGGTGTAATTATCCAGTTCTTGACGTGATGATATTACTGATTTGTAAATTATCATGAAATTGCAAAGATTAATTTATTCTAAGTCTGTTTTATCCGTAATGAAAAATAGGTCTAAAAATTTTATCAAACTTCAAGAAATGATATATAAAATTTAATCGTAAGATTCGAAAAAAGAATAGGTATATTGTATTTTATAATTGAATAAGAATTTGAATATTTTTCGAGTTATTATATATATGGAGTAAAAATGTTATTTCTTGTTTAATTCAAATTAGAATTTTCTTTTATAGTGAAAAGTGGAAAGAGAGGTGGGGAATCATTTTACCTCTGGAACGTTAAAGAGTTATTTTTATCAATGATACTCTTTCTGACATGTCTTACACTGAACTGGAACATGGCTATCAGGTGAGATTAAGATATTTAAAAAATAATAAAAAGAATCTTAAACTGAATTAAAAAGACAGAAATTTTCGTACCCAAAAAATAATAATTTTTAATTTTCTTTCTCCAATTTTAGGGACTTAGGGGCGCAAACCGGCCGTTATTTTACGTAGGAGATCTTAACGCAGTTCAGCCTTCCCTTGTAGGTTCAGTGGGATCTTCCATTTATCTTGGAACTAATCGAGTAAGTGCTTTTGATACTGAAATCTCAATTCTTAATAGGAAAACATTTTATATTTACATACAACGTTACTTCATACAACATACATATTTACTTCTGTGACATATTTTAATTTCACGGTAGAAATTTTTTACAAACTACTTTTCTTAATTTTTAAAATATTGACTGCTTGATAGATAAGATGCAAATTTTCCAAACTGAAATATGTAGACTTCAATATCAAATTTGCAAGTGCGACTTAAGTTTTTAATTTATGACTTCTAAATCTGGTTTATCTAGATTTTTCGCAACATCTATGTCAACTACATAATCAGAGTAAATATTCTGAGTGTGATTATCGTGATTATCTATCCTGAAACCGATATCTGTTTAAAATAGTGGCCATTACCAGTTTCAAATTGTTTTTTTCCAATTAATAGATTCAGTGCAAAAATTAATTCTTATTTTATTTAGATAATTAAAAGTAAACTTTGTTTTCAAAAAGAAAGTGAATCTGATGTTCCTAAAATTCAATACAATAACAATTACGAAGCTAACTTCTTTTTAAAATAAAATGAACTTCCCGAATAGTTCATGAAACTTATTGACTATTTTTAAAAAAAATTAGTTTTGGCTTTAGTTTAAAAGCTTACGAGTATAGAATTTTCCTTTGTTTAAAGAGACTATATTTATTTACCCACGTTTGTCGATACTCACACGCACTTGCCTTATTAATAGAGGCAGTCTAACATTGGTTGAATCATGAATTAGTTCTCTATTGATACTCGTGCATGTAGCATTGCCTTCACATTGCCTTTTCTCAGTTACTTGTAAAAAAAATTAGAATATAAACAAACAAATGAACAAAAACGTGAATGTGATTCTTTAAATATTTATAACAAGAATTAATTAACTAACAATAATAATTAGAAATAACTAGAAGTGATAACTTGCTTAAATTGAAAAATTTAAATTGTATTATGAAAATTAAACTCGTTTATAAACAATCACCGAAAAATGTGAATCTTCATTTGCACATCTGCTTACTATCACAAACTTTTTTAAGAGCTAAGCGTCATTAATGCAGAAGCCCGTTAAAATATGCAGAATTTTTATCTTTAAACCAGACTCATAGTTGTTTATTATTATTTGACACTTCTTTTGTTTCTTTTGTTCCTAATTTACACTTCTTTTTTATAAAGATGTTTAATTGCTCATTTTGCTTTATGACTTTAGAAATTAGAATAGAAATACTTTTTAAAAGTATTTTAAGTTGTCTTAATGGATTATCTTTGACGAGGTTATTGTGTGCCAGATAGACGTAAATCAGTTTGGCAAGCATGTATGAAACATTTTGTAAATGATGAATACGTGACTCACATTTGTGATGCCTTCTGAAGATCAAGTACGGTGTAGTAAATCTACAACTGTTGCAAAATAAAAGATTGGTCAGTCAGTATAAACCTTCGATTCGATTCTCTTTCAAATTATCAATTTCTTTTTTAATTCTCTGTTCTAATTCGTCGTTCAGCATTTACAATTCTAATTGCAGGTTTTTGCAATTTTATGCAATATTTTTCAACATTGTTTTGAGTTATATAATAAGCTAATAAAAACAAATGTACATCATCCTCAAGTTATTCTCGAGCCTCACTCTTCGTTTTACTTTTGGCTTCTCGTGATCTTTTAGTAAGTTAAACAAAGTTTTTAATTGTACTCCATTAATTAATTTCAATAAATTTTTTTTACACTTATTTATTTGTAAAAAAAAGTACCTTTTTTTATTCTTAAGTAAAAAATGTGTTCACTCTTAAGGAATAAAACAAACCGATTTAGAGGTAATTAGTTACAGAAATAGAAAAAAATTCTAGTACGAAGGAAGTTTATTGTAAAAAGAGGATCTTATAAAAGTTTTGTAAGCTTGACGTTGAGAGAGAATGAAACGTATCAGTGGCCGAAAAGCAGTGACCGTGAATTAAACGAATTTCTTTTAACAAGCGGAATGCTTCTAAACTTAATTGAATCATCTCTTATTAACAAAAACAAGCCTTGGCTAGATGCGTGTGTGGTTTGCACTTATACAGCTGACTGTCACAAGACTGGATCTGATAAGTGTAAACACGCTGGTAAAAATAATGTATTATAATCTGTATTAAACTGCTACATCGTACGGCCTAAAATAGCCGAAGGTGATTTATCAAAATGCGAGTAATCCAAAACCGAGTTTCATTCACAATTTGGTCGCGTACACAGCCAATCGCTTCCTCAAGAGTGATTTTCTTTACACAAAAAGCTACCTAAGAATCATTTTTTGATGTCACAAATTCAATAAATTTAACCAATAAAGTTTGAATTAATGAAATTAAATAAACATCCTGATGGATATAACTTCTAAAATGAACTAAGCTTCTCTAAATCTTTTAATCTTCTTTGTGATATTTTTTCTGATGGTGTCGAATCCTTAGAAAAATAAAAGGAAGTGTTTTAGGAACTTAAAAAAATGAGTGCATCCAGAAATTAAAAGTTTAAGAGTTCAGTGAACGTGATGCAGGATAGGAGAAATCGAACGTTATTGTTTGGATTGTATTTAAGAGAAATTAACAATGGAGTGGACTTGGTGGAAGGATTGGTGGCGGTTAAGAAAGTGGCGTCATCGAAATGATAGTACGAGTTCGACATCTGCAACAGACACCGAGGATGTTGAGGATTACGACGCATGCTGCTGTTGTGATGAGTGCTTTGTACGTTTTGAAAATCTAAAAAAATCGAATCGACTTTCAATTATCACATGAGTATGGAAAATTCAATAAATCATCGATAACAAGCATTCATCGTCACAAGCTTCATTGAAACCCGTTGCAGAATTTTTTTTTATCCTACATTTCTTTTGTCATTGCAACCGATAGCTCTGAGAAATTTTTCTTTGTGTGTAAAAGCACAGAGAAAGTTTCCGGAAGAAAAAAAATTATTCAAATGGTTTATAATTTGAAATTGAAATTTTCAATACGTTTTTATTCTTTTTGTTCCCTATCAGTAATTTAAAAATGATTTTACAAAAAATCCCGTTTTGAAGGTAGCCTTAATGTAGCAATAAATAATGATTTTCCAACAAATGAACAGGTTTTGAAATAAAATATCGTGAAAATGACGAAGATGAATAAAGCAACCATTAGTATTTGTGATCCTTTTCACAAGAAATTCAAGCTATAATTGTACATCATCTGCTGATAATAATACAAATTGTCGAACATTGTTATCATAACAAGAAAAAAATTACATAATGTCCGTTTGGCATCCTAGAAGTTGGCACTCACATGTGAGGTTTGCATATGGATTTATGTTTGTGTGTTTGTATACGTTCCTAGCATATACAGCTTGCTATAAAATCTTTGCTGGTAAAGCTTTCCGGCTGCGTGCGTCTCTAAATTTAGAGAGATTTGAGGTATATTTTTGTAATGACATTTGCAGAGTCCCTTTGTTGCGGCCAGCTTCTCAAATGCTGGTATGTGTCCCGCCAATTAATTTTACATTTGATACTTGACCTACATTTCAAAATTCAACGACCAAATTCGCATTTTAAAAAGTAGAATTTAACTTTTGCTCAATTTGACCCTGCTTTAGTAATTTTAAGATCCACGAAGCGTCTCATGGTAGAATTTTTTCTGACAAAATTCTTAAAGTAGTTTTTTTATTTATTAATAATAATGATTTGGATAAAATAGTGGAAATTATGTACTTTAGAGAGAATTTAGTAGCTTTGAATGCTTTTGCTTTTTTTGTGGATTTAATTTTGTTTTAACTTTCATGAATTCTACTTTTGCAGGACTTATGTAATAAGATTTATATAATCTTCTGTATTTTTCTCAAATTTTTATTTTATAATTCTGAAAGAGGATTCAAATTTTGAAAATTTTTAATTAAAATTTAAAATTATGTGGATATTTAAAATTTGTGTAAAGAATAGCATCATCTAGTAGAAAAGAATAAGTGACGAGCATATAATTTGAAAAATATTTGATGAGTTTAAGGACGTCTACAGTCTGCACGCAACTTACTGTTCATTAATCATAATATTAAATGGATTACATTACTTGCTTCGCCTAAGAAAAGTTGCTTAAATATGTAATAGATTAATAAATAATCAATCTACGTTTTTACTTTTGATCTTAAATCTAAGCTTTATCTTGGTTTTGCTTTTTATCACTTGTTGATTTTTCAAGTAAGCCTTTTAATTGAAAAACTTTGTAAAAATGCACTTTTCTGCACTTCTGAAGAAGTGCTGGTTAATAGGCTTAATTAGTCTCTAGCATCAGTTTGTCAATTATACCACTTACTCGTCTTTTCCTTGTAGGTTTCATTCGACCTTCACTCTTTAATGTTCTTCATAAAGAAAGTTATTACTTTTCTTTCTTGCTAAAAGTGATGCTCGAAACAACGAATTTTTTCTTTTGGAACATTGAAGATTTTTTAATGTATTCAATTCTGAAAGACAAATAATGTATGGATTTTTTAAACTATTTAAAGAAGCTTAACAAAATTGTAATGTGAATAACCATGATCCACAGACTGATCGATAATAAATCCGATCACTTGCTTATTTTTCTGGTACATTATTATTTTTACTTATTATTTTTCTAACGCAAATTATATTTTTATTTCCAGGGCGAGCTGTCGGACGAGTGTGTTAGTGAGGATGGCTGCCTGGGTGGCGATTTGGAAGGGGAGGGAAAGCAGGTTTTGGTGGGAGTATGTGCTATGGCCAAAAAATCTCAAAGTAAACCGATGAAAGAAATTTTAACCCGGTTGGAAGAATTTGAGTACATCAAAATCATCGTTTTTGCAGAAGAAGTCATTTTGAAGGTACATATTTAACACTAATTTTCTCTTCATTTTTAATACAAATGATTGACTCTTAAACCATTGTCTAAAATCAAATAAATCTGAAAACCTAAATCTAAATATGTATTACATGTATTAAATTAATTTTTAGGAACCAGTGGAAGATTGGCCAATTGTAGACTGTTTAATAAGCTTCCATAGCAAGGGTTTTCCCCTTGAAAAAGCCATTAGCTACGCTAATCTTAGAAACCCTTTCATTATCAACAATCTTCCCATGCAATATGATATTCAGGTATGAATACAATTTTCTTTAATAATGTAATGGAAATTAATTGTTCTTACATCTATTTTAAAATTAAATTTATATTATTTATTTCATGTGATCGCTTATTCTCTCCAATAATTTAGGATCGAAGAAGAGTTTATGCAATTCTGGAAAGCGAAGGAATAGAAATTCCTAGATACGCAGTTCTCGATAGAGATTCTCCTGATCCAAAACGTAAGTTTTGATTATTGAAAAATTGAAATTTACTAATCGTTTTTAAAAATTTATAACAATACAATAATACTCCATTAAATTTATTGCACCATTTAACAAATAATTTTTTTTTTGAAATGCAAAAATCTTATGCATAAAGTTTTACTTGCATCTATACTTATTTGACCTTGTTTTACTTTTGGTATACATTTGTTTATTTTAGACGGTTATTTCTTATTTTTAATAATTCTGATTTAAGTAGAATTATTTTTTTGTGTTGGTTGTTCTTATTTTGACTTTGGAAGAACAAAGGTCTTATTTTAGATCACGAATTGGTTGAATCGGAGGATCATGTGGAGGTTAATGGAGTCACTTTTAACAAACCGTTTGTGGAAAAACCCGTGTCTGCTGAAGATCACAACATATATATTTATTATCCTACCTCTGCAGGTGGTGGCAGTCAAAGATTATTTAGAAAGGTACTAAAACTGTTATTAACATTAAGTGTTCTTTAATATCTGGTTTATTTTTAATAAGAACAAAACAAGATTTTGAGCTTTTTCCTTATTTTATCTGCGAATTTGAAGACTTGGATTCTTATCAGAAATGATTTCAAACACGATTTTATATGAATAGATGAATAGATTTGATTACGAATTCGTTATCGCATCTAATCTCATACGTACTATTTAAATTGTTATTTTAATTTAATTTTCCATCACTTTATTATTTAAGTTTAAATCAGTTTCTTTTTGAAATTAGCACGATTCTGAGAAAGGGCAAATTTAAATTGTCAAAATTTACTTTTTTCCCCTCTTCCTCCTTTTCATACACCTCTTCATTCTTATTTTTAAACTTTTTATTTATAATTTTTCAATATTTGTAGGCAAAACACTACCCATTCTTACAGAAATTGAAGATAAGTAAAGTGATATAATATTGGTTTAAAGTAAATTTTCCAACGCTTACTACAATTAATTTAATGAATCGACCGTTTAATTATATGTATTATTGATTCAATAATTACAGATAGGTAGTCGCAGTAGTGTATACTCTCCAGAATCACGAGTTCGTAAAACTGGGTCTTATATTTATGAAGATTTTATGCCCACCGATGGTACAGACGTTAAAGTTTATACAGTTGGTCCTGATTATGCACACGCAGAAGCTAGAAAAAGCCCAGCTCTCGATGGAAAAGTTGAGAGAGACTCGGAAGGAAAGGAAATTCGATATCCAGTTATTCTGAGCAATGCCGAAAAACTTATCAGCAGGAAAGTCTGTTTGGCTTTCAAACAAACTGTTTGTGGATTTGATTTACTTAGGTAAATTTTTTAAATCATTTCAATATTGTTCATCAAGTTTTCAAGATTATTTTAATGAATTAAATTTTTAATTGTAATAATTTTTCAGAGCTAATGGTCAGTCTTTTGTCTGTGATGTAAATGGATTCAGTTTTGTGAAAAATTCCAATAAGTACTACGATGACTGTGCGAAAATCCTAGGAAATATGATTCTCCGAGAGCTTGCTCCGACATTGCACATTCCATGGAGCGTTCCATTTCAGTTGGACGATCCACCTATAGTGCCTACCACATTTGGAAAAATGTAATTGAAAATTAAATTACAAAATTGAAAGCTTTTTTAAAAATGCTAACATCTCTTATTTGCTTAAAGGATGGAATTGCGTTGTGTAGTAGCAGTAATCAGACACGGAGACAGAACTCCAAAGCAGAAGATGAAAGTGGAAGTGCGACATCCAAAGTGAGTAAAATTTAAAATAATTATATATTAAATAAAAAGAACAATCAATTTTTGTTATGAAATTTATAATTTTAATTTGCGACAATAGGTTTTTTGAAATATTTGCCAAGTACGATGGCTACAAACACGGGCACGTGAAGCTTAAACGGCCGAAACAACTTCAAGAAATTTTAGATACTGCTCGTAGTTTGTTAGCAGAAATACAACACCGAGCAGCTGGTCCTGAATTAGAGGAAAAGCAAGGAAAGCTCGAGCAGCTGAAAAGCGTGTTGGAAATGTGCGTAGTCTAAAATATTTAATGTCAGCAGAAAATAAATATTAAGTAACATATTTTTTATTTTTCAGCAAACAAAAGTATCCTATCAATGTTTATTTCTACTAATTTGGGTTTAGAATAGCAAGTACCAATCTGGTAAATTTTTGTCTTTTGCTCTAGGTACGGTCATTTCTCAGGAATAAATCGAAAAGTACAAATGAAGTACCAACCTCGAGGAAGACCCAGGGGTAGTTCCTCGGATGATGGTAGTGGTATAATTCGAAGTTTATTCAGAACTAAATATTCTGAAATAAAAATTAAAATCATTTTACTAGGGTTTAAGAAGGATCAAGCGCTACGTCATATTTTTGTTATTTTTTCGAGACCCAAAACAAAAAGTATCAAAAAGTTACTCAACAATCTCTTTAAAAAATAGACACTTGATCTTCCTTAAGTTTAATTTTGTCTAAGTCGATCTTTAAAAATTATTTTTATTTATTTGTATAAAAAATCTTTTAAAGTAATATTGGAGAAAAATTTATTAAGACAATTTTTAGACCTGTCGTTATTTCAGATCGACTTGGAGAACCTTCCCTGGTTTTGATTTTAAAGTGGGGAGGAGAATTAACTCCTGCTGGTCGAATCCAAGCTGAGGAACTGGGGCGAATTTTTCGCTGCATGTACCCTGGTGGTCAAGGTAGACACCTTAGTGGTTCGTATCTTATGCTCTTTTGCTTGTTTTGCTGGCAGCTGTACCTAGTAATTGCAATTATTAAAAACGAGAGTTGTTTTTACAAAGTTATATATTCTGATTTCAACGCATTTGGCTCGCCGACTATGGATTCAGCGACTAAGTTCGGAAAGTTTGTTTACTCCCAAAAAATATTATCGGTATATAACTATATATGTAATCCCTGAGTCGTTGAGAGGAAAAAATGGAAGCACTTTGCTCTATAGAAAAATGATTTTATTTTTCTCTCAATGGTTTATTTTGTCTTTTCTAATCGCATAATCTTGAAACTGTAAATAAATCTTTTTAAACTTACATTAACTTTTACACCCTTTTTACTTTAACAGTTTAAATTATCAAAAAATTGAGTGTATTATATTTTCAATATTTAAGAATTTTCAATATATTTTACTATTTTTGGGACCCTTTATAATGTGTAAAATTATTTATAATCTTTAATGTTTAAATTCATTGGTAATCTTTTGGTCCTCTTTTAATTTACTTATTTATAATTTCTGCAAATTTTCTGTAGTATTTTTTATAGAAAAAAAAATATTAATAGACTTGAATACCTATTATTTACAGATAATTTTAAATATTATTTCAGAGGATGACTCAGAGATGTTACCAAATCACGGTAACTTTTATTTTGAATGGACGCTTTTTAGTAGTTGTTGTGGATTAATGTCTGTAAGAATTCTAATGTCTCTAAACCCCTAATAGTTTGCTCCTAGTCAAAAGTTAAAGCTCGAGCAGGTCAAAAATTTTCTTTTATAAGGAAAATTCTCGATCATTGGGTGTGACGAGATTTTAGAATGTTAAAAAAAATAAAATCAGCAAAATCAGAAACAGGAAGATCTTAATTAATATTAAAATAATTTTTGAAGATAAATAAAATTACTATTTTCCTGTCTGATGGCGCTCACGTAGTTTGGTGTAACCATTTTGAATAGACCAGTTTGCTTGCCATTGATACGTGTTTTCTAAGTGTGATTAGTATTCAATTTGTTTCAACATAATATAATGATAAACTATTACCTGCTATTACAAGGAAATAATCTCATCATGTCATCTTTCTTTCAGAAAACCAAGTTCTTTTATAAACTTGTTAGAAAATTTATATTTAGAACTTTTCATTAATCATAATTCTTAATTCGTCCATTCATCTTAAAGTGCCTCTTTCACGTATTACATATTTCATTCATACAGGAATGTTGTTAAAGCACAATCAGTGTTCATAAAGTCGAATCAAATCTGGCGAAATATAGCCAATAGCGTTGTTGTTTCACAATAAAAACTGCAGTAAACACTATTTTTGTCGCTTTCACTTTAATTTTTTATTTATGCAGAATAATTTTATTTAGGTGAATATGCTGGAGCGCAAGGTTTAGGTCTTCTTAGATTGCATTCGACATTCCGCCATGATCTAAAAATTTATGCAAGTGATGAGGGAAGAGTTCAAATGACAGCTGCTGCTTTTGCAAAAGGATTACTAGCTTTAGAGGGCGAACTTACTCCTATTTTAGTTCAAATGGTTAAAAGTGCAAATACCAATGGTTTATTGGATAATGATTGCGATAGTAGCAAATACCAGAACATGTAAGTTTGAGTAGCAGTTTTTTAAAATGTTTTTCAATTTGTATTGTTGGAAAATTTCAACATTAAATTGATTATCTTAAGGAACTGGAAAAATAGATTTAAAATTATTTCAGGGTGAAAACTCGTTTGCACGAATTACTTCAACAGGATCGAGAATTCACGCGTGAAGATAGAGAGGAAATAAATCCTGGAAATGCTTTGAGTATTAACGCAGCTTTAGATTTTGTTAAAAATCCAGTAAAATGTTGCCAGCATGTTCAAACTTTGATTCAAAAACTAATGGATATCGTGCGGATAAAAAAAGATGATATAAAAACAAAAGGTTTAATTAATTTTAAATATTCTTCATATTTTATTTATTTTCTTTTAATTCCATCATATATTGCTATACATCTGCTTATTTTTAATAGATGTTATACTTTATCATGGAGAAACATGGGAACTGATGGGTCGACGTTGGGGAAAAATCGAAAAAGATTTTTGTACAAAGCACAAGCGTTTTGATATTTCGAAAATACCAGACATCTATGATTGTATCAAGTATGATCTTCAGCATAATAATCACACCTTGCAGTTCGATCATGCTGAAGAATTGTATATTTATGCTAAATACCTCGCTGATATCGTCATTCCTCAGGTCATTAATTTAAAATTTACCTTTTTTCAGTGAAAAAGTATTCTATATTGTATATATTATTTTTTTACCACAGGAGTATGGATTAACCGTTCAAGAAAAACTCACAATTGGTCAAGGAATTTGTACTCCCCTCTTGAAGAAGATCAGAGCAGATCTTCAGAGGAATATTGAAGAATCTGGAGAAGAAACTGTTAACAGACTCAATCCAAGGTACAGAATGTAAATTTAATAATAGAATCATTTATTTGTAAAAAGAGCTGTTTATTCAAGATTAATAACTTATTGTTTTTTTATTCCAGATATTCGCATGGAGTTTCAAGTCCTGGACGTCACGTGAGGACAAGACTCTATTTTACAAGTGAAAGTCATGTCCATTCCTTACTGACAGTTTTACGTTATGGAGGCTTGCTAGATGTGAGTTACAATTTAAATAAAAATATATTCTTTGTGCCTTATAACCAAATGTTTCTAACCATTGCTGATTAGAAAGCAAAACTTTCTTAAATACCTACCAAATTAAAAATTTTTTATGAACTTAGGTGGTAAAAGACGAACAATGGAGAAGAGCTATGGAATACGTGAGCATGGTTTCCGAATTGAATTACATGTCCCAAATCGTTGTTATGCTCTATGAAGATCCAACTAAAGATCCAAGTAGCGAAGAACGTTTTCATGTGGAATTGCATTTCAGTCCTGGTGTGAATTGTTGCGTTCAAAAGAATTTGCCACCAGGCCCTGGATTCAGACCCCATTCTCGCAATGAAAGTAACCACAATCTTGTAAGAAAACTGAAATTGGTACTTATTATTTTCTTTTGGTTTTTAGTTCTAAGATTAGTTTTAAATTTTTTCGTGAGAAGGTATTTTAATTAGTTATGATTTCATCCATAAGGCTTATGTGTTCTTTGTTTGCTATTACTTAGATTAAAAAATCGACTCTTTGCTTCTAAAACTACCTTTTATTTATTGAAGGGCGAAGCGAGTGCTAATCAGGATAATACATCGCAATGCAGTACACGAATTGAAGAGGAAGATTCTGAACTAGTGATTTTAGAGGACGATGAGAAGAATCCTGAGAAAAAGCCTGTAAGTTTGGTACTAAAATCGTATTTTCTAATTAAGTTCGAATAAGAAAAAAAGAATTCTTTTCAGAATAAAACTCCACCACTCATGGAAGTTGATTCAGTTGATTCCAATTTGGATAGTCCAACCACTAGTAGAAATATCGACATGATGGACTTGGATCCTAATATGATGGATGAACCATTCGACAGTGGCTTTTTACAAAGCTCTGCTCCAATTCCTATCAGGTTGAGAATATTTTCAAAAATAAAATCATAATAGAGTTCTTTTTTTAATTTATATTAAAATAATTTCAGCTCCATATCCGATATTTGATTTTTAATTTTAATATATTTTTAGTGCTCGAACTGTGGCTGGTCACGAGGCAGCAAGATTAGGCAGTCAATTAGCAGCGAGTCAAAGAATCAGAAGGGAAAGAGAAGCTAGTGCAATTTGCGAACCCCGAGCTCGTAGTTACGATCATCAACGGCAGGAGAAACCAGAAAAGAGTAAGTATATCTACATTGTTACATATAATCGAGCTTATTATTTAAAAATACAATTTAAAAATCAAAATACTGAAATTTCGTAAATATTTACTCAATACTTTCAAACGATGAGCAATTTATTAGAAAATTCTTTCTTTATTCTTTCCCAAAATTTTAAGTAATTCCAATCTTCCATCGATGTATTTAAAAAGTAATAGCATGTGTACAGTTTGTGAATGGTGAATTTTTTGGGGGAGGGGGTTGGCTTCCGATTTTACTGGGCTTGAATTGCATGATCTATAATAATCTGTAATCTGTATTTCCTCAGTTTTTACAGGTTTTCTTTCGTTATCACAATCTTTTTCAATTCAGACACAAAAAACAGTCTACGATTGTTTATTTAAAAATTCAATTAAAAAATTATTTTTACACCATGTTACACTGGAACAGTTTAGGAGACTTTAATCAGTCTGTAGTTTTAATTTTATAATTTGTAATTAATAAAATATTTCTCTATTTTTTACTGTTGCTACTTAAATCATTTTTAAACTGCAATTTAAAAACATTTTAGTTTAAAAATATTTTATTCTAATATATTTAGAAAATGTTGATGCCTTCCTTCTCTTACAAGGACTAAAGCATGGCACGAAAGTGTATAAAACGAGAATTATATTTTTTGTAAGATGTTAGAGTCAATGGAGAATGAGTGTAGGAAATGTGTCCGTATAACAGAATGTCAAAATGTTTTGTGTTTTCGTCTCTTTTCTTGTAGCTGCGGACAAGCTGCAGTATCAGAGCTTGGACGCGGTCAACAAAGAAGGTATGTCTTCTACCACCCTTTCGAATTCAAAACATACCGAACCTTCTAGTAATTTTTATGAGACGCATAAATATGCCTCAAAATTTACGTGGAAATATTTTTATTTGATCCAAACTCATGGTTTCGATTTTAGGAAATATTTATGCGGTTCAATTATTATTTCACTCTGATATTTTTCACTTTTCTTTTTACACTCCATTACTTTAGACACTATACAAATTAAATTAATTTACCCTGATCAGATATGTACTGGTACTTATTCTCAGTGAAACTTCTTCAAGATGGTAAAACATCTTTCAGTAGGAGTAGTAGAAATGTCTTGAAATGCTACTGCACTGCAGATTTTATCTCTCACTTTGATTAGTGCAATAATCTCGATTTTTGCACTGCCTATTACATCTTCTAGGCGCCAAAATTCACTGTGTCCCAAAACTATATTGCTCAAACTTAAATTCAAATTATCAAAATTCTGAAGAATTCACAAAACTTAAAAAGACAAATGACTGTTTCTCCTCGTTCTCTTTTTCATTCTATCGACTTATTGTTAGAAATTTAAATTGTGTAAACTATACGTTTTTATAAAAGCTTGTTTCAAACTTCTTATGCATTTGCAAATACACTTGCTTTTTAGATTTAGATATTCAAATTTGTTTTGGACACACATCTTTTACATTCTAAGCTTATAAGCAATCTTTTAATTTTTTACACTCTCATATAATTAACAAAAAAAATTGTGAGTGTTGAATATTTAAAAAAAAATAATAATAAAAAAAATTACATATCAAGAATATTCATGTTAGATGTAAAATTAGATGTAAAACTATACCACAGTACATTTTACTACACTTACAGACATTTTAATCGGACGATTTAGACATTTTAAGACAAATATATGTTTTCTTTAACTTTATTTGAATTATAATAATTTTATTAACCGTTTGTTGTCTAATATTCTTCTACAATTGCAATATTGAGTGTGGAACAACTCTAGAGGCAGATCAGTTGAAATAACTCTTTGCTCTGTGATAATTGTGCGTGTGGAAGCCAATTAATTTCAGCTGACGATTGTTTGGACCACAAATTAATCAATTGTGGTTCATTCAGTCGTCCTCCTAAATCCTATATCCTGACACTGAATATTTCCAGTTCGTTTTCGAGCTTTCATTATCACAATTAACAAAAATACTATTTTATTCCTAATACTTTAGGAAATTCAGAATTAAAAATTCTACTTGTATTTAATGTACTCAGTGTCGTGATTAAGTGTTTAATCGATAGAGCTTTGTTCTCTGTATTAACTAATTATTATTTCTCAGCACTTTTGAAACTTATGATTTTTTAAATTCTTTGAAGTTCGTTAAAAACTGCTTCACATAAATTTCGCTTGGAACTTTAATCAGAATGAGCTATGACTTTAGATTTTCGCTTTTCTCTAATTGAAATAAAAAAAAAACCTTACTGCTGAAAAGTAAACCGTTAAAAACTATTTAGTTTTCTTGGAATTGATTCATTTAAAATTTATTCGTATTCAAAAATTGAAAACGTTCATAAATAATTCAAATTGTATCTTTTCCAATTTAAACAAAATACGTTGTGAAATAATATTCGTTCAAAATATGTAGTAAGCTATGACTTATGTGTTATGGACGAATTATTATTTTCTGACGCATGACGTATTATATTACCCATTACCATACACATCAGTAAATAAAATAATATCTCAACACATTTTATATTTTGCAATGTCAATTGCATGGCTGAGTTTTATATGCTTATTATGTGTTTTAACAGCCTTGTAATATGACAGCTGTTTACACTAAAGCCTATGAAATTTACATAATAGTAATTTCCAAAATTTTAGAACCCATTCTAGCCTCTTTTATATTAAACTACTAGAGACCAAAAAAAAGTATTATACATTTGTTATCTGAAAAAAATATTTATAACTTTCTTATTTCGCCTAAAAAGCGAGCAGCATTTTTCAAAAATGTTTATTGCAAGAATTTTATAATTCTAAACTTCGGAAATTATTATAATTGATGGTGTGCAATGATTTCTCTAATCGAATGCACTTTGTATTTTTTTCATTGAAGTTTGATTGCACCTTGAAACTTACTATTAGGTAAGTAAAACTTCTAAAGGTGCAAGTTTTCTGTTGTGAATTTTCGTCTAATCTGTGCAGTTCGCTTTCTTTGTACAATTTGCTTTCAAGTAAACACTAACTTCTTATTTGGATATTTAAGATATCTCTATTCTAAAATAATGAAAATATTTTTGAAAAAGGCGTTTCTAATTTTGAGAATGAATTATTTAATGAGTAGTAAAAAAACAGAGATCGAGTAGGTACTTGGTATGTTTGGTGATGGGTTTTTAATAGTAATCTATTTTCTTTTTTCTTTCTCCTCCTTCTCCTTCTATCTTATTTGCAAACTCCATATATCATCCGACTGGACTCCCTTGAACGATAAAAATGGACAATCTCGTCTCAGCACCAGCATTAGCAGAAGCTTCTCGTAGCCTGAATGTGCCGAAGTGTTTTGGAAAACCCGTATCTCTAGCACACTCTATCAGTTCCCCAGAGTTGCCTATCCCTCTACTAGAGCTGCCCACTGATCCCCCAAGTCCCATAATCACCCTGCACAGCACTCCTTTAGCTTCACCCACTGCCAACACACCCCCAGAAGACGATACTTACGAATCGATAATCTTGAATGATACTTTCGAGATCTCACCACAGTACCTGTTACCTAAGAAATATGGACGATCCCATTCTGAGATGATTCTGCCGAATATAGAGATCCGTGGTGAGTTAAATGAATCGAGAGATTTGATCAAGTCTCAGTCCTTGTTGGAGGATAACTGTTTGAAGGAGAACAATGCCTTCGAGGAGGACAGCTCCTTACTAGAATCTAATTTCCTTACGCAGGCCAACTCCTTGAAAGAGTTTGACTCCTTTAAAGTGCCTATTTCCTTGAAAGTGCCTAACTCCTTTAAAGAGTTTAACTCATTGCTAGAGTCTCAACCTTTTTCTGCATCTTTTCTGAAACCCACCAACGAAACTTCTCGCGCTTCCAAACGATCACGCTCCCTCTCTCCCTTCTCTCCCTGTCAACCCAAATGTTCGTGTTATAACTGCAACGTGTCCAAACTAATTCAGCAGAGTGTGGATCTCTCTCCATCCGAAAGATCAAACTTCAACACCTATTTTATGCGATCTCTCTCACACAAGTTCTACAACTGTTCCTGCTATTCTCTCTCATCAGAGAAAGTCCACAGATCCTGGCATGATTCTCAACAAGCCAGATCTTCATCTTCAGTTTGTGGTTCTCTCTCTCCATCTCCAGATGATTCCAAAATTTGGGAGAACAGAAAGAGATGGGGACCAACTTTTAGGAGAAATTCCGAGCAGACTTTTTGTGAATCACCGTGTAAATGTGCAAAACTATGCGTTAAACGTTTCCAAAGGCAGCTTAGGAAAAATAATCTTGGGAGTAGAAGAAAACTTTTGGTGACTAACACAAGAAGACTTGAGGGTAAAGAGACAGATTGTAAACCAAGATCAATGTCATGTCCGGATGTGGGAGTTCAGTTTTATTCAGCCTCGTCCGCTTGTTTCCTTTACTCCAGCTGCTCATTAGATTCCTTGCATCCTTTGTGTCTCATATGTTCCAATGCCATTCATAAAGCACATAGCTCATTAGATTTAGAAATGGATTATCAGTCTGGCTTCATTTGTGCTGCTCAGAGTAACAAAGTCTTGTATCATAATTGTCATTACTTGAAATGTCACCAATCCAAAAGTCCTAAAAATCCAATCCCTAAGCTCCAACAACAAAGGTCCTTCTCATCTCCAGACACTCGACCTTCAATCATTCAACCTGACCCTACCTGCACAGCAAGGCGCCACCGTCACAGTATCTCTGGACAGATGAGTTATTTCAAGCTGTTGGGATACAACGTTAGCAAGAAACTTACCGGGTCAGCGAATAGCCTCTTCAGCACGGCTGTTATTAGTGGATCTTCCAGCGCTCCCAATCTCAAAGATATGGTTCCTGCTCATGCGTCTGCCGTTGCTGGTAAGTTGAATTTTTTTATTTGTTTCGGTTAAAGGAAATACTCTCAAATCAGAAAAATTCATTATTAATTCACAATATCACAACAATAAACAATCTTTTGTCTTCAGCTATAGAAGGGTTCGGTGGAGTCCCGCCAATCAGACCTTTGGAAACTTTACACAACGCTTTATCATTACGACAATTGGATGCATTTTTGGAAATGATGACCATTGCGCCATTATTCCGAACTCCAGCATCTTCACCACCCAAATTTCCGTCACCTGGTGGATCAATTCACAGATCAATTGTCCCACATCTCAACATTGGAGGGATGAATCGCGAGTACCACTCTTCCGGCTTGGAAGCTGTCAGGTACCGTAAGAAATTACATAAAGTTGACCCGTGAGTATTTATTATTTTATTTTATTTCTCTTTATTTTGTTTCTCTTTCTATTTTTTTCTTCATTATTTTTAATTTTTAACTTAATTTTGAATTTATTTCACATAGCTAGGTTTATTTCAGTCGATTTCAATCTAGGGAGTATATTAGTAAAATAACAGAGAATAGTAGGTAATCTTTAGAATTCTCTGCATCTGTAAATAATATTGAGGCGTATTTTTTTTTATATAAATTGACTGTATGTTTCTAACCTTCACTGTTTAAAGAAATTTTAAAATACAGAAGTATTATAAAATCTTAGATTCACTAGTTAGACTTTTGAAGTATTTTGAATACAAATCCAATTACCCATGTTTTAATTTTCAATTTGTATTTTACATGTTTGTGAACTTGCTTAGTCGAGTTATAGACTTATAGAGTTATAGTTATAGACTTTATCTATTTATGTGGCAGATATATAACACCAACGCCACTACACTACAAATCAGTTGCTGATAACGACACGATTGATATCAGAAATCAGACTTCGCCTACGAGTCCAAACAGTAAGTATTACTGATTACGTAAAACATTTACTATTGTTTTTCAATGAATAATTTTCATGTCAAATATCCTCTTTAAATCATAAAAGCTTTATAAAAAGCCATAATTAATTTAATAGTTTTTACTTAACATCAACTCTTTACACATTCGACTAATTTTATATTATTATTTATTTTAATAACAGGTGCTGGATGGAGTAGTGAACCACCCTCTTTCTTATCCTCAGAACCATCTTCACCAGCTCCAACCTCAGCAGGAGAAAGCAGCATGTCTATAAGCCTAATCAGTATTGATGGGTATGTAAATAAATATTCCATATTTTAGAAATAAGTAATTATGAAAGATATTAATATTTTATCCATATTCAGATCTCAGCCACCAAATCTAGGTTCCAAATTCTCGACCACTCCTCGTTTGGATCTAGATTACCATGATTTTTGTCCCACTATTGATCAAGATCATCGAGAGAGTCGAGGCAGTGTTTCTTACACTGATTACTACAGCAACGAAGATGGACAAATTCGAAGAAGTGGGAATACTTTTCCGCATATACAAGCCCCGACTAATTCCGAAGATGTGTCAGATGACACGGATCATTTAGAAGATGAAGAGGATCACACCTTGACTCTAAGGCAGAGCGATGAACAAAAGAAACAGGATCTAAAGTCAATTTTCGATCAGAAGGATCACCCTGGCAAAAAAGCTAGCAATTACAAAAAGATTGGAAGGTGAGCAAATTAAATAAAGATTTAGCTTAGAATAAAGTGTAATCTCCGAATGATATGTCAACTACAATTTTATATTTTTTCACCTAAAGTTAATGCGAATTACATTAGTGTCATTTATCAACTATTTCATTCCAGATTTCGAGTGGAAAGTATGGAGATCTCAGACGATGACGTAAGAATCAAAGAAACTTGTTCCCTAAGTTCGAGTTTTACATCCGATAAAAGTAAGAAAAGTTTTTTACAAAGATCGGAATCCGTAGCTACAGAAAAAACAACTTCCTCCGATATTCGTGGAAAAGATAACTCATTTTTGAAAAGCCTTAAAAACATCGGTAGTAGTTCTGCTTCCGCGAAAAAAAAACAATTTACACGTTCCCTGAGCGTCTCGAACCCTAAAATTTGTAGTTTCAAACAAGATGTTAATTATGGTAGTAATTATACTCGTCTTGCTCAGCAAAGCTCGTTTTCCACAATGACGAGTGACGATTTAAAAAATTGGAAGCCTTCCAAAAACGATCCCATCTCTCCTATTTCTTCTCCAAAACAGCAGCAAGAAGAACCGATTTTAACTTTAGCTAGCAGTTTGAAAGATAGTTCAAACATAACGGTAGGATTCACTGTGCAGGACGATAAAAAAGAGTAGCCTTTACAAATTCGGCCTGCATTTTATATTACTAAAAATGCTGAGATCATTTTATACATGCGGATATTTTACTGCAAAATTTGATTGAAGTTCAAAATTTGCATAATTAAATAGCATAAATAAAAGTAAAAAAAATCGTTTTATTTATTTTAATCAAATAAGATGATTATAATTTGGTTCAATATTGCCAAATAAAATTTGCAAATTTTATTTTACAAATTATTTAAAAGCAAATTTTTCTGCTAAAGGGTGTGTAGAACCAAAATGAAAAAATTGTTTTGTCCTTTAAATTGTAAAGATACATTCCTTGCAGTGCCTATTATATTATTGCTGTAAAGTTTTTAAATACATACCCCGTTAGGATACATATTATTTTTATATTCGTACCTGATGTAGGTAATTTTTACATAAAGATACGAAAGAGAGAATAACTTGTATTGTGTACGTGTAAATTGTCTCGCTGTATGTTTATTTTCTGCGTCTATTACGAGTTGCGCAGCCAGAAATGCTTAATTTTTGAAGTGATAGCAAAGATTGATGTAAATGTCTTTTATCCATTTTTATTGCCTACTTATTTAAGTAGGGTAGCATTTTTTTTATTTTTTAAATAGACAAAAACGTCCAACTTTTGATCCATGAAACTTTTAGAAACTCTATGTTTAAATATAAATGTTAATAGAAAACACTTTGTTAATCCTGTAAAAACTGAAAAATATAAAATTTCAGACGCCTAGTGATCTGAAACTCTTACAATTTTTATATGTTCAAAATGTTAATCAGACAAAAATCTACTGCGCAGCCGTACGTATTAGACCGTATTAAAAATTTATTTTGCATTGATCGGAGACTCACTTATAACACAGTAGAAATTTTTGAAGGTTCTTGAGACTTGGAAGACAAAAGTTTCCAAGAAAATATACTGCACAACAGTGTTTGACAGTAACGCGTTACTTATAACGCGTTACCAGAAAAGTTACTTTTTTTTAGTAACGGTAACGATAACGCGTTATTTTTTTAAAGATGTAACGGTAACGGTAACTCGTTACAATTTTTTGATAACGCTAATGCTAAGTAACGCACGTTACCAAACGTTATTTTATAAAAATTTGGATTAGATTAAATATTTAAATATCAAGTACCGGTGTGCCAACAAAATATTTTTTCTCCATTAAAATGCGCCATGATGATTGTGGAACAATTTTTAAATTGTAAGGTTCAATTATTCATCCGGTATAATACAGGATTACCGAGCAGTGCATCCGTTGAGCGATTATTCAGTACAGCTGGACTGATTCTTTTGGATAAAAGACATCGTATGAGTGATGATCTTTTCGAAAAATTAGTATTATTGAAGAAAAATAGAATTTTTTATGGAAAGTCTAGTGTATAGATGTATGATTTATGAAACTGTATAAACTGATGTATTAAAAATTTAATAAAAAAAAGTAACGTAAAGGTAACGCGTTACTTTTTTTCAGTAACGGTAACGGTAACGCGTTATTTTTTTTTTAAAGTAACGGTAACGGTAACGCGTTATTTTTTTTTAAGTAACGGTAACGGTAACGCGTTACTTTCAAACAGTAACGTGTCAAACACTGCTGCACAAGTATGAATAGCTTAAAAAATTAACGTTAATTTCTATTTGGTATTGTGACCAATAAATTCGAGTCGTTCGCTTTAGATCAAATTTAGCATATTTCTAAATTAAAATAATATTTGAATAATAAGATCTGTCAAGCTACTGTAACATTTTGATATATTTAGGGAAAAAATCGGGGTCACTCTTTTTTCGTCGTGACAAATCCGTGTAATAAGCGTCGAGGCGTCCGGATTGTGAAAAGCCCTATTTAATACTACTAAACCCCGTAGAGAGATACATAATATCGACAACGGTTAAACAAGGCGTGACCCCGTTGCGGCATCAAAGTTAGGGTCGAGTATTGTTCATGGCGCATCACAATTAGATCAACTGAACACGTGCAGCCTACTTGCTACTACAGCTTCCCTTTTCTCGCCAACCCCTCCGCTAATTCGTTGTTCAAAATAGTGCGTTTTCCCCAAAAATGCGAAAAACCTGAATAAATTTGTCAGGCGACGATTTAATGTATTATGTGCAGTCAGGCAGGTGCAGACGCTTATTTATACGTACATAAACTTGTATTTTTGTAGAATTGTACTTATCTAACTGTAAATATAAATAATCGCATTTTTCGGAAACAAAAAAAATTATTAACGGTTGTCCAATTCATAGTGCGATGTTGTACTTATGTAATCTTTTGGTAGACAGGGATTTATTTCGATTTTTACTAATTCAGAATTGTGTATTATAGTTGCAAGAATTTTAAAATGAAGATAATACAGACATGAATTAAAATGTGAATAAACTTTCTATATTTCTTATTTTTAAAGCAAAGGATTTTACCTATTCTTGTATCTATACAGATTGACATTAATACATTTTGTTGAATTTATCTTAAGTTTCTATTCAGATATACACCTAAGCAATGTTACTTAGATCAGTGTTTTTTTGAATTAGGAAAATTTCGGTTATGAATCGTGTCTGCCAAAGTATTGGTGTTATGACAATTAAAAATGTTTAAAATTATTTCTTGAGTGTTTTTAATGATTTTGATTGAATTACATTTCCTGAAAATCACCGCAGAGTTTTTATTAAAAATTATGTACAAAATGAAAGGTTCGAAAAAATTTATCATAGTTGAAAAACTGAGGAAAAATGACGAAAAAGGTGCATAAGTGTTTATTTTTCTAAAAGAAATTAAAGAACATGAATTTGACATCTTCGGATACTTTTATAAGGCAGTGTAGTAATATTGATAATTATTAATAAACTGTTATAAGTTATTGAGTTTATTTTCGTATTTTCATTTGAAGTTTTAAAAGTAAATTCTCCTTTCATAAATCGAAAAAGGCGAGGTGGAAAATATTTGGGTAATAATGGAAGAAAAACATAACTTGGTGTGATTCGCGCTGTGAGCTTTTGAGCGCCGACGCTTCGTGCATTGATCGAGAGCGTCAGCTTGCAGTTATTACGTTTAGCTTGTATTACTATATCGAAATGGACAAGAACCGCTCAGATTTGCAGAGATGTAGAAGATGAAAATAGCAAATACCCTGTTATCAACATAATTCGATTTTTTACATTATATAAACTATCAGAAAGTTTGGGTACATTAATATTTAAAAAAAAA
>CAJFCO010000165.1:136527-161779 GCA_904066015.1 Synergus gifuensis
AGGGGGGGTCGAAATATTTTTATGATTAATTCATATGTTACAATAAAAAATTTCCTTCAAACGATCGTCTTTAACGTAAAATAAAATCTTATTTTTTATTTTAATTTGTCTATGGGGGGGGGGTTAAACCCCCAAATCCCCCCCTTTGCGCACGGCCCTGTATATTGTAATATACATTACGAAACATATATGTTTATTTTTAGGTTGGAACAAAGATACCAATTATAAAATTTATTTGTTGATTTAACGTTATCTTTGTTGAGATAATTATAATTTTCTAATATTATTTATAATTTTGAAAGTTAGTATAAGTGCTGTAAATTTTAATACTTAAGAAATTAGATTAATTTGAATCAAACATCGTGTTAAGCAAGCCAAATTATATCTTTTAAACTATACTTTGATCTTTTCACTCATTTGCAGAAATCGGAATGTGTTTAACATTGTATTATAACCATTTAAAATCTTTCATTTTGCAGCGGTGATTATTTTACTGGCGCATTAATCTTAGTGCCCAAAATGTAATGAGTGGATTGATTTATATTTTCAATAGATAAAATACATCTTTATAAAGTATTGTAGCAACAAATAATAATAAGTATCTTATATCTATTGATTCTTCTGTTAATAACCATTTTTTATTTAGTTTGAGATGAAAATTATTATTCTCGCTAATCTATCGGTAATATTTTCTGATTAGTAGAGAACTTCAAAATAATTTTAATTTAGTGCAGTTTAATATTAAACACTAAATTTCCTAGTCCTCGATTTCTGTTTATTTCCTCTAATTTAACAATAGATCGTTAATAGTATAATAGTTAACTTTTTAAATATTTTACAAATTGCATTATTTATGTTTCCCTGAATTTTATTGATACAAGGTCAAATATTCTACGAATTTTTTATAATAAGGATATGTTGGGAGGAACTTGAAGCTCCTCCTTTCAGAGAAACTTCGTCCAATAGTCGAATTGCAATTACATTATTACCCTTCTGAACAACCAATGAGGGTAGGAAATCTGCGCAAGTGCTCTAGCACCCTTTGATATCATGGATAAAACAGGGATGTATCAAGAAATATAATCCTTCTTTACTGAAATTTCTTTATACCTATGTAATTTATTGTAAAATAATAAGTATTAAATATATTTCATTCAGAATAGGCAGTAAAGTCCATTCAATTAAAAAAAAATGTTAATCGAAAATATTTTATGCAAACAAATAAAAAATTCGTTAAAGGTTCTTTTGAATCAAGTAATTATGTGCTAAATGATATAAATTAAATTAAAAAATGTAAAATGGACAATAAGTTACTTTGTAATTAAAAACTCTTTTACTTATTCAATTTTTTGAACAATAGAGAACTAAGAAAACAGTTTTTAAATTGAGAAATTAAACAAATTTAACTTAATTTAATAAAATTCAACAAAAATCGTTATAATAACTAACAATTAAATATATATTCATAAAGAAAAATAAAACCCTAAATACTTGCACCCCTTAGTTTTATCAGACAGTGGCATCACTGCTAAAAGGGGCGTTTACGAAGAAAATTTTGCACCCACCCTTGTGGTCCCTTTATACAAGAGATGTCGATCCGAAAACCTGATTTGCGTCACATTCGTAATTGAATTCACGTCGACAATAGTCGGTTTTCATCTCAGTGTGTGGTGATCACAGTGATCCAAAAGTAACGTTTTTTCGACATTTTAGTCGAAAGTGTTTTGAAAATTGTTAGTTTTCCACTTTTCCATTCATAAACGGTTCTTGAAAGGATAATTATCTGCCGAAAGGTACGGGATATGAACTACCCCGAACCGTTGTGGGAAATTAACGGAAATCAAGCACAGGTAAATTTTTTTTTTTTTAATGAATCCAAAAATTTCTTATACACCCAAAATGAAATATTTTATAAATGCTTAAATATCTCAAATCACGCGTATAAATGAATATTTTACATATATATTACTTTTATTTTTATTTTTTTCAAAATATGTATACAACTTTTCACTGATATAATCTTGCCTTTTCTGAAAAAAAGTTTCTTCAAAGAACTAATATTTTTTGGAACAAAATGTTTAAAATAAAATTTTGTAAAGATATTCTTTTAAAAATTATTTCATATTTAAAATGAACACACTATTACATTTTCAATTTCTTAAAAAATGGCAAAAAATTTGATACATTTACATATACATAAAAGATACATAAAAGTAGGTATATTTTTGTATACATTTCTGTGTGTATGAAGATTTTGCAAGCACTGATAAGAAAAGGTCATTTTGGATTTAATGATACTTTGAGTCTTTAAATTGCATTTTTAATAGATTTTTTATTGTTTTCTTCGTATCTTTTTTTACATAGGCATAAATTTGTACATATTTACCTAACTTTAATTGCTTGTTGAACTATGAAATTTCAAATGCAATAGAATAATAAAAAGTTTAAATGCTGTTCTTTTCTAACAAATATTTACAACTAAAATTGTATAAATTTTTGTAAATTAAAGGTTATAAGTACGGAAATGTCACAATACGTAGGAAGTGAGCTAAGCAGTTATCCAATGTGGGACAGTTCAGTTTTATATCAAGCACCACCACCAACTCATCCTCATATCAATGAACATGGTTTATACAGACAACCATGTGCATTATTACATCAAAGGTAATAAATTTTCTATTACCTATTATCAATTATAATATCCTTTTTCTTATACTCAACTAAAATAATATAGTTCAACTAAAATTAATATAATTACAAAAGAATAAATGTATAGATTTAAAAATAATACTAATGCTACCTAACATTTTTTACAAACAAAAAATCAGGCATCCGAACAAAATTATTGTTTCTAATTTATCTTACACAATATAGAAAATTTTGAATATAGAAAGAATATAGAAAGGCTCCTAATTTTTTTCGGATCCCTGTAAAAAATAAAAAAATTTTTAATCGTTATAGTCGATACACACAAAATGGCCGTTCACCAAACCTTCCATCATCGACGTCAAAAAAACCAAGACGCAGAGTGGCTACTGTATCTCAAAGAAGAGCTGCAAATATCAGAGAAAGGCGCAGAATGTTCAATCTGAATGAGGCCTTTGACAAACTTCGAAGAAAAGTATTAGAAAAATTCCAGAAACTACACAGAGAAAAATGGAAATTCAAACTTAACATCTAGATAGTGAAAAAATTGAATTACGGATATTGAGGCTGAATATCCAGATATTTAGAATGAATATCTTAAATGGCTGTCACATATTTCACTATCCAAGATATTAAGGTGGAATATCCATTTTTCTTCGTTACAATATTCGTTATTGTATTTATACCAAATAATTACGAGCGCTTAATTCTTATATTTTTTCAGGTACCAACTTTCGCTTATGAAAAACGTCTTTCAAGAATCGAAACTCTTCGTTTAGCCATCACATACATCGCATTCATGGGAGAACTTTTGGGAATTGAGCCAAGCAGCCCAAAACCTGAGTACATACCACGAGATTATTATTTACCAAACTAAGGTTCGCCTTGACTACGAATTTTAGACTGATAATGTCTTCCATTAGTTTTTAAGAGACATAGATAAATTACTGGAAATATTAATCTAAGAAAAAGTACGCTTATTGTAAATTAAAAAATTAATTTAATCATTTCAAAATAAGGAAAATTACTATTCGTGTTTTTTTAATAAGAAATAAGGCAGTTTAGATGCATATCAATTTACCTTTCCAAAAAAAAAACCTACACCAAAAATATCACAATAAATAAAATCTTCATATCGTATTATTATTTATATTACAATAATATTAATATTACTAACTATATTTGTATTTCTTTTTGTAATTCAATTAAGGCATACATATGTGTACACTGTACATGTTATAGATGTAATGAATGTCTTTCTTAGAGTCATATTACAAGTAAATTTTTTTTTTAATTCATTATTTCTACTGGAGTGTCCTTTTGTTAAATTATAATCTTAAAATGTATGCAGGATCATTTAATCATTGCAATCGTATCTTATAAAGACAATACAATGACAATAAAATTACTTATAACAAATAATTATTATTTATTACTAAAGAATGTAAGTACTGCTAAAACTTTAGTGGTACCAAATTTTATATGTGCGTATACTCTGTATTTCGCAATGTCTTCCAAAACTATTTTTTTTTATCTTATATTCGTATGTACAAATTAAATATTTAATGTGTATTCTATGTACTAGTATAATACAATATGTTGTGTATTAATAAAAATAATTTTATTCGAATAGGTATAATAAAATTTTCGGAATTAATATGCAAAAAATGGAAATTCAGATTTTTTGAGAAATTATTATTATAATATTGTATAAGTAATATAAATAAAGAAACTAAAAAATTAAACGGAAAAAAAGACTCAATTAGCTGTACTATTCTGTGGCTGCGGATGGTGCGAATAAAAAATCAGTTTATTGGATTCATAGAACTGCAACTACGGTTGGTGCGAATTAAAAATTATATTTATTGGCTTCAGCATACTACAACAACGGTATATAGGTACCAATAGAAAAATCTATTGATTATTCGTACTGTACTGCACGTGTGGTAGGTGTGAATAAAAAAAATCTAATGATTATTCGTACTATTTATTGATTTTCGCTTATGAATTTGTCGAAGGTTCTTTTAACGTTTTCTTTTTCTAAATTGAAATAAAAAATATTTGAAATTCCTTATCTCTAAATATTTAAAATCACAATCGACTTGTTTATTAAAACGTGACTTAAAAACGAAATAAACATAAAGGAAATAATAATAATAATAATAAATTCTAGTCGAGGACCGTATTACCAACTGAGGGTGAATTAATAGATCTGAAATTGAATATATATATACTATACCATCCCCCTACAATAGGGGATGTACCATACAAGAAGGGAGAATTTTAGAAGAATTATGTACAGAAGGAAACTTTACCGACAGAGGGTGAACAGTCCTGAAATTGAATACCTAGTCCCATAAGGGTAGAATATAAACGGGCAGAAGTTCGGAATTTAATTTACAGATAGAGACTCTGTATCCGATAGAAAATACTTTTTATTCTTAATTCTTTTAATTATTAAAAAAAATTTAATATACTTATTTAAAGGAAAACTTATATTAAAAAGTAGTCACAATTAAAAAAACTGAACTGTTAACTAACAACTGTGAACTAACAGCTAACAACTGTGAACTACACCCAGAAAAAAGTTTCTTTGAATCAAATAAACATTTCTTTGAATTAAATAAATTTTATTTAATTCAGATAAATTTTTTCTTTGGTCCTATATCAAAGAAATGTTTATTTGATTCAAATAAACTTTTTTCTGGGTGTGGAACACAAAGAATTCTTATGGTAGCAATGTAAAAGTTCATTGAAAACAAAGTAGGTTTGAGTCTTCATATATGCATCAGTGATGAGAGGCGCATTTAAAGTTGAATTTGCCTATACGTTTATAGTCGTAAACTATAAACTGTAAAGTATAAATGATACCCTTTGCAGTAGCGATGGTGATGGTGCGAATGACAGGAAAATAAAAACTACCCCGGCGAGATATTAAAATTCTCGGTGCTGCAGAGCCTCTGCCTCTCTGAATAATGGAATGTTATTTCGCTCAATAAAAACCGTCGTATTTGTGCCTGGTAAAGTCCCATTCAGGCGGATTATCGACCATCACAGCTTTATCTATTTCTATAAAAATTACTGGAAACACTACGGCTTACACAGTCTACTATCAATCCTCATAAGAAGATTCCACATCAGCTTAATGGAACCATGACAATAATAATCAATGAAGCTTATAAATAAGAAAGTTAAAAGGCAACCAATTTGAAATATTCATTATTTTTTACTGTTATATATTTATGTAGTTAAAGCGCTTTAAATCTAAAGTCTGTAAATAATTTTGAAAAGCAACGAAATTTTTGAGTATGATTTGGATTATCTGAAAAGTGGCGCCACCTAAAAAAACGAAATTCGCTTTATTTCCCTAATCTTTTTGAGCCTGCCACCAATGCCAGAAGCTTCCCCAGCTGCAGCTGAATATTTAAAATATGATTTGTCTGTCGGCGATCGAGGCAAGTGCCGCAGTACTCGGCACCGGATAAATGAGAAAAAAAAGAATTGTTTCTGAAATTCACGCGAGTTTTTCAGAATCTCGTACCAATCAGAGTTACCCAATTATTTCCCCTTTCTGTTTCTCCAACTTTCACCGAGATTAAACTCTATCTACATTTCTCTATACCATTCTTTTATTTTTGCCACTCTTCATACTTTTTTCTTCACAATTCTTTTTATAAAATTTTTTCTATCTGTGGAAGTTTAAAACAAAAATAATAAAAATAATATGTATAAGAAGTAAATACATATTTTAGAAACTCCTGTAATTTTTTACTGTGCTCGAGTTTCCATTTGTAGAAAAAGTATGAAACTTCTATACTTTTAAGTTGTGTTGTTCAAGCCCTCAAACTTTTATCTTCTCTTATAATGGTTTTTTTTATAGGCACTAAATTCGCAACAATTTTTCGCATTTCGTGGTTATGCTTTTCTCATTCGACGAGATTACGAACATGGGTTGTGTTTTCTGTGTGCCATTTTAGTACTAAAAGATTGAAAAAAGAGAGGGAAATCAAGTATGCAGCAAGACCATTCAGAGCAGGTTTCCTTTAGAATGGCTTATACCCAATGGAGCTTTCCACCCAATGCAAGACCTAAGAACGAATGAGCGGCCATAGCAGAAGAATTCCGAGGCATGATTCCCCTCTGATTCGTTTTATAGCAGCAGTTTCGTTGAATTAGAACAAAATAAAAGCAAGATTCGTAAAATCGTCCAGTCCTGAATTGTAAGGGCGATTTTCCCAATCTTCGATGAGAACTTTGAATAAATTCGTTCCACTGACATCTATTATCTATATAGCATCTATTATTCAGTATCCAAGAATTAAGAATTTATTGTATTACAATCAAAAATTGAAGAATGATTTCCAATTATCAATAGAAATATTGACTGATGGGGTAAAAAATGTAGGGGTTGAGAAACAGAAGAGTTTTTTTTTCAAAAACTCTTTTGAAATACATTTAATCGATTTTAAAAATTGGTTAAAAGTACAAAGAGTCTAAATTTTACATTGAAGTGAAGACAGGAGGTAGATTTAAACGACTCTCGAGGGGTCAGAATGGCACGGATTTGCACGACTGATATATAAAAAAAAGGAAACGATTAATCAATCCAATGTTGACCCCACTTGGAAATTACGAGGGTTAAGGCTCTGCATTATTGATAAAAATCGCCTTCGACATATGGCCACACTCAAAATAATAATTCTAAACCTGCTCATGATCAAAATACTTTTATTTACTTTTTATGAGGTAATTTTGTACAAGTCTAGAATTAATACCGATTTTTTTAAAAGGTAAGATGATCGTAAATTTTCAAAGTATCTTAAAAATTCTTTTAATTATTCAATTAACTCAATTTTCAGAATAAAATTCTCAAACTATACTGGAATATGGTATATATTATAAAAAAAATAATAACAGTTATTTTATACTAGAGAAAAACAATGATTCTCACATTCTATTTTAAAATGATATAAATCCAGTTGTAATTTAACGAAAGGGTGTATAATCCGAACCTGCTGGCTACCAGTAAATAAGAGGCTGAAAGTGTCAAAGGGGATAATGTCGAGAGGGTTGATAAAATTAATCGACCGTAAAACATGGACTTACACTCATCAGGACATGGCTAAGCAATAATAGCCATGGTGCATCATTTTATACCAGATTTATCTCCTACATTTCAACACTTTAAACAATAGTTGAATTACTAAATTAATTTTTTAACAATTTCATACTTATATTTAATCATTTCTTGTATAAGTTAGAGTGAAGAGGCAATTAAATTAATAATTAGTTAACTAATATTAAACTCGGCGGGCTCTAATTGGTATTAGATATTTTCGTTTTCTAATTGACGAGTTGTATATATTAAAAAGGATTGAAGGTAAATTTTTAGTTCGGAATTAAAATTAGCTAATAAGTGCAACGAAGGGTTGATATAGAAAAATATTTATGCTGTGAAATTCCCCGGGGGGGGAGGAGAGATCATCAAATTCCAATGACAAAACAGTCGTCTGAGCTACGGGTGGTATAACTATAACGCACCCTTATGTCACATATGCTATGTAATCCCAGAGATTTGAGTGATTTCACGGGTAGCTCAACAGAAGCGTTTAACACCATGTAAATCCTCTCACATATTACAGAGAATTTTTTTTATTCAACTAGGGGCTAATGTCAATCAGGGAAAAATGGAGAGGCGTCATTATCGAATATATCCCGTGTGGAAATTGCCTTATTTAGCCTTATTTTAAAAAAGGCTCGGACCAGGTCCGGATCAGGCTGCCTGATTGTCAAATTTATGTAACGGCCCTGATCAGGTCCGTTTACGGCCCGGATAGGCTCCCCTTATTATTAAGTAAGGCAGCCTAAATTATACCGTAAGTAAGGTAAACGTACGGCCCTGATAGGATACGGATAAAAATGTATTGAAGATCAGGCGTACAACAACACAAGTATAGTGCAAACTTTAGAAGATTTTAAATTAAATAATTTATTATTTATAATTAAAATATATTTTTTTGACTAAATAGTATTTTAAATTATTTAATTAAAAGTGTTTTATGAAATAGAATTTTGCTAGTCCTATTATATCAATCATTACTACAATATACTTTTCATCAATACTTTTACTTTCTGTAAAAGTGAACACTAAAAATATAGGAATATATTTTATTTTTTTTAACTCAAATGCATTTTTTGATTAAATTATCTCGAAAAAATTTAATCTTTGTGTGTGAATGAGTATACCGTGGAAAAATGTGGGACCACCATCTCGAGAGCTTAGGGTAATGGTTAGGTAGCTGGACTCGTGTCCCGTAGGTCGTGCGTTCGATTCCCCTCCGCGTTGCGTGCGAAATTTTATTTGTTATAAAAGCGTTAAAATTTACAAATACCGATTATTTATAAGTATACGCATAATATCTCTACGTATAAATCATGTTCTTAATTAATAACATTTATTTTTATTTTTTATTGTAACTTCTAAGTGTAATAGGCCAATAAGGATCAGTGAAGGCGGCCAAGAACAACAACAAAATGTGTATGCGAGATTTTCGAAACATTTCGTTATCAGGGAATGCTTTGAAAAAAGTGGGGCACTAAATTTTTATTTGCTTTTTTTATTGAAGCGCGTAATTTATTATATAATAAAAAAATAATAATTTACGGAATTTGATAGGAATTAAATACGGCCCGGAAAAGAGCCTTACGTATTTTAAAGGCTGAGGTAAGGTTAGGATACGGACCGTCTAAGGTTGGCAACATACGGTCCTTTTACCATTGAGCGTTACAGAACACTATATGGGCCTGATAGGATTGACGGTTCCGGACCTTAAGTAAAATAAGGCAACCTTATCAGGACCTGGTAGTGCCCGGATTTAAATTTCTACACGGGTACGTTCAAATTGATGGCTTTTTTATATTCTATCAGAGTCTACAGAATACTGAAATTTGCAAATCATCCTTTTTAAAATATTATTAAGTAAAACTTTACAGTTTCGTTCCAAACAAAGATTAAAATATGTAAAAAAAAATCATCGATTTTTTAAATTATTAAGTATATATCAAAAAGGAATAAGCTTGTCCGATTTGGTTCCGAATTCCTCGATTATCTGGAAAACTGTAAGAGTTACGGCAAAAATATAATGAGACTTTCGGAATGAATAAGAAGTATAAGTTGGTATAAAGTTTATTAAATACTCATGGTTCCAGTTTTCCTTCCACAATCATCGACTTTCTCCCAGTTCGCCGTGCCACCAATCCTGGACATTCTCGTAGGGGTGGAAAATGGTAAATCCCCTCTTGTTCTGTGCTATTGGACTTTCGCTGGACCAATGTATCGACCCGATTCAAGAAAGCTCCAGCGCGATAACTTGAAGCTCTATATCTTCAATTTTATCTCGACTTATCACCTTATCAGTATGGATGATTCGCATATTGTCGTATTTCTCGAGAATCTACTCTCGATAAATGAAAATATTCTTATATTCCTTTCATGATTGCATGCCTTCTTTATATTTCTGAATATGATTTCTTCTCTGAAGATATAATCACGTTTTAACTTCCATTTCACTTTTTTCAGAGAAAATAATAAAAAAAGACCTTGTCTAATTTAATTCGGTGTAACGTAAATACAATCGGGATATAAAAGAATAAAACTCATTGAATTTTTTTCTGGAAACTATCATTGCGTAAAAAAAAGAAAATAAGAGGATTTTTAAGATGAAGATATAGTAACTTCGCTTCCTTTTACTTCTATTTTTTTTTCTTTTTTACCTCTCCCTTTGTTACTCTTATACCAGCCTCCTATTACCCCTTCACTTCCTCTTTTCTTTAGTCCCACCAATCGCCAGGCTTCTGGTGACGTAAGCGTGAGGAGCGGTAAAAGGTATTTCCTTCCCTCTCACTCCCTGTGTTCACGTTCAGACTTTCTCTGGACCAAAGTATTGACCCGATCTCGGCAGTTGTGTACCAGCTACAAAGTTCCTCCCATAATGTCGGTAAAACGATTCAATTTAGGCGATGAATGCGGGATAAAAAAAAGTCAACCATTTTCAAATAAAAGGAACATTCATTTCGAAGAAAAGATTTTAAAGGGTTGTTAGAGATATAAAGGGTTTCAAATAGCAACTAAAAAGAAATATAAAATTGAAAACGGAAACTGTATGCAAAGATGTTACTGTCAAATGAATTTTAATTAGTGCAGTTATCCTTAATTCAAAATATAAGAGACATTTAAAGTCCTAAATAGAGTTGAAAGAGCAACAGTCACCTACACTAAATTGCGAATTTACTCTGACACCCTTACACGAATGCAGGGTTTAGGTGCATAGCTTTGTCAGATCAGAGGTCGTAACAGCGCGGTGCCCAGAACCTTATTGCCACCTCCAGCCTAACACCTACCCTAGTTCTTCATCCTCACAAAGCCAGAACATATCCATGTTCATTTTAACACAATGAAAAAGCTGGTCCGTTCTAGAATACCTTTATGTGTGTCTGTTTCTATAGGCATATCTGTGCATGTAGTCTAAATATGTAGTAGAACATAAACGTGGGTGTTTATGAGCTGGTGGGGGTATATCGCACCTGTATATTCGCCGTCTACAAGAAATTGTTGCCACCTAACACGAGATTAACGTCAGGGATGCTGCTCCTATTTCATTACAGAAAACAAATGTATTATTACGTATTTATATATTTTATACGCTAACTTTAAAATATAAATCATTTTAAAATTCAATCTGAAATCTTCATATTGATAAGTCCCATTAATGTAATAATAAGTCCCATTTATGTATAACATAAATCAATTTTCTACATATCCTTTTTAAAAATTCTGACATTTTTTCCATTATCGAAGTGTATATACTTTTTCATACTTTTTTTCAGAATCTGTATAAAATTGATAAACTGCATTAATTTCAGATCCTGCAACTCAGAATTTGATATGAATATATGGTTTTTGACTATTCTATAAGTAACGAGATTTTATTTTATCTTAATTTCCGTAGTTACAACTAATTAAACTAATTTTGAGATAACAGCGAGACTTTATATAAAGATGCGTCCCTGTAAGTTACCTATATATATAAATACCCTTCCACAAGGCGGCCATGTTACATCCCCTACCGTATGGTAACGCCTTGCCGACTAATAAGTTTCATCCCCCGCGTAGTGAGCACCAATTATGAACTTGCTCTGGGAGTAATTAAAAAATATAATTTTGCGCCACTATAGCTACACCCTCTCATTTGCTGTACTCACTATCCTCACCTACCTAACGCAATATGAACGAGAAACTTAATCCCTTAAACACGTATTAAAATTTAAAAAACCCCAATTATAAAAGTGATACAGTGATTGTAGAATTTTACAATTATATGTGTTTTTACTAAAAAAATAATGTCATTCTTCTGAAAATGATCGAAAATTGTGATAGATTACTTTTGAAATCAACTTGTGAATTGATTTCTTACACAAAGAGGTTGATGCAGATCCTAATATTCCTAATCGATGCAAAGTCAAGCTGGATTCATTAAGAAGGCACGACTCATTAAGAAAGTCGCATCTGGATCGAAGATCGAGATTTAGAGATGATACAATTCTCCAGTGCCAGATTGCACTGAAATTTCAACCACTTGAATTCACAAGTGGCTCGCTTTTATAAGCTACTTAGAATGTAGACTTTATGACGTGCCGACAGAAGGAAACAGACGTGCAGAAGGACAGTTGCTTCACTGTGTGATGAGATATCTACTCAAGAAAGAGAATGAAACTGAGAACCTGAATGGACTCAGGGCCTCATAATAAAATTAAAATCAATTCACATTTTTTTAGCCAACAGCTGTGCCTAATACATGAGTTTATCACGTCATTTTTTCAATGAATGGTTTAATTAGGAGGAATTATAAAATTAAGAGAAAAAAGTAGAGAATTCTCGGAATTACTCGAGGAACTACTTAATGGGAAAAATTTACTATTGGTAAATTTACAATTTACCGTACTAAAATTATTATAGTAATTAATTAGCTAAGACTTGTTTTTTTTTATTTTATTACGAATTAAAACCTTCAAATTCAAAGATATTTTATCAAAAGTGGTAAATTCTCGCATAGCAAATATATAAGAGAATTTAATATCTCTAATTTCGTGCGATCATCCTCTAATTTAATCAAGCTCGCGTGCAAACGTGGCTGGGATTTCGCTTGCTCCTGATTTCACTAACTCGGTTATAAACTTCGCGCTTATTACGTTCATCCCCTTACTCTCTTGCTCTTGGTAGGGGGTTATTATGGCGGCCATGAGGAGGTAGGGCGTTAGACAAGAATTATACGATAGCTGCGAATGGATCTTCATACCAGAACGTTATAATAATTTTTTTTTTTAAATCTAGAATCAGAAACAGACGCAGGTGAAATTATACAAATATATTTTTATATAGTATTTCACTAAAGAATTATAAAAATACTATTCTACATGTCGTTACGAAAAATCATTCAGTATATCTATTGTACATAAGGATCTTTGTTCTTAAAATAAAATAAATACTTAATGAGGAAGTCAACGATAGCACGTGTTCATTTTGAGTATGATTTCAACGCATTGTCTCGACGATGATAGCGCCGAAGGATTTTTTTACAGTCTGTGATAACCCAAACACGTTCACTGTGCAAGGTGACAGGAAAAACTCTTGACAGGGTTTTTAAAAAAGGCAAAAGGGAGCCGGAAATAGGTGAGTTGATGACGAGGAAAAAGATGAGCGTACGAGAGCAACAGAAGATGTAGAATAAGTGGTCTCGATTGCCTTCAAAGTGGCTAAGTGCTTCTCCTAATTTTACTCTAATTCTGGTCTTTTTCGTCTTCGTGGTGCTGTTTCCGTTTTTCCAAATTATTGATTGTCTAAATCCCAAGCTAGCCACAAAAACCGACAAATATAAATCATTTTCAAGTGTTTGGTCGTTTATAATTATCCACAAGTTGGTTCATTTCTATTTATCATCTAGTATAACTATTTTTAAAAAGCCAACAGTATAGGAAGAAAGTTCCTATTCTGGATTTTGAACTAAAGAATTGATTTAATCAACATTTTCAAATTCATATGATTAATGCGAAAATAATTCGCAGCGCCATGATTATTCGGATCCTAATCTAAAATTTACAAAGCAATTTTGAATACATTTTTAATGTTAAAATTGAAAATCTCTTGATCTTACAATTAAAACAGAATTTTTCTTTTATTTTATGGTTTTATATTCGGCTACCGGGTGTTATGTATATTTCGAGCGGATAAGTTTTGTGGAATATTTCAATTAGCGCAAGCCCACTAAACATTAGCTCTACACTCACTTTTGATACACACGTTTATAAAGAACACACATGCGTGTTTGTTTTGAAGATGAGTGGAAAAGATGGGGACATTACCAAAGAGTGGAATGAAAGAAATTTCTCCTTTCATCTTGCCGCTTTCTGCCACCGTCCTTTTCGTGATATAGTGTTTCAATTCAGGATTAATTATATATATATTAACACATACGTGTGTGTGTAATGGGCAGAGGATATTATACACTATAGTGCTAATATAGTCGTAAATGAAAATAAGGGACAATGAAGAACATTTCAACTTTTGACGAGAACTATCATCGTCGACGAATTGCCTCTCGAAGTTTTGTTTTTAGCTACTCTGAAAGTATTTTTAGTAGTCAGGTTCAATTTCTATTTTATCTCGTATTTTATTTTCCTTTATTATATGATGCATTATATTGCCAGTGATTTATTAAGATTCTTCGACGTACATCTTTATGGGTGTTAGCTGGTGTTAGATTTAGAAGAATTAATTCAAACCTTAAAAATATAAAAGTTAGTTTCAAAGTGATCAGATATTAAATTTAAGAACGTGAGAGAATTATAATATCTTTGCATTTTTTTATGATATTAGCTTTGACTCATCTGCCGAACTTTTTTCCGATCAAGACCCTCGTTACCAGTCCTCAATATTGCACTCATGGTGCAATTAATGTCACTGATATCTTTTTAAAAGTGTCGGTAGCATCTGAAAGAGAGTATTACTCGCAACTTTTATTCTTTATTTATTTTCAGTGGATGCGACCATTTTTTTGTGGGAACCAGTCAGAAATTTTGACGCATATTACAACAGATATTCTGAACTTGAAAATGATAGATTTCAATAATAATTTCTTTACGATAAAAGCTTCCTCATAAAATAATTCCCTGAGGTAATTTTCTTTAATAGTCTATAAAGAGCAGTACAACTTCCATATATAAGAGACTGACCGTCATCGAGAACATAAAACAGGTAAAAAAATGTCCAGAAGTTAAAAAGTCACGCCAAAAAATGCTAGTGTATTTTAAACGTTATATGATTATACAGCAACTTTTCTTGCGAATTTTTATGTTTTTTTCTTTTTATTTGTTTATATCTAAGCAATGTGAAAAGGCTTTTCTATTCGGAAAAGTCAGAGCTGAAGTTGAAGGTTACGTACAGTTACGGATGCGCAATATAGGCATAAAATCATTAGGGAAGGAAGCAACCTCGCGTCGTTAAGTATGCTGGCCAACTATACAATGAGAGTTTTCAAAATTTTGGGCAATTCTTAATGTCCCTGAAGAATCCTAGAATTTTATTGCCGCTTCTCTTTTGCCTAAGTGCAACAACCGATTTTTCCGCCGCTGTAAGAATTACGCAATTTTCAAGGTACATTTGCTTGAAGCTATAGCAGAATTTACAACAATCATTGAAGTGGGAGATACTAGTATAACTTCCAATATACTCCGGAGAAGTTGTCATAGTCTCAAAAATTAATTTAAATAATGGACGCAAGAGCAATACTGACAAAAAATAATAATCTTTACTGTACATTGCAATTTTCGTTCACATAATTTCATTTTCATCTCAAAATTTTGCTACTTTCGACCAACTATAAAATTTGATTATATAAAAAATTATGTAAATATATAAATTTTCAGCTCTCGTTGGGATTTCTATTTTCAATAAAAATATTTTAATATTATTAATATAATTAATTAATTTATACTGTTTCATGTGATAACCGGAAAGCCGCACGTCGGGTAAAAATAGAGAATTCCAAATATTTTCCACAGCTTCTCACGAAAATTATTATAAAACTACATTGTATGTTAAGTACATAATATCAAATTTCTGTACATGTATACAACTTTGAGAGAATTGAGATGTCTGAAAATTTCTTGGAGTACGTTAAATTGTGGGTTGAGCTTTGAATACGGAAACATGAATAAGGTATTATACCTCAAAATTTCACAATACATGATTTATAATTTTAGTATATATGCATATATTATACTGAAATTGTAAATCATGTATTGTGAAATTCTGAGGTACACCATTCATGTTATACAATTTTAGTATATATGCATATATTATACTAAAATTGTAAATCAATAAAATCCTTTGGGCGTGCCTTGAAGTAAATTTTTCCCAGTTTCAGTTGTCTTTATTCAGCTTGAATAAAGCTATGAGTTTTGCTAAGATAAAAAGTTAAATTAAATTGCACATCCCTATAATTAATAAAATTTGTGAAAATAAGGTTCTTTAAAATTTAAAGATTTTTAAGACTTGAACACTTTGATATTAACATTTTGTTAAAATTGGAAAGCTTTTTGAAAATATACGAAAAAAATCATCTCTTCACAGTCTTGATACAGCGAAGAATATAGTATTATATAGTTTGAAAATTGAAAAAATGTCGAAGAATTGTGTAAACTTCAGTTTGTATTATTCCTAAAGCACATATTTTAAATTATATCCCGTGTAGAAATCGCAATATCCCCAATACCTATCCCGATAGGTATTGGGGATATTGGTTATACCAACCAGGACCCGTCCTGGTTGGTATAACCTGATCAGGGTCCGATATGGCTAATTCTACGGCCCAGATCCGAACCCGATCGAGGTGCGCATTGCAGCGCCCCCTAGTCTCACTTTGTCGAAATTACCTTCGGAATGTGTACTGCAGTTCCCCCTAATCTCATGTCTAACTTTGTCGAAATTACCGTGTCGTGTCTTGTCATTGGTGTCTTTAAATATAATTTTAATTATTATTTACAATAATGCCGAATAAAACTAAGTAAAGAATAGTATTTATTTAACAGTGTGTATTTCTATAAGTGTATTTATATAAGTGTATTTATATATATTACACGGAGAAAAATGGATAGTCAAACTGACTATCTGGAGTGTAAACTATAGGACAGCCTTCTAAGATAGTTAACCTGAAAATCTGTATATACAATCTGAACATTATTGGGATAATCGACTTTACTATCTTAGATATTCAGGTTGACATATCTTAGATGGCTGTCCTAAATTTGACTATCCAGTTTTCTCCGTGTATACATATGTTTATTTATATAAGTGTATTCATTTCCATTATTGAATAGGTTATAGAGGATATTGGAAATCAAAAAAACTTTTTTTTTAAACCAACAAAAAATTTTGTTGGATTAAACAAAATATTTTGTTGGATCAACTAAAACATTTGGTTGGATCAACCAAAATATTTAGTACAGTCAACCAAACTTTATTAACCAAAAAATTTGGTTGAATCAACCAAACATTTGATTGACCCTATAGCAATGCATTTATTTGGTTGATTCAATCAAATTTTTTTTGAATCAACCAAACTTTTTTCTGAGTGTACGTCGCGCTCGGCTTCTGATTGATTGCTTCGCGCGCAGTTTAAAATGCTAAGACATATTATTTTTATTGTTTAAAAAATACACAGAGAAAACTGTTTAGTAGATCTCACTGTAGAATAGTATATTATGGACAGACTACACGGAAAAAAAAAAGTTCTTTAAATTTTACAAAACTAGTTCTATAGTTGGGGATAGGAGCGAATCTTGAACGAATTTAATAGATTTCATATAACTTTCAGTATTTAATGTAGAACAGTTCTGGGATAACTCTACAAAAGTTCTGTAAAAATTACATTGAGGTCCGATTCAAAAAATTTCAATAAAATATATAGAGAAATTCATGAAAAAATGTTGAAAAGTTTCGTAGAAATTACGTTTGAGATATTGAGAGTTTGTAATGAGACCATTATAAAGTCTAAATACCTCAATTCAGTGAAATGTATAGAAAAGTTCTTGAAAAAATTTTGAAAAGTCTCAGAAATTCGATTTGAGTTATTGAGTATTTGTGAACTACTTGAATGTAAGATTTCTAGAACTGAGTTCTAGAAAATGAGCTGCGCAGTCGTTACTTGCGCACGTAGCGACATTGTACGCGTCCCTCGCCGCCTCGCACTCCCCCCGCCCGTTGTCTTTATGCATCTTTATGTTACTTAACGGTTTTCACATGCACAGCTGTAGCTTATATCTTAGATTTTTTTTATATATGGCATGTTAGGTTAGCTGCGATGCTTTAGGCGTGCGTTAGAAATGTAATGCGAAAGTTTTTTAGGGTTCGAATCCGCGGCGAATAATACAATTTTCATAGGGTGCGTTTATAAATAGTTTATAAGTAGTGACTGTTTGTGTAGTGGTAAATAATTGTGTACTTAAACCATGGTCGTATAAACAGGTCCAGAATCTCCGGTGGTGGTGGTGACTCGCGTTTTATCCACGATTAGAGCTTCTCAACTAGCCACCAAAGGGTAGAACGCAACGATCGGAGGGTATATGGTTTGTTTACATCATCGTGATCACTGTGGTTTACATAACCTGGATTTCAAAACCTCCCTATTCAAATATAATATCCTTGTGAATATACTCACGTATAATGCAATTTTCTTTAAAGTGCTTTTCTCAAACACTATGAAAAGATTTAAGTCTTGGACTTCCTGGAAAAGCTTCCTCCCATTTTTTTCGAAGTTCCTCATCCTTCGGAACCATAAAAATTGAACGTTTTTCACCACTATATTCCTTGTCACACTTCGGAACGCAACACGATTTCGGTATTGTAAAATATGTTAATATTAAACGATCATTTAAAACGAAAAACTGTACTAACGAAAATAGCACAGATGACCGATTGACCGTGAGCGCGATCTGTCCAAGTCGAACACACTTTTAGGTTAGTTTCGTTCCAACTCTCTACCCTCCGATCGTTGCGCTCTATCTTTGGTGGCTAGTTGAGAAGCTCTAATCGTGGACAAAACGCGAGTCATCGCTCTAATGCCGCCACCACCGGAGATTCTGGACCTGTTTATACGACTTAAACATATAAAAGGTATTAGAGTATAATAATAATAATAATAATAATAATGATATTAGGTGTACAACTTTGCTTCCGCCGTTTTTCGATAGATGGCTGCAGCGGTAAGTGTCGGTTGAAATAGACAGGTCAAAAATTTCATACAGTAAGCTTGGACATCTGTCAACATAACGATAGCACCACATTAGTGAATTTGTGTTTGCATCAGAAGTGTATTCTCGATCGAAGATGTCAGTTTTCGAGCCAAATTCTCGTCATTTGCGGGAAGTGTTGATTTTCTGCTTTCATTTGAAGAAAACTGCAGCTGAGGCTCATCGAATGCTCTCAAGTGCTTACGGTGACGCTGCTCTTAGTGAAAGAACGTGTCGTGAGTGGTTTCAACGCTTTAAAAGCGGTGATTTTGATGTCAAGGACCGGCATGGCGGCGGAAGAGAAAAAATTTTCGAAGATTCCGAACTGGAGGCATTACTTGCTGAAGGCTCGTGCCAAACGCAAGAAGAATTAGCAGAATCATTGGGAGTCACTCAACAAGCAATTTCGAAACGCCTCAAAGCCATGGGAATGATTCAGAAGCAAGGAAATTGGGTTCCTTATGAATTGAAGCCAAGAGACGTTGAACGCCGTTTCTTTGCTTGTGAACAGCTGCTTCAAAGACAGAATCGGAAGGGTTTTTTACATCACATTGTAACCGGCGACGAAAAATAGGGCCACTACGATAATCCCAAACGCAGAAAATCATGGGAAATGCCCGGACATGCCTCTACATCTACGCCCAGACCGAATATTCACGGTGCCAAGGTTATGCTCTGCATTTGGTTGGACCAGCTCGGTGTGGTGTATTATGAGCTGTTGAAACCGAGTGAAACTATCACAGGGGATCGGTATCGAACAGTGCTGCCAGGTCTGGGGATTTTTCTTCAGATCTGAGGAAATTTTTGCCTATTTGCGATTTCTGAAGAATTTGAGGAAATTTTTTGAAAATCTGAGGATTTTTTGTGAATTGATTTTTTTTTTAACTTGCTATTTTGCTTCTGCAAAAAGTAGTATGGCAATGTTTTTGGTATGGCGTGAAGCAAAAAGTGTAAAACACTAAACATTTTGGCCAATGATATTCTCCTAGTAATTCATAGAAGCTACACCATTGGCGAATGACTTAGATCAGTTTAGGCTGAAATGTTTAGATTTTTATATCGAAGCAGCCCATCAAATTTACTTGCGATTCCCTTTCAACGCAGATAGTCAAAAGTTTTTATGTGAAATGAAAATTATAAACCCATCTTATTTCAAAGCAAACCGTCCGCCATCTGCTGCTCCTTTGACTAAGATTTTTTCATGTCTTATTGATATTGAAACTCTCGATAGAGAATGGCGTTTACTAAGAAATGACCCGTATGTATAAGATCGGCAAGACTCAGATGATTTCATTGTGTTTTGGAATGGAGTAGGAAAAATTTTAAATGACTATGGATCTTTGAAGTATGATGTTGTTTTTTATCTGATCAAATTAATAGCCATACTTCCTCAAAGTAACGCAGTGGTCGAAAGAATTTTTTCGCAAATTAATTTGAACAAAACAAAAATTCGCAATCGCTTAGAAACTGAATCTGCCAATGGAATATTCCATGTAAAAAGACTTTTTAGAGAGAAACCAAGCCACGAATATACTATACCAAAGCAAATTGTTCAAAATCACAATAATCGTATGTATGACGATAAAGCTAAATACAATGTACCTGCTGACTAATGTGTCTAATATTCTTGAACTATTTTTACGTAACTATACCTATGTAACTATTCTGGTGCATAAATTCGAGCGGATCTCTCTTTCTGCCATGTGAGTTAGAAAACGAGGTGCGATCGACTCGACTGTTTTTTCGACATCACGTACGATAGAAAGAGATGCTGAATGAACAATCGACCTGAATCGATTGCACTTCGTTCTCTAACTCACATAGTAGAAAGAGAGATCCATTCGAATTTATGCACCAGAATCCCACTGCTGCAGTGGGATTAAAAGAAATAATTAAAAATTAAACAAATTTTTTAAAATACGGTTTTTTAGTACATTACTTTGACAAAAATCAAATACCATACAAAACGAATTACATAGGTTTTGCTTTAGATGAAGTTTCTCCAATGATGGGTAAAAATCATTCGGTATCAGTAAAATTAAAAAACTAGATATACCATGTTTATAAGTATAAGATTTGAGTTCATGTTCCTTTCTTTATCAAAAAATAAAAAAGATAAAAAAAACTAAAGAGATTTATTGAAAAAAAAAGTTTACTATTACTGTATATAAAAAAATTGTATACAGGTGTATAGTATTTTAATTGTATATACTATGTTGCGTCTCAAACTAGCAACTTTAAAAATTATCAGCCATAATACTTTTTCATTATAGGCGCGAACTTTAAATCATTTAGAATAGTATAGAAAAGGAGAGAGAGAGAGCATAGTATGAGTAAGATGAGCGTCGGCGTTTGTGTCACCGCGTCCTCTAACGGTCAAGTCTTAACTTAACTAGTCTAACAACGACATTGGTCTGAGTAGCCTCATTCATTCTTTTTGGTCTGAGCCAGTCTCAGTACATTCTTTTGGTTTGAGTTAGTATCATTCATTCTCTTGGTTTGAGCCAGTCTCATTCATTCTTTTGGTTTGAGCCAGTCTCATTCATTCTTTTGGTCTGAGCCAGTCTCATTCATTTCATTCACGCGGAGCTCCCGTGCGTCGTATAAAACCGCAATCAAATTGTACACGCGAACGAAAGTGACGGGTACGCGAGTGACACCAACGCCATACCGAAATTAGTGTTTTTCTTTCATGGATTTTAAGTTTAATCAATAAAAGGGTTTTTTATGCCTTAACCGGCTTTTTCCCTGTAAAAAGGTTGTATTAATTTAATCGAAATCCCTTCAAATATTTATTTTCAGCCCAGAACTTAAGAAAGTGATTTTTTTATTGAGTCATATTTTAAACAAATTGTCGAGCCACCTACGGTAAGGCAATTACGACTTTCGAGTCAAAACATGGTGCTTCCTGTGAGGTGTGAATTTCACACCTCCTAGTTTTCCTGAAAATCATAAAAGTTTTGTTTTGTGGGTGATGCAATAAGTGAAAAAGTGCGGAAATCGGTTGGCGTCACTCGCGTGAAAACCGTCTCGCGCACCTTACCACATTCTACGTGCAGCCACTGCGCGCGCATCTCAACTCTGCGTTTCGAGAGTGCCTACGTGGCTACGTGACTCACTCAGGGTCAATTAAGCGTCGCATTTATGCTCAGCAACTGCGCGCGCATTTCAGCATGATCGGCGAGGAAACTGCTTTCGGCAGCCATACTTATTCTCTACAGTGCAAATTGGACGCATGGACGCATCTTCGTCAACTCTCACAAGTCGCTCCCTGACAGGAACATCTCAGCAGCCAGAGGAGTAGTTCTCATCTCAAAAGAACAGATAAGTCTCATATTTTCACAAGACATATATATTTTTGTGATCTGGAAATCGATATCTTATTTAAATATCAAATTTAAATTCAACGCGTCACGACGCCACGAGGCGACGCGACGCCGAGACGCAAGTGCGGGTGCGTTCTCAAGCATTTTTTCCTTTGGTAATGCATTCAATTTCTAATTTAAATTCATAATCTTGATTTTAATGTTTGAATTTTTGAAAAACAAAAGAAGTTCTGTATCGAACTAGTCTGTTCTGTCTTACATCTCGAGATATATGTTCTGATTGATCGGAATCCAATCGAACTTATAAATTCATCAGTTTTTTATTCCTTTTCCTTATTAATTTAACTCAGAATTAAAATTGATGTTTTTTCCCATGCAAAGCCACGCAGCAAAGTAGACTGAAAGCGCAAATGCGGATGCGTTTTCGCGTTTTAATCTAAAAAATCACATTTTGTTATCACTTTAGAATTGAATTCTCATTTTATTTATGTAATCTGAAATACGAAAACGTCTTTTTGTTGGTTCACAAAAGTGACAGGTTTCCTAACCTACAAACATTCCCTATTGTAACCATTTTACATATACATGCGGCGTTTCTTCCGTTTCCGTCGCCACCACCCGAGGCAACAAACTCGCATTCTTTTTTTAAAAAAAATTCGCGAAAAAGAAACGTATAGCGCACATCGTGCAAAGGGGGGTGTCCTTGGAAAGGGGTATCGCGAACTTGCAGGTGTATTTAGACAGTCCCACGTGCAATGCCACTAACACGCGACTTAGATTAACAAACATCGACAATCTTTTCAAGGAATATTCTAGTTTAAACGATGAATTGGTTACATTGAAATCAGATCACCCTCGGCTTGAGGTGTTTTCAGAAATTGAAACTAATTACTATGACGTCGCGACATTAGTCACAGAAAAACAAAACGCGGTTTCTCCTGCTAGCTCGACCTTGAACGCGAGTAGCATTACAATTTCCGAACGACAGGACCGCCCTAAATTACCGACAATTCAAATTCCTAAATTCAACGGAAATCATAGTCAGTGGGTCGCGTGGAAGCATAGCTTCGAATCATTAGTTCACTCTCGTTCGGATTTAAGCAATTACGTGAAACACACTCAATTGATCAATTCTCTCTCTGGAACAGCTTCTAATAAAATTAGTGCTTTTCCTCCCAGCGAAGAGAATTACATCAAAGCTTGGGAAGCTTTATGCGAAAGCTTCGATCAAAAACGCATCATTCTGGCCGAACACATTTATGCACTTCATGATTTACCGGTCCTCACTCGCTCTAACCCTGAGGAACTTTCCTTACTTGTCGATAAAGCCAAACAACATTTAAGTATGCTTCGGGAAGTAGGCATTGAATTACACGAACAACATGTAATTCGAATTTTCGAAAGACGTCTCCCACCGGCAATCTTAACAAAATGGCACGAAAGGTTAGAGGGAAATGAACTCCCTAAATTACCTGAATTATACAAATTTATTCAGTCTAACGTTTTTAGGATCAGAGCAGTGGATAGGGTTGCCTCGAGTGGTCGCGGTGCGTTGGGGAGGCGCGAGGGGGGTCAGATCGGTCAGCCCACTTTCATGTCAGGAATTGATCAACGCCGAACGTCGCTTGATAGCCGTGATGCAGCGTGAAAGATTCCTTGAAGAGATCAAACTTCTCGCGACAGCTCGAGAAGCGGCTCCCGATGAAGTCACGGTTTTGTATCAAAAGCCTACCAAGTTCGACGAGTTGAATCCTTTCTTAGATAAGCACGAGCTCATTCGCGTGGAAGGTCGATTAAAGAAATCACAATTAATTTACAACCGACTGTCCACATACAATTTCATCACCAAAGCTCGACAGGATTTTTGGAAAACCTGGCACAAAGAGTACCTAACTCAACTGCAAACTCGCCAAAAATGGCAAAATCAAAAGGACGAATTAAAAATCGGCTCTGTTGTCATCCTAATGGACAATAACCTAGGATGTGCTCGCTGGCCTCTAGGTGTCATCATGGAGGTGTTTCCTGGGAGCGACAACATCGTGAGAGTGGCGTCCATCAAGACTTCGACTGGCGTCTACAAGCGCAATATAACTCGACTTTGTCGTTTGCCAACCGAATGAATTCACGGAATTCAAGGCAACTTTTGTAAATTTGTAAATAACCTTCGTTACTGCGTTTCATTTCAGATCTAATTGATCTTCTTTTATAATTATTCACATGTTTACGAAGTGTGGAATGTATGTGTGTTGTAACAAAGTTACCAAAGTATTAGAATAGTCACTCCAAAGGCGACTTATTTTAATTGTTGATCTTAATTCAAAGTTTATTATCTGTCCGTTGATAGATATTAGAAAAATTTAATCTTTTGTTCTTAGGTTATAGCTAACTCTGCTTCACGCTTAAAATTGCATTATAATCATTCGCAGCTTAGGCCGGGAATATGTTGCGTCTCAAACTAGCAACTTTAAAAATTATCAGCCATAATACTTTTTCATTATAGGCACGAACTTTAAATCATTTAGAATAGTATAGAAAAGGAGAGAGAGAGAGCATAGTATGAGTAAGATGAGCGTCGGCGTTTGTGTCACCGCGCCCTCTAACGGTCAAGTCTTAACTTAACTAGTCTAACAACGACATTGGTCTGAGTAGCCTCATTCATTCTTTTTGGTCTGAGCCAGTCTCATTCATTCTTTTGGTTTGAGCCAGTCTCATTCATTCTTTTGGTCTGAGCCAGTCTCATTCATTTCATTCACGCGGAGCTCCCGTGCGTCGTATAAAACCGCAATCAAATTGTACACGCGAACGAAAGTGACGGGTACGCGAGTGACACCAACGCCATACCGAAATTAGTGTTTTTCTTTCATGGATTTTAAGTTTAATCAATAAAAGGGTTTTTTATGCCTTAACCGGCTTTTTCCCTGTAAAAAGGTTGTATT
>CAJFCO010000165.1:161789-179319 GCA_904066015.1 Synergus gifuensis
CATTTAATCGAAATCCCTTCAAATATTTATTTTCAGCCCAGAACTTAAGAAAGTGATTTTTTTATTGAGTCATATTTTAAACAAATTGTCGAGCCACCTACGGTAAGGCAATTACGACTTTCGAGTCAAAACATACTATTAACCTTCTATACAGTAGTATAGTGATTAATCATTAATTTAAAAAAATAATGTATATGTATAATATAGTTCATTTTAGTTTTAAATTATTATTTGAAGTTTACCGCCAATATTTATGTGGTTGCGCACGAGGTGCCGAGGTACCGACCACCCTGCATTGATGTCTTCCCTTATAAACATGTCAACCCAACCCTGGTTTCCATTAGAATCTATGGAAACTAGGGTTGGGTATTATTGGTTTAGTATTATTGAGCGGTTAAATTCATAAGATTAAAAGTAATATTATGCCTTTGAATATCCGTAGTTCATAATATCTTTATTATTTATTTAAAAAACTGACTTTTAAAATCTGAAGATTTTTTCTTGAAATCTGAAGAAACTTTTCAAAAGTGTCTGAAGATTTCTGAAGAAAAATCTGCGCAATCTGAAGATTTATATCATGGAGAATAGACATAAGGAGACCAAACTAGTGCATTCAAAAACACGCACTTTTCTGTTGCCAGAAGTTCACACATACACATGTATGTTACAAAGTGACACTTACATATAGTACAGAACTTGCCGAGTGAGGCGTGTCATTCGCACTTTAAAAAAAATATGGCTGCCGTTGTAAACATTAACAGTTGACATTACACACGTATAACCGCAGGAGAAAATTTGTCACACGCAGAATATTTATGAACACAGTCCAATATATTCTTAATTGTAAATATATTACTTACCTTATCCATAGTAGTTTAAAAATCGCAGTTTGAAGTGGCCTGTCAAAACAAAAACATTAATGGGAGCCATATTTTTTTTAAAGTGCGAATGGCACGCTGCACTCGGGAAGTTCTGTACTATATGTAAGTGTGATTTTGTACATGTATGTGTACGAACTTCTGGCAACAGAAAAGTGCACGTTTTTCGTGAAGTACATGCATTACAGTTTGGTCTCCTTATGTCTATACTCCATGATTTATATTTTGGGCTACCTGGCAACACTGGTATCGAACGCAATTGATGCGTTTGAGTCGAGCATTGAAGGAGAAACGGCCACAGTATCAAGAGAGACACGATAAAGTTATCCTGCAACATGACAATGCTCGGCCACATGTCGCAAAACCCGTCAAGACATACTTGGAAACCCTAAAATGGGAAGTCTTACCCCACCCGCCGTACTCTCCAGACATTGCTCCTTCCGACTACCATTTGTTCCGATCGATGGCACATGGCTTAGCTGAGCAGCATTTCCACTCTTATGAAGAAGTTAAAGAATGGATCGATTCGTGGATCGCCTCAAAAGACGCAAAGTTTTTTCGAGATGGTATCCGACAATTGCCCGAAAGATGGCAAAAAGTAGTGGCTAGTGACGGACAGTACTTTGAATCATAAACAGGTAATCACTTTTTCAGAATAAAGCCTCAAATTTTCGAAAAAATCGGCGGAAGCAAAGTTGTGCACCTAATAATAATACGAAACATTTTTTTCGTCGCAAAATCGGTTATCGTTTTCTAGAACTTCTAAAGTTTCAAGATTTCTTCGATATAGACTGTTGTATATTAGCTGGAGTTCTAGATTTTCTAGAACTGTTCTACGTTTTTCATAGAATAGTTCAACATAATGTAAAACCAAGATTTTAACTTTTAAAAAACTACCAGCTGTATCCTCTACTATAGAACTAGTTCTGTAAAATTTAAAGAACTGTTTTTTCCCGTGTAAAGCTAGCGGTTGGATTTACTAAACCGTTTAGTAAATCCAACCGCTAGCTTAGTCTGTCCATAATATACTATTCTACAGTGAGATCTACTAAACAGTTTTCTCCGTGTAGAAATAAAAAAATGAAAACCTGATCGGGGTCAGATCCGGTACTGATCGGGCGGCCATACCTGGCCCCGGCCGGGCCGTGTGTTTCATCAGCTATCGGGCCCAGACCTAGTATCCCGACCTGGGCCCTATTTGGGCATATTTGGGCCCGATCGGGGCCCCAGAAAAATTTCTACACGGTATACTCAAAAATATAAACCCGTTAAGCATCAGTCATTACCCGATTACCCTCGCGATTACCCCATCGTAAATCAAAGAAAATTGCGATGAAAAATAAATCTGATGGTAGATTTACATCTGTTTCCCTCTTTACCGTAGAAAATAAAAGTCAAGTTTCGAAACCTTTTGGGTTTGGAATGACTTGAAATTTATTGAGGTTGTAATTGAAAAGTCAGTCTTAGGAATGCACATCAAAAGAAAGAAGCTTCGTGAGGGGCTTTAGGAAAAGGGAATTGTATAAATTATGCCTGTCGTACATATTGTTTGCTACCCTAGACTTTCCTAATTGCTATTATTAGGTATAGGCGACACTGGCGACAATTGACTAGTTATACGGTGAATATCTTGGGTACAGCTTTAATGGGTGATATCTCAAACTTTTCCTCATCATCCGGTAAGTATTCAAGTATAAACATTGGCAGGTGGTCACGAAATGATCCCAGCATTCATAAAGCTGCTACGTCATTTTGTGAAGAGGGAAATGTTGCGATACTCTTCCTTCCGAGGTATTCCTTCTTGCACTTGAAATTTTTCAGGAGAGCAAAAACGTTCTCAAAAATCGATATTTCAATTTTTAAACAGCCAGAAAGTACTTTTAAGAGTAAAATAATTGTCTTATTGTATTTATTATGATTTATAATCAAGTATTAGAGTGATTCATAAAATGGTATGAGATTTTGTGTGCTACGGAAGGACAGGATTAAAAGTATATTTGCTGACGGGATGCGTGAGAATATGAACTCATACATATAGATTTCCCATAAAGCAAGGTTACATCGTGCACGCAGGTAAATTAGGCGTTTAATCAAACCGTTTAATCAGCGGCATGATTGCAACCACATCTGCTATGTTTGTTCGTGCCAATTATTCCTCGCCATTTAGTTACCAACCATGTTCAGTCAATAGTGAAGTTAAGTATCGATAACACACTGTTACGACCCTGGTTTTGGTATACATGCGCATATATATATATATATATATATATATATATATATATATATATATAACATAGATGAGATAAGATTACATCAAACTATATTACATAAGGTTCTGCAGATTAAATAATATAATTTTTTCAAGCTGATCGATAAATTCATCAATTTTATTAATTTTGTTGGTCAATCTTTCATGGTATGGAAAACAATAATCTTGAACAAAATAGACAAATAATCTGAAATAATCTTTTTTCTAAATAAGTTACCAGGTGCCGCAGACCCAAAACACTTATAGAAAGTGGCGATCATAAAAATAACAAAAGGAAAATCCGGAAGGCTTAATCTGAATCCTCAATATGCTTAAGTAAAATTATTTTTTTCCCAGGTCGCGATTCTTGAAGCACGCCGAGTTGTAAAAAAAGTGTCGTTTTATATTTTTACCACATTTACTGTTAAGGGTTAAGCGTTAAGATGTTTATGTCAGGGAGCCTCGAAAAAAAGTCGTTAGGTTGTTCGATCCGGGGACAACATTTCTCTTTCTACCCGAAAATTATATTGCCCAAGATACTAAACGTATAAAATAAAAAGGAAATCGCATCTCTCGGTTTAAGAGGATTAAAATTCGAAAAAATAGGCAAGGGTTCACAAGCGACGACCTTATAGTCGTAAAAACGGGTTGGTACGGGGAAAATTTTATTTTTATATTACACACTTTTGTTCAAAAAGAAAAGACCAACTTAGCGCTATTTCTCCCAGATGCTTCCTTTTAAGCCACCACCCTTTTTTTGCCTTCAAAATTCTGTACAAAAATTTCAGGTCATCATCATTTCAGGCTCGAAATGTGAAAATCATTAAAACTAACTCTTTCCAAACAAATATATTTACAAAAAGAAAGTATTTATATATTTTATACAAACTTCGACATTTTAAATTAATTTTCTTAAAATTTTATCATTTCTGCGTATATCTGACATGGAAATGTGAACATAGAATCCTAATCTAAAAAATAGAGAAAATATTTTGAAATTTTTGAAAGCTTTCTTTTTCTTTGACGCAATTTCCAGCCACGTCGTATATTTTCTCCAAGTCAGGTTGTTGCTCTATATTAAATATGCGCCATAATTCTGTATTGTTGCGACTATGAAGAAAAAAATGCTCCAGATTTAACTGCAGGTTGTATATTTCACAAAAGAATTATGACAAAAACGTTAGGTAAAAGTTTTAGTTGCCGTAGGTCACGGGCAAAACAGTTTCTCGAAAAAATAAAAAGGAAAGAAAAAGATCGATCCCGTTTTGAAAAATTGTTGACCATCCCAATAAAGACCAATAAGTTCGACGACGAAAAATGAATTTATGGTTTTTGGTACCGTTGCTCTAGTTTGGTTTGGCCCTCCCAACTAAAAATGAGAGCGCATTTTACTATTTTAGACTCAGGTACAATTTTTTTACAATCTTGACTTTTGCCATTGACTTAGAAAAAATTATGGCAATTGACTTTTAAACTGACTGTAAAAAATTTCAATGCCGGAAAATAGCTCGTGGATTTTAAAATTGCAGTCTGTAAAATCACGATTGTATATTTTATTGTTAGATTTGGATATTCGTATTCTTCATAGACAACCGTTAATGTCAAAAAACCAAATTTTTTTATGAATCAATAATTTGTTTAAAAACTACTATAGAATTAAGATATTAAATTCTCAGGTATATAGAATTGTTTTAAATAAGACATTGGAAAATTCCAGCTTACATATAATTTATTTGTTAGTGACTCACCGTCAGGTCAAAATAAATTTGTTTTTCAACAGAGAGGAATACACATTATAATTGACACCTATTATATATGCGAAGTATTAATATTATGAAACATTCCACTTTGTTGGTAGTTATAGATAATAGATCTTTTCTACCTGAATTTTATCTTTATTAACTCTTAAGAGGAGGGACCCTTAGTAAAAATCCTCCGACAGCTGATTGTTTCACAAATTGTCTGTAAAATTCAACATAATATAATCTCTCTATATGAGTTGTAACTGGACATAATTTTTCTCAATGTAAATTCAGGTAAAATCTATAGATATTAGTCAAATACATCCCAAGTATTTATCCTAAACTTAAATGAATTGTTTCTTGGATTAAAAATGTAAGATTTGAAAATTTGGCATTGCCTAGATTTTATATTCTTTACGTTTGATGAGTTTTATGCTTGACTTTTTGAATCTTCGGTTTTTGACGGCTACTTATATTTTGCGTCTGAGGATCGTAAAGGTGTCGTAAATATGTTTTGAAAATTTTTCGGCATTTTGGACAGATTTCCGAAACGAATTGGACTAAAGAATAAAGGAATTCGTCCATCAGAAGCGAGAGCGCATCTTTATTACGAATAATTTGTATTGGTAGATACCATATTAAAAAAATATATATTTTTTCCAACTTTTTATTTATTTTTAAACAATTGGATGAAAATATTCTATGGAAATTTACCTTTAAAATATGTCTCATACTATTTATTATTAACTTCGAGTTATTCAAAATTTAAGAAACTTTTCTGTTTATGCAATGATCATTTATAATTTACAAATTATAAGCTATTGTTAGTGAATATTTACAATCTTCTGTCAAAAAACACTGATATTTGATAAATTTCAAAACAGAATAAAGTTTAAACCTAAATAAAACTTCTCCCTGATTTTTCACTGATACCAATTTCACCGCAATCACTATCAAGATAAAACTGTAATAATGAATATATCAATTTATGTGATTTTTTTCGAAATTAACTATTAATAAATAATTTTTTCTTTGATAAAAACCTTTAATTTTTTGATCCAACTTTTATAGGATATTATAATCTAAAAATTTTTAAAAAATCACCCAAAAAGATACGTTTGAATCTTCAGTTCTAGGATAAAATAGATTATTTATGATAGAACATTCTTTTTTTTAAATTAAAGTGAATTTTCAGTGAAAAAAATTATTTTCTTTTTGCATAATATCTTGTCCCCTGTACCTCCTAAATGCCGTGTTGGATAAATATTAGTGAAACTTTGAAAAATTTTTAATTAGTCAAAATTTGACTTCCTGCTTTACAATTAATAATTTTTAAATAATTCTTATTAAGAGAATAATGAGTTTATATTGAGGAATTATTAGAAATAATTCTTGCAGTTCCATTGCAGTACAGTAATTTCCTTTACTTGAAAGTGCAGAGTGAGGGAGTCAGGGTGAGAGAGAGAAAGAGAGAATACTGGGCGTGACAATCCAGATGCTTCAACCATTTCCCCTCAGACAGGAGGTCGAACAACCAATGGGGTCACTTCTTTTTAGCGTCCTAATATTTCATTGGTTCCCCAAAAAGCATTCTCAGCATAAATTCTTCGACCCACAGCCCCAACCTTCAATTTCTCAAACTTGCCCTTCTAGTAAGGATGTTTCAGTGACATCGTTCCCAGTTAACTTTCTCCATTGACTTCGTCTTGTCCTATGTTATTGTTTCAAATAAACATAACAGAAAGTGTTGGTGAAGTGCAAATTGTGGTACAAGTTTGTTGTTTAAGATATTTTCGAAAAAGGCAGTTTATTCGGAAAGTGAAATTTGAATCATGCAAGGCTATCATCAAAGAGTTTTTGAGGATCAGAAAGTTCATAGGGAAGAGGAGACCATCGTTGTGGATATTGTACATCCACAATATCATATCCACAGCCCATCTCACAGTCCACCGCTCACTACGTGCATTAATTCTGATAAGGGTAAATTTCATATTCGCCTTTTTGATATTTTTTTTCTCAAAAAAGCGAAACACGTTGTGACATTCTGCCTCGGTAAATTCATTATTTCTTGGGGCTTTTCATACCTACCATACTTTTTATTTAAATTATTTTGAATTTCAAATATGTATAAAATCTATTCTTGCGAATTAGTAAAACATTTTCCGAATTTCGTCGTGAATTCAACAATCTTTCCTCAACAGCTTCTCCAGCTGGCATTATTATTACAAGAGTAAGAAAATATAATAAATTAAACAATAATATGATAGACAACCTCTCTGGTACTTTCTTTGTTTCCCTTCGGAACATCATTGAAAACCGAGTTGAATACGAGTACCTTCAGTTTATAAGAAAACAAACAGTCTTTATACCTGATAGGGGACTAAATATTAGGATTAGTTTAAACTCTGCACAGAAAGCTTCATTTAGAAATAAGTAAATCCACTTACAAGTCTATTCACTTTAGCGTTAGGTATACAGATTTACAAGTAGTACCTTTTCGTGCGGATAATTAGTTGTAGATATAGTCAAATTGATCATCTGTTGTGGAGGCTCCAGACGACGACCGTCCATAAATACGACTACCGTGATTTGTAACCGTTTTGTAATCCTTCTAAGAAAAGGGACGCTTTGCACCTTTGCCTGGAGTTTATTGTGGTAATTATTTCACAGCCTGCCTCTCCGAAATCCTAGGATTTTTATTTCAAGGGTATTTCTTACAGACATCTTCCAGGGATCTTTCGAAATTGTACTCAATGCATTTCCTCTCACAACTAAATTAACCTTTTATATATATTATATACCTAGTCTAATTGCTCTTGTTTTATTTTCGCTGGGAGAGCTTGAACATTTTTGCGGCCGATCAAAGAAATTGTGTAACCCACAAAGAGACACCGACATTGTCGCAAAAGTACGCGAGGACACCTCTTCTTGTAGATTTCTTAAGACTTTTTGAGTAGGAAACCATAGGGAGTCCGGTTCTGTAGCCCACCTACTAGCTTTCGGTGGTCATCTTCCCATTCACACAATCTTACATGTCCAAACTTAAAAGAAACCGACCGCACTATTTTTCTACATCCGGACAAACAATTTAGTCGCCGTCGATCGCTTATCGGAAGTTAACTTTCTAGTGTTTCCTTGAAAAGTTTCTACCTAATAGTTTCTATTCCTTTGAACAAGTACCTAAATAATTCTTTACAGATATGCAAAATTCAGAGCAAAAACAACAACAACAACAACAACAACAACAGCCTCTCTCCATGGATCCCAACGCCCGGAGATATCGAACTGCTTTTACCAGAGAGCAAATTAATCGACTAGAAAAAGAATTCGTCAGGGAAAATTACGTCAGCAGGCCCAGAAGATGCGAACTGGCAGCACAGCTTAATCTTCCCGAATCTACCATCAAGGTAATTATTTTCTAAATTAAAAGATTTATGATAATTCGCAAACATTTTCCAAGGACTTATTAACGCCTTTGATGACCACATTACGAGATTCAGGGCAATGTTGAATAAATCTTTACACGATCAGAGAAAACACCTACCAAGTCTTACGTCAGAGTTTTAATGAATGCAATTAGACGTTTTTCCGTCTAAAAGAGTAACTTCTTGCATTAGCCGCCATGTTTGTTCAGCTATTATAGCCTCAAGAAAGGTTCACCGTGTTCTTAATTTTTTTTTTTATAGAATAAGCAAATAGCAATCACTAAGAGCAAACATGAGTAAGCCTGGAAGCTGATGGGAGTGATATTATAGCTTCCAGGCTTACTCTAAACCCGAATTCTTGACTTTTTTTTTTTCGATATTACTGCCTCCTTCCATTCAAATTCGTTAGAACCTTGGAGGTGCTAAGCGTCTTGATTAACAACTTCATCGGTATGGTATTCTCTAGATCCATTAGCAGTTCCTGATATTAACATGAGAAACGGGATTGCTTAATTTCTCCCAAAATTATGGAAATTCTCTTTCCAACTGCTGGAAAATAACATCGAATTCTAAATGAAAAATTTTCTCTCGTCAGGTCTGGTTCCAAAATCGACGCATGAAGGACAAACGTCAGAGAATGGCTTTGGCGTGGCCCTACTTAGATCCAAATCTTGCAGCAACTTTGGCGACTTTGGCAGCTGCTACTGGAACTTTACCATCGCCTTATCATGCACAGGGTTTTCCACCATCGTCCATGCCTCCTAGCTACCCGCTTGCAGCAGCTTACTATGGAGCGCGATACAACCCTTATGGATCATCTGCGCCGACCTCGAACGCAGCACCCCTTCAGAGGCCACACCTCCAGACTCCCAGTTATCCTCATCACCCACACATTTTACAGCCCCACCACAACCTGCCGCCCCTCCATTTAGCTGGATTAGGCATGCCAAACATGGGAAACACTCCTTACATGAGCCCACCAATTTCCACGAACAGTGCACTAACCTATAGACCAACTTTGATCTCAGAAATGAGCCCGGTTCATTCTGATACCTCCAGTGATTACGAATGTAATGGCTCGATTCTTCAGCATAATGGATGTCACATTCCCTCTCGGGACAAAACGTCTCCACCACTTAAACCAGTACCACTGTCGAGCCTTCCGGCTCAAGTCCACGCGATAAACAACTATGAGTCAAAGTCTGTTGATGATTATGGAATTGGCCTTACAACTTCGCCTACTTTGGCAAGAAATAACAAAAACGAGCCACCTAAACTTTTCCAGCCATACAAGAATGACCTCACCGAAAAAGCGTAAGCTTATACATTTAAATAATAATTATTGAAATATTCAAAACTGGTTTATTACGAAGCAATTTATAAATCGACCTTTTCATAGTTTCTTTTTATTTTCAAAGGTGACCTCCTAAAAATTTTTGCGGAAGAGACCTCCAATTTTTAGTTACGCCACTGAATACACTGAAACCTGGATTTGAGTCCCCTAGATTTCTGTCTTTCTCAGAAAGTTGGGTTGGTCCCAAACATAGATGGGGGGAGGTGAGGAGTCCAGAAAAGAAGCTGGCACATCCCCTTTGCCTAAGTTGGGACTTTGTGCTCCATCCATATATTCTTACATCCATGGTGTCTACTGACCAACCAAAGTGGGACAGCAATCCAAGTTCCAATGTATCCATAATTGTAATCGACTATTGCAAATTTTTGTAATATGATTCCTTTCCGTGCAGTTTTCACTTGCGAGGTACTGAACACATTAACTGTTTGTTACTTTTTTTGCCAAGGAATAGTTTAAAAGAGTTTCAATTTTAATTTTTCCAAGTTTGAACAATCCTTAACGCCCATAAAAAAAACTTGTTTTAAATCCAGGGTGTCTACTAACCCGGAATTCGCTGGTCGAAAAATAGTAGACACCCTGTAAATCAAAACTTTTATTTTATTAATTCAAAGACAAAATTGTTTATATTAAGGAAAACTTTCTTTCTTTTATAATAATCTTGATTAATTCAAAAAGAATTTGTTTGAATAAAAAAAATGTTTCTTTGATATGTATATCAATACTACAATTTCTTTTATTCAAAGAAACTGTTTTCTGGATGATCATTGACGAAAATATTCATGTAACCAAATTTTTTTATCCAAACCAAAATTTTTTTTCCTTGTTCAAATGTTCATATTATGCTTGATAGAAAAAAACTCTATCTGAATAAGATTCTTCTCGAAGAGATTTTCTGACTGAATGTAAATATGTTGAAAATGAGTGTATTTTGGTTCAAATCTGGAATTTGTAAATAGAAAATAAAATTAAGTCACTGCCAATAATCCAAGATTTTGGCTGAGTTGTATGCGTGGATGTTTCAATAGCAAGTAGAATTTGTAAATAGAGTCTAGTACCTAAAATTTACTAAGATAGTGTAAATATCTGCGATATCCCTACACGTTGTTTAAAAGCTAGTTTCGATGTATAGATGTGTCTGCTTGCAATTTAGTGAGATTTATAATAAGGTACAAATACATAATTTATTATTTATTGTAATACCACATTCAATGATTTTATTTACTTTTGTCAAATGTGTCTAATATCTATATAGATGAAATCTATATAAAAGAGAATAAATATATGGAATACATTACATTTCTGCCTTTTTAAGTTAATTTTCTCTTAAAATCCCTTAAATTTTCCAGGTAGACTTTTTTGCATATCAAATAATTAACTCTCGATAATTAAATAACTATTTTGGTACACTAAAAAAATGAACGATTGTCTTATAAAATGTTTTTCTGTGTTCAATGGGTAAAAAGTAAAAACTTTTAAATGTTTCATGAAATGAAAGTAAAAGATTACTGTTCGGATTTCAGTAAAATTAATGTTTCTTATATTAAACAAAGTATACACAATTTTAAAATGCAGAGTAAAATTCAGGTAAAATAAATTGCTTACTAAAATAAATTTATGACAATGGTTACTATAAATTGCTGGGAATTAGTATTTCCCTAGTCTCTATTAGCATAAATGCTTATTAAAACATTTAGTGTAAACCAAGTTAGGTAAACCCACCCGAGGTGCTAAGCTGGATTATCTACTACAGATATTACTACAGTAATTATAAGTGGAGCAAAGCCTGATTTTATGGTTTATAGTATTATTACCTGTCTAATATTTGAAAATAAGAATTTGGTAATTATGTTTGGCGCCTTACAGATGAATAAATTTTATTATAGCTGTCGTCAAAAAGATTTAAATTTGCCATATACTGTCTGCAAAATTAGTATAAAATTGGTCAAGATAGTTACGGAAAAAAAATTTTATGGGTACAGTAAATTCCAGGTTTAAATAATTCCCGAGACCTGGAAAAATTATACCTACTTTTATTTGCTTACTTCTCAAAAATAAACTTATAGAATACTTTCTACAGCTCACGTTTTAATTTTAATCTGTACACTTTAAAATTCGATATGGAGTGTGGAAATAAGAGAGTGCGCGTGCCCTAGAAAAGTAAACCTCAATGGGTGGTTAAGTCGTGGTGTTCATATGGAATTATCTTGTTCATTTTCACCCCTGTAGCCTATTCGCGCAGGCAGTTAATTGCTCTACATAAATCTATACCGGTAGCCAAATCTGCTGTCTCGCAGTCAACCTATTTATATATCTACTTAAAGCGCCCCATATGTGTTTACATCCCTTATAGAATCACCCTTGGCTCATCCCCATCACCCTCCACCTCTCTTTCTCTATTCCTATATATCTATCGTTCTCACCAGCTCTTCTTCCTCTCCTTTCAGTATTCTTTATCTGTCTATCTTTCTTGTCAGATTGATAGGGGGTGTGCATTGCAAGTAAATGCTCGCATACGTTTACATGGGGTTTATGTCCAGATCGCACTAGGGTTGAAGTCGTTAATAATACCGTTTCATGGGTGGGAGGATTATAAACGAATTTTCAAATCGAATCAAAATCCCACTCAGATATTTATATTCCAGATTTTGAGAAACACAAAATTAATTAAACTTGCTGGTTTCTTCTGAATTAAAGTGTCAAATAAGAGACAATTTTAAAACCAAAAAATTAAATATTATCAGTTGATGCTACAAATTTTTCAAACCTGGAAAATTATCGCCCTTTTTTGAAATTTTTGATGTTTGCAATGATTGAGAATCATATTTATTTTAATTGTCGAAAGAGTGAATAAGAAATATAGAAAATCTATTTCTCGTTGCTATTCGGAATGTAGGGGGTCCAATTTGAAAAAGAAAGCCACAGGGCGCAGTTTTTCAGAGGACAATGAGCTTCCACGCTTTCACATCCAACAAGCCAACAGCCCCTTCTTTTACAGTTTTGACTTTTCAATTAGCCACAGGTTCGCCTTCACCCAAATATTGTGCCTCTTGCCGTTTCGCTATGGCACCGAAAATCAAGCTGGAAATGAATCGCTCTTCGATCCTTCACTACCGATTTACTCTCTTACGTTCCTTTGCGTTCCAGTCAAGATATTTTCAAATTTTCTTCCGTAACAAACTTGAAAATACGACCGCTTCAAATCGTCCAATTCAAATTTCAAAGATACTACTCGTCCTCTACTAGGAAATGATATTCTTTTCATCTCAAAAAGCCTCAATTATTCATTAAGCTTTTCTTACGACCAAGAAAGCAAATACATAATTCAGAAGTGTATTAATTAAATTAGATGATTCAATTTACGAGTTCCAAGCTAAACAATTTCATCTAAAAAATTAGCATTCAAGTAAAAAATAATTTAAAAACATATTCCTTGTCAAGTACTGTTTGCAACTAGAACTTATGCTGAAATAAATAAAAAACCTTTTATTAATAAAACAATTGTTTTATTTTCAGCTTTCCAGCTTTATTTTTTTGTTTTGTTTCGGTTCACGCGTGCATTTGTCCATTTTTCTCGCCTTTCCGAAATAACAGGTTCGTTATATCGAAACGATTTTGTCAGGTCGAAGCATACAGGAAAATATTTTTGCAGGGCAAAGAATCGTGTTACCTCTTCGGCGTGAAAATTCAGGTCGACACGCAAATTACGTATATCCTGCAATCCTGAATTTTCCGATGTAGACGTTTTGGTAACTCAAACTGCGGGAGGTCCATGGAGATGCGACCAGAAGCTGTCAACATTTCTTTACGTTCGATGAGACAAACTCGTTTACGGTTTAACTTTTTATCGGCCGTAAGCACAAACTCAACTTTCCACCTCAAATTTTTAAATTTTTAAGTTCTCCGAAAACTGGAAACAGCTTTTGCAAAAAACTAAGATCTATTCGATTCTTTCTACAATTAATTTTAATGTATCAAGTTCTCTTATCGTCAATGGCCAATTAGAAGCAGGGGAGGCAAATCTTAATCGTTGTTCTGATAAGATAAATCATTTACCGATTAAATCTGATTTCGAACACCATGACTATATATAAGTCCGGGGCGCTGACTATTATGTGAAGTATATACGACCAGCAAAAGGGAGAGGGTTGGCCCTCGTTATAAGTTTCCTATGAGCTAGGGACAGGGAGTCAGTATCATGTACCTTTCGAGGGGATGGTTCTTGCATCAGGGGTATAAATTGGATATTAATATTTCATAAATTTGGGAATCGACGGATCCCGAGTAGATTGAAATATCTGGCAAGTACTCCACGACCCGAGAAGGGATTTTCCGAAGGTGATGATGCTAATAAAAGTTGAGACCCTACGATTCAATCGCATTTCATTTGAATTTACTGTCAGTGAAAAACAATATGGTTTTAAGAGAGTTTCATTAATAGTGGTGTAAAGTAGATTGAGAAAATCAAGTTAAAAGTATTTAACACTTTTTCAATAAAAAATCATGGTATGATAACAATAAATTGTAGAAAAACTGTAAAAAAATGTTTATAGTTAAATCACCTGGGTAATTTAATCAGATATATTTTTTGCGTGTACATACAATTTTTGCAGCCTATTGCACAGGCTGCAAAAAAAAATCTGGATGTATGTACCTATGTAGAACATTTTTGCCCCCCCTCAAAGATTTTATATCTATGGCTTGGACTTCCTATAAATATAACTGCAGTGTGATACAAGATTATTTTTACATTCTCATCAGAGAAGGTATTAGATTTGTGTAAAATTTCCCCCCCCCAGTTTTTGTCAAATGTCCACGTTTTGGGACCCCCTGAACCCGAAAAACATGTTTTTACGAATGTGTCTGTCTGTCTGTCTGTCTGTCTGTCTGTCTGTCTGTCTGTGGCTGTATATTTTGTTTGTGAGCACGATAACTTTCGAAAGAATTGACAGATTGGATTGTCCTTTGGTATACTCTTTAAGTGTCCTAAAATGAAGGTCAAGTTCGTTGGCCAGCCATTTTGGATAAAAATTCAAAAAGTGGGAGCATTTTGAAAAATTTTGAAACCATTTTTTTTTAATCTAGAAATTCTAATGACGCATGTTCGTAGTACTCAAAAAGTCGAACAATTTTTCTTAATGACTTTTTTGGATCAAAACAAAATTGAAAGACTTATAACATTTTGAAAATCCAAAAAAATGAAAGAAAACTTAAATTAGAAGCCAAACAACGCACGATATGAAAAAAAGTCTAAAGATGAAAAATATTTCTTTTTGAACGCCCTATAGGATCCGCATAACAACTTTTTGAATTTCCTTAAAAAATCGAAAATTCAAATTTTGAGCCAAAAAACGTGAGATGCAGAGAAAATGATAAGAAATATAATTATTCGCCTTAAAAAGATCTACAAGTTCTCCTTTGGCCATTTTTCAATAGGATGAGTAGTTTTCGTTTAAATGGTGAAAAATATTGTTAAACAGAGCCGAGCGCGGAGCGCGAGCTTTAAATCAAATATCGAGCGCGAAGCGCGAGTGCCCTGATGAGAATGTGCTCCTTAAGGTCGATAGAACCTTAAGTAAATTAGTTAAATTTTGCATTCAAAGCTGTAATTTAATTTAATTTAATTAAATTTTTAAAAATATAAATTACAAATATACAAAAATAAATTAAAATATAAAAATATAAATTATGTAATTTAATTAAATTAAAAAAAAAACATATCTTTAAGCGTCCTGTAAAGCGCAAGCTTCACTAAGGGCACAAGCGCGCGAAGCGCGCAACACGGAGCGCGAAGCGCGACGTGTATATATATCGGAGCGCGAAGCGCGACGATCGAACTATATTCGACCCTCCGCGCGCCGTAGGCGCGCTCATTTTTGCGAGCGAAGCAAGCCGCGCGCAAAGCGCGCGATGAGAATGTGCCCGCGAAGCGGGCAGATTTTTTTATGTAATTTTTTTACACTACCAGGACAAAAGCCCTCTTTTTATATTTTTATGATCGTAGATTAGTGTTCTTCCTGTCCTAACAATCTAACCAGGGTTCAGACGACTTTATGAAAGCTCGAAGGAGTTTATGATTTTACGAGTTAAACGACCTTCTCCTTTTCGAACTCTGACAAAATTGCAGATCCGCCAAAGGCCTAACTTTACAGTGTGAACTTTAATAACGGTAATTATGTTTAATTTGCAATGCGATATCCCAGCTGACCTGCTTTTCAACCTTTTCAACTGAATTGCTCAGATGACATTGACAAGGTTGCTGTAAAATAATAATTCTTGTATATTCATAAGGTTACGTCAGGGAAAGTTTCTCGAAAATTTTCCTATAAAAATAAAAGCAAATTTTACTTAGTACGACTTCTGACTACACTGTTGTAAATGGTTGAATTGTTTATATTATTTTAGTTATAATTATTATTGTATCGATTGAACAATAACTTTTAATTTTCAGGGATAAACCTCCCAAAAAAACAAAAATGGTGTCCTACTAATCTGCTTGAAGCCCACTTTTCAATTTCTAAAAAAAAACTGACTTTATTATAGTTGAAAATTCTCCATATTTTACGCGCCCAAGAGATTTTAGAAATTTTACAATTTTACCCACCCATCCACAAAAAAAAAGAGTTGAATTCTCTCAAACGTCCTTCAAACAAACTTTCGAGAGAAAGTAATAAAACCGAAGAAACACTCAATTACCCTTTTCGAAAATATTTACCAGAAAATCTTTCAGAAAAAAAAAATGGAAAGACGAAATCGTACGCGAAAGCCCTAGAGACCCAGAAGTTTAATTGGCCCTCAAACCTAAGCCTTCAATTGGTGGCTGTAACGAATTTTTCAGTGAAGGGTGAAAAAAAAACTACAAAAAATGATGCAAGAAGTCCCGAAACAACGACAGGAATGGAAAAGGATTTCGAAGATTCCTAGGTCGGTTCACACAAAATAGTGGCACGTGAAAAGGTTGACTCCTTTAAGCGAATATTAACTGCAGCCCTTGTAAAATCTGTTTCCTCGACCCGGTTCTCAATTTGTACGTAACGCTTTCTGTTTGCTGATGTTTATGACGCTTATGAAGTTTATGATGCCTATGACGACGTCTTTAACCATAATCTTCCGGTGACCGAATCGGGTCCTCATTTTGAAGAATTATTATATAAGTTCGTTTAAAATGAAAGCATTTAAACATTAAAAATGTTTTTTTCTTTTTTGACATAAATATTCGCTCATCGTTCAATTCTATATAAATTAGAGTAAATATACAGTGGGACCTGCAAATCTTGGGTAATCAATTCCGTCCACACGAGTCGTAAAGTTAATCGTCCGTTTGATCTCTGGTAACACAATATTTCCCTCATAAATGGGAACCGTTTCGAATTCCCCTACGCGAAGTTCATAATAAACTCAATGGCAATAAATAACACGTTATGCATAGTTAAAGTAGCAGGGTTCGATGTTATGGCACGCCATGACAAATTGAGAGTCTTTGAGCTATCTGACGATTGTACCCCGCTCTCGATACATACTCAATACGCAGACACGAGCGATTACATATATCAGGGTTCGAATAGTTCGATCAGTTATGGGAATTAATTTCTGTTATAAGCAAGAATCTATCTCGTTATTGATGTGAACGAGCGGCGGTGGGAATTCGTGTATGTCTGGGAACTATACAAATTTCTATTGTTCACTTATTTATTTGTCCCAAAAAGTAAATTACACATTTTTATTTATTTTGCTTCCTCATAGAGGAAGCTTTGTGGTGGTGACAAAATCCAGTTTCCTAAAAAAGGTTTTTTTCAACATATTTTAATGTCAATATATCTAACATAATGTCCTGAAAAATTGTCTCTCTCTCTCTCTCTCTCTCTCTCTCTCTCTCTCTCTCTCTC
>CAJFCO010000166.1:0-10946 GCA_904066015.1 Synergus gifuensis
AGATATTAAAATATATAATCCCAATATTCTAACATCCAATATTTTAATATCTGGATATTAAGTTTTAATATCAAGATATTATATCTAAATATCTGGATATTATATCTAAATATCTAGATAGTCAAATTAGTTTAATTAAACTAATTCTCTGCAAAATAATTATTTTGCAGAGAAAAACGCCGAGTACTATTTGGATGGGTTAGAGAGATGGGAGCATCGCTGGGAGAAGTGTGTAGAGTTACAAGAAGACTATGTAGAAAAATAAAAAAAAAATTAAGAAAAAATGTCTCGTATCATTGTTAGGTCGGAAACTTTTCAGACCACCCTCGTACTGGCATTTCTCTCCGTTCACAAATGGCACAGTACTATGCCATTTGTAACATCCAGCATTATTCCGACTTTTCCACTTGGGACACCATATTCAAGGTTAATATTATAGAACACTTTGTTTTTTCTCTCTATATTTGTTTCAAGATTGTTGTTTTACAGGTATACATTAAACAATTCATAGTTCTTAAACAAACAGTAATTCTTTTAATGACGTTATTTCTCATTTTTTTCAATTTTGGAAATGAACGGAACAACTCAAGAACCAGGAATATAATATTTATTAGTAAACATATGTGAATTCTGTTGTGAGAGATGACTCTAGGTATGGTTGAATGCTCTTTGTTCCAAGATTATTTTGTTTAGCAAGATCCAAGTCCTGTAATCATTATTTTGCAAGTTTATATAAACATCAGGATTACTGTGACCTACAACTCCTCCATTCCAAAGGTGAATCCCAGCCAAATGGCTCTCACCGTGCACCTCAACAACTAAAGGAGCTCCGGTATCTCTATGGGCGCAGTATCTGTTTCCACTTCGATCAAGGGTGCAAATATCAGCATTTGTAATCGGAAAAAGATTTCGGTATAACGCTGTACACTCCCGGACACTGATTATTGGTACAGTGATTGATCGCAGATGATCCGTATAATGTGTTCCATAACTGAAATTAAAGAGAAGATAAAAATTAGACTGTATTGGAAAATTGTCAGTTTTATTTTTTATCAAATTCATTTGAGATATTTCATGAATTTCATGTATTGTTGTCAACTTACGGTTCATTTTCGTTACATCCCCATCCGAAAACAGTAACAAGTTTACCTGCAGGTAAAGATCCTGTATAAAGCGGGATGTTTCGCGTGTAAACTGTAAAGGTAAACTGTGGTTCCACAAGGATCAAAGCAACACCATCATCAACTCTTAATCGATGAGTATTGTGGTATATTTTTTTATCTACTACTGTATGAGTTACATAATTTCCACTTAATGTTAGGCGTGATGAGCCCACGTGAATTTTGTACACCTCATTTCGTAAGTAAACACACTTGGCAGCAGTGAGAACAATAAAAGGCGACAGTATAGAACCAGGGCAATAACTTTGACGATTAAATTCTCTGATAAGTGCAATGTAAGGAGCATATCTAATCATTATGCGGTTGTCTCCACCTGGGGCAAGATTAATTACACGCTTTTGGCGAACGAGAAGGTCCGATGATTCGCCTGCAATTTAATAAAATATATTTGAAATGCTTTCTTCATCTGTCAGTTTTATTCCGAATTTTATAGAAAATGAGGAAAAATTTATATAATATGTAGATAATTATATATTTTAATTATACATATATAGATACCTATATCCTCTTCTGAAAATGTCCCAATAATTCCTTGGCACAAAACGCCGAAAAGAATTAGAAGATTCCAATGTATTTTTGCTGACATTTTATATCATTAAATTACACAGTTTGGATGATGAAATTGTACTTTCAGTATGCTTGAGTAATGATGGGCTTTTATACTTCAACTTTCTTTTAATGACTTATTTACCTATATGTATAGCGCATATAAAAAGTTGCGTAAGCATACCAGTGTTTTATGTATCTGTAAATTTTATGATTTGTAAATTTTATGATGAATAAAGGTTTATCGCAATGTATAAAAAAAACTCATATGAATACAACTCATATGTATATTAGGCAAAAATTTTGCAAGATTTGGTACACTTTCAATTGTTACACTCAAAACCGCAAAATAGTACAAGGTCCATGTATGTACACTTAAAAGTATCTGATAAGAGTGATAAGCATTAAGATAAGAATAAATGTAATTCATTTTATCATTGAAATAAGACAGAACTTATAAGAAACAGTGACATTCATTATAAATATTTTTAAAAAATTTAGTTATTATTTGATTTTTTAAATAGCAAATTATTATTTCAACTTTAAATATAATTTTCAAAAAAACTTTGGCATTTTTTCAATTCTAAAAGTTTAAAAAATTTTGTATTCGAATTGAATAAAAAATTTCCGGACCTGAAAATATTGAATCTAAAATTCAGAAGATGGACATTCATCATCGTCTTGCAAATTCACTTGTAAATTACCGATAACGAGATAAGTGGTTACTTAAATAGAAGATATATTGCTGTACGTCAGTGGATAAATAAATCTGCTGATCTGAAGTGATACGGTTCTAATGGCACAGTTGGCTGCTGATTAATATTATTAACATCTATATATATATTTGTATGACTTATAAATTATTTTCCAATCTGATTGATTCTGATTAAAATAATGTTACAATACTCGACTTGTCTAATAGAGTAACTATTTATAAGCTACTGGATTTTAATACGGGGTAAATAAAAAAATAAACGTGTTATTATAACAAGATCGATCATGTTAGATAGATTAAACTAAATAATAGGAGGAAAATCCATTGAAATCCTTAATCCTCTGAATTTTCTTTCAATCCCTCGAAATTCTGTAAACACCTCCAAATCAGTGAATTAAAAAATTTCCAACTTTCTATGGCTATATAAAAATTATCCAACAAAGTGAAAAAAATCACGAATTAAAATAAATTCTAAAAACCATAAAATACCAAAATTCTCTTTAAATCCTAATCATATTTTTGCTACAACTCTACAGTTATAAAATATACAGCTAGAATTCACTAATTAACAAAAATGACAACTGATTCTTTAGAGTAAGCATGCCTCGACAGCAACTTGATCTACTGAATTTCAAAAATGGAATCAGCGTCTTGAATTTGGATTCTGTGAATGTTGCAGGGGTTTTATTCCGAGGGTGGAGTGGGTAGCTGAGGGTCGAAAGGTAGATCGCGAGAGAGTGGTAAAATGCGAGGGATGTAGAATGAGAGAAAGCAAGAGACCGAGGGAAACAGGAGGAAAGAGGGTGATACGCAGAGAGGGATGAAAGAGGGCGGATGTGACGCGGAATGATGGAGCGCGGAACGTAGAGAAAAATGAGAGTGGCGGAAAGGCGAGGGTGGAGGGACGCTGATGGATCGGTGCTCCTCCCTCCGTGGCACCCCTTCCTCACTCATTTTCCCTCTCACTCTTTCGGCCTCTCTTTCTCTCTCTCCCTCTCTCTCTCTTTTGCTCACCACCTCACCACCCACTCTCCCGCCCCCAGTCCCACTCACCCCCGCACTCCCTGGGGGTGAAAATGCCCCAGAATATTACTCATAGTCGGTAGGTCTCCCTCGCTCCCACCACATTACGCTCGCTGTGCTGGATTCGACCACCAACACCGATGTCATCTTCGTCTCCATATTATTTATTCATAGCCTCGATTCGATAATGTCGTCGCACTGTATGATAGTCGTGATCGTTTCATGAATTGTGGCTTTTGTATTCATCAATTTATGATTCGATAATTAGTATTTAAATGCTTTCATTTAAAAATACAATTTTTCCCACTGCTTGAACGCTGTCATAACAAGATATGGTTATTGAGATTGACATTTTAAATCTTTAAAATGCATTTATCAAAGAGCATTATCCCATTACATTCTTCAAAATTGCATTGTTACTGCAGTCTGCACTTATGGTGTTTCACATTCTTATGGTGTTGGTAGCAGTGTAATATTAAATATTTCACGTCCTATAATAAGTCTTAGACTCACATTAGCGAACTTCCTCACACTTGATGCACCTCTTTTAAAAAGTCCGGTGTAGCATAAGTAGTTGGGTACAAAACGGCTACGGTCGATGAATGCGCCGCCGTAGTAATCATCATCAACATCATCATCATTATCGCCGGTGCTCCCATCCCACTTCACTACGTTCCATCTCATCTCATCTCATCCCAGTTTGTAACACTGCTCAGTGCTCACCTCACTATTGACGATAACCACTGGTAGCAGGTCCTCTCATCATACACTGCACAATCTTTTACTTTCATCACTGCATGCATAAAAGATTAAAAAAATAAAAAAAAAATTTTTTTAATCTTTTAAAATCGCTCAAAATGCTGATAATTTCAAAATTTTACAAAAATTTCTTTAAATTATACAAAAATTTCTTTAAATTTTACAAAACCCATTGAAAGTTAAAATCACTAATCTCCAAATTTGTTACTATATATTGTTTTTCTTCTCTTGAACCTTCTTACTTTTAAGCAACGCCCATAAAATTGTTTTCGGAAGAGGAAATATTATGCGTCGAAGGGTCGAATTAGGGAATGGATAATATGTTCTCAATAAAAAGAAGCGAATAATAAACTCTTCTTTGGAGAGTTTGAGAGTAAACCATTGACCAAAATGGCTGGTCAATGCCCCTCTACGACTTCTGACGTATAATCAAATATACATTATGGTGGGCTTGTCCCCGCAAGCATCCCACCCTCGATTTTTGTATATTTTCCACCCTTCTGTCGCTGAGCATCCAGAACAAGTGAAATACATATGTATGGATGTATATATGTATGTATGTATACATGTATGTATGTATATACGAGTTTTCTTGAACATGCTTTGTCCCATACATCCGCCGTACAGGGAGTAATGGCGTGTTTGCGAGCATGCACATATACATACCCACTTTTGCACGCAACGTGGTAATCACGGTCGCGGACCAGAATTAGAGGAGATCGTGCGGCAAGAGATAAACATCGCATGTACCCGAAAGAAGGCGTTCGAATTCTCGTTAGATAGCTCTTTGATTATCGGTAATCCTCCAGGAATCCATAAATGGGGTGGGGAATTATAGTTATGGTGAGAGGACATTTCTCGTTTAAGTGAAGGAGGGAAATTTTGATTAGATTCCATGATAAGCGTCGTGTTTCTGCTGAAGAAACAGCGGAAAGTCACATTGTTTCTAGTAAACTTTAAGAGATTTTAACGAATTCTAGGGAATTTCGAAGGTTTCGTGAATCAATTGCAGTGGCTTATTAACGAGAAGTAGTGCAGCTAAATATTTCGTCAGACCTTCTTCATGTTTCTCAAGAGAAGAAAATACATGCGTCAATTGCTATTCCAAACCTTCAACACAAGTCGTGGTATGTTCATGGGGCAAATGACAGCTTACTCTTGGGTTGAAACATGACAACTCCGAATTGGCGTACAGATCGCATCAGTCAGTCTCGCATAGTTGTCAACACTCGGTTCGGCGGGGCGTGACTGGAACGTCGAATGGATCGGAACATGTTGAGAATGTTCAGCGTCGCGCTTCCATCGATATGATGGAAGCTGCGAAATGAACATTGCTGCGACTCGGTGGTGAGCAAGAGAGGAAAAGAGAAAGCCAGATCAGCAATGGCTATAGCTATAATGTACACACAACAACGCGAAGTTGTTCAGCAGGGTAGGGTAGAATAGGATAGGTGGGGCCGTTATTAATCTGGTGTCGAGTTGAGCACAAAGTTATATAGGAGCTCAGGAAATGAAACACGAGAAACCTCCCTACGTCCCGATCCTCTCACCCCCGCGCTTAACCGGTTTCAACCCCCTTCTGTCTCCATAGTCCTACAGCGTTCAACTTTGAATGTATTACCGGACCACCACCTCCGGTCAGATGGAGATATAACAATCAACGACACAAGAGCCATGGGCCCACGGAGACATGCATATTTATGTCTTTGCACTATTCGAAACTCTCGACACACTAATGCTTTCTCGCCATTTTTAGAGAGAAGCGAGAAGAGGCAGATGTGGAGGGTTTTAATGATGGGACATCAATACATTGGTGTTTTATATTCTAAAACACCAATATTCGTTATCACGAATTGTCACATTCATGGAGCAATAATAAAAAAATATCTCGAACAATAAGTTTCTTGAGGAAGTAATTAATAAACTGAATATTAATTGAGCAATAATTAAAACAAGGAACCAACTAATTTATCGACTCTTTCACATTTACATAATGAACTAGTAATTCATCAATTATACATATCCATTTCGTCAAATGGCCAATTGAAGGATATTTCATAGTTAAATACACAAAACTGTTAATTCAAGTACTGCCATTTAATTGTCATTAGCCTCCTTCGATAAATTCGTCAAATAACTATGTAATAAATAAACTTCCCTCAAAAATGAATTTCAATATTTGTTTCATAAATATAAAAGGCGTGACCATTATAATATAAATAGTTTCCTAATGTTCAGGAAACTGTAGTTCTTATATTAATTTACCATAATTCCGAATATTGAGTCCAGTGATGGATACATGGAATTATTTAAGACTTGACTTTCACTGCCGGAAAAACTATTCTATATATTCCGATATTTTACACTGAAAAGTTTCTCCTAAATGCCTAATTATATTAATATATTTTTATTGAAAATATAAATCCCGAACCAGAACCCTATTTTAAATAGGGCTAAATGAGGCAATTTCGGCAAGGGCTCCTTCAATAAATTCACTCAACATCTAACAAATAAACTGTCCTGAAAAATAGATTCCAACGTTTGTTTCATAAATATCAAAGACGTAACCATTACAATGTAAATAGATTATATACTAATGGAGGAAAAATTTCCGAATAACAAGTCGCTTTCATTTCATTACCCTCGTTTCCTTCGCACATAGAAACTTTATCCAAAGACTAATTTAAAGCAACTTCGAATGAATTATAAATGTCCAAAACGTCGTCAAATTTTCGTATAGGTTCCTTTTGGTGAGGGGAAGGGATAAAGGCGGTATATATACATATATAGGACGAAATTAATTGGCTTTTGGTCGACGAGACGTGGTTTGGAGGGTTGAACGTGAAATGTTCAGTTGACGAACTGGTCGGTCAGGGTTAAAAGCAATGGCTGGAGATAAAGTGGATGGAGTGCGATTAAAATCGCATCAGCCGCTCTTGATACACGAAATACTCGCGTTACAGTACCACTATTGCTTTCCTCTCTCTTTCTCTTTCTCTACCTTATTTTGCCCCATTTTGCTTCTGTCCAGCTTCAAGCTCTCTCGATTTTTGGGACGAAAAACACAGGAATCCACTGGCACTGATGGTCTTGTAATTCTTGTGGCAATTCTCGTAATGACCCTCGCATGAAACTGATATTGCCCTTTGCTTCATGGAGTGGCGAATTGGTTTCACGGAACCTTATAACTTTTTACAAACCTTTTTACAAATAGAGAGTGGAGCTCAGTTATTTCTTCAACGAGAAATATTAGACGCAATAATTCCAGCTACCGATAATTATTATACTTTTGGAATTTCCATAATAATAATATTTTAATTTATAATTCTCCTCCACAGTCATAATAATGAAGTTGTCTTAATAAACTAATATGAAGTTGTCATAACCATCCAAATTAATTAAAATATCCCTCATTCTTTTAATTCATTCCACTCGCACCTTTCTTCCACCTTTTCCAAGCTTCCAAAAAGTCTCTGAAAATAATGAAAAAGAAGGGTCTAAAAAATGGGAATATTAGAGCTAATGAATCCCGACACGCACATGAGATTGAATAGTGTATTACATCTAAAAATAAGTGATAATGGGCGCTACCAAATTGAGTAGAAAATTAAAAAAAAAAAGCGAAAATCCACTCGAAAGAAATTGTATAGAGTCTTGATCGTGAGGAGATTTCCCTAGTTATAATGTGGTTGTGATCTGGAAAACTCAAAAGGATCCCCACGGATGAAAAACTAGTCAATATCTCATCAAGAATAAAATTCATATGGAATTCTATTCTATTATAGATTTGCAATATTTGATTCCTTAATTAGTTAATTTGCTGAAGTATTTCAAGGGTTTTTAAATGATATTAAATAATTCTAAAGAATTTTATACAGATTTCAAGTTTTAAGGTGGGAATACTAATGTAAGATTAATGGGGCAATTTTTGCTCGAGCAGTATAGTAGACTTTGCAGAATAGACAAGTTTTGTGTATTTAATAATCTGAGAGATTTAAAGCACTTTCCCATGTATCGTTCCGTCTATGGAATTGCAATCATTAGTCTACATGGCATTTTCTGGACCCGACTTTATCTCCTGCGACCGATATCTCGGAGGCTGCAGTTCTAAAGAAGAGGACATCCCATCAGCTTCCAAGAGGAAGATGTCTTGCAATTCGGAAAGTTCGATTTTTGGAGAAAAGATGCAACCGACGATGGAACGACTTGATTTAGAGCAATTGGATAACATTTGTTGTCAAAGGGGCAAAGACTGGAGACTCTGTCAATGTCTCCAAGTTTCTTTTGGAGGACCGCTTAGCTGTATTTGGTACTAGTCTGCGGCGCTCTATCGCTTTTCGGTTTTTGTTATAGTCGCAGAGTTAAGAGATGGTAGCTCCCGGGTGGGACCGTTTGAAAAATGCCGCTACTTTTATTTTGCGAGTTTCCTACGTTAGCGATTTTTCCATCACTGAAGCAGATATTTCACCGGCAATCTAAGAGTCGCAAATGGAGTCCACAATGAGGCAGAAATGGTTCGTCGCTCTGATGGCCTCAGCATTCATCTTCTCCCTGTTCTACTCCTTTCTATTCTTTCTGCAAGGAGCACAAAACTAGTTGTCGACCCTTTTTAAAAAATGGAATAAGATACTGCTGGATAAATAGAAACTTTATTTATAATTCTTGTCTTACAAACATTTCTTATTAAAATCATTTGAAATTCCACGAAATCCCTTAAAATCTTTTTAATTCCTACGAACTCCCAAGAAATCCATTCCAATTGTTTGAAAAACGTGTTACGCGTGATAAAAGAAATATATACTGCCCTTAGCTTTTTTTCAAGACACGAAGTATTTCCACACACGAAGTCAGATTTATATAAACAACTTTAGGCTATCAAAATGGCGATCCCTTTCTGGAACGAAAAAGGTGATCGAACCAGATACCACACAAGAAAACTTTTAGTAAACTCCATTTTATTCCACCTCTGCTGACCTCGTCTAGTTTTTTCAAAGCCTCCGGCAAAATCTGGAGAACGGTGCATTAGTTCCCTCGGTTCAGCCTAATGACGCCTCCGAGTCCCCATAGGGACCTCCTTCAGCAAGAAGCAATCCATCCAAACTAAAAAAGTTGCTTACAGGAATCGACGTTCAAGAAAATAATCCTCCCATTCGGTTCTATCCAATCAGTATATTTTCATCAGAATCTAAGAAAATTAGCAAATTAATTTGTAAAAAGCTCCTAAAAAACGGTTTCAATTTAGTATGGTGCTAGATAAAGAAATCCATAGAAAGGACTTGAATTATTTGAATATTTAGAATTTTTTGAAATTACCTAAAATATCTAGGACACGTTAGTAATGCTATTAAATTACCTGAAATTCATTAAAATCCTTTGAAATTCAATGAAACCTCTTCAAATTCTTGGAATCCTTTAAATACTTTTGAATCCTTTGCAATCTTGACGTACCCACACCAGAAAAATAGGCCCAATTCGAAACCCATTTGCCCCACACCAGAAAAAAAGGCCCAATTTGGAACCCATTTGCCCAGCACCAAAATAGACAAAATTTGCAACCCATTTGCCCACACCAGAAAAACAGGCAAAATTTACAACCCTTTTGCCCACAACAGAAGAACAGGCAAATTTACAACCCTTTTGCTCACACCAGAAAAACAGGCACAATTTGCTACCCATTTGCCCCACACCTGAAAAACAGGTCCAATTTGCAACCCATTTGCCCACACCAGAAAAATAGGCCCAATTTTTAACCCATATGCCCCGCAGCAGAATAAATATGCCCAATTTGAAACCCTTTTACTCACACCAAAAAACAGACACAATTTGCTACCCATTTGCCCCACACCTGAAAAACAGGCCCAAATTGTAACCCATTTGCCCCACACCAAAAAAAATAGGCTCAATTTCCAACCCATTTGACCCACACCATAAAGACAGGCACAATTTTCTACCCACTTGCCCACACCTGAAAACCAGGTCCAATTTCCAACCAATTCGCTCACACCATAAAAATAGGCCCAATTTGCAACCTATATGCACCACAGCAGAATAAATATCCCCAATTTGTAACCCATCTGCCCCACAACAGAAAAAATAGGCGCAATATGCAACCCATTTGCCCCACACAAGAAAAATAAGCTCAATTTACAACCCTTCTGCCCACACCAGAAAAACAGGCACAATTTGCTACCCATTTGCCCCACACCTGAAAAACAGGTCCAATTTGCAACCCATTTGCCCACACCAGAAAAATAGGCCCAATTTTTAACCCATATGCCCCGCAGCAGAATAAATATGCCCAATTTGAAACCCTTTTACTCACACCAAAAAACAGACACAATTTGCTACCCATTTGCCCCACACCTGAAAAACAGGCCCAAATTGTAACCCATTTGCCCCACACCAAAAAAAATAGGCTCAATTTCCAACCCATTTGACCCACACCATAAAGACAGGCACAATTTTCTACCCACTTGCCCACACCTGAAAACCAGGTCCAATTTCCAACCAATTCGCTCACACCATAAAAATAGGCCCAATTTGCAACCTATATGCACCACAGCAGAATAAATATCCCCAATTTGTAACCCATCTGCCCCACAACAGAAAAAATAGGCGCAATATGCAACCCATTTGCCCCACACAAGAAAAATAAGCTCAATTTACAACCCTTCTGCCCACACCAGAAAAACAGGCACAATTTGCTACCCATTTGCCCCACA
>CAJFCO010000166.1:11388-32482 GCA_904066015.1 Synergus gifuensis
TATCCCATTTGCCTCACACCAGAAAAACAGGCTCTATTTACAAGCCTTCTGCCCGCACCAGAAAAACAGGCACAATTTGCCTCCCATTTGCCCCACAGCAGAATAAATATGCCCAATGTGTAACCCATTTGCCCCACATCAGAAAAACAGTTCCAATTTGCAATCCATTTGCCCCACACCAGAAAAAATAGGCCAAATTTCCAACCCATTTGCCCCACACCAGGAAAATAGACTCTATTTACAACCCTTTTGCCCACACTAGAAAAACAGGCACAATTTGCATATCCCTTTGGCCCACACTAGAAAACAGGCACAATTTCTAACCCATTTGCCCCGCACCAGAAAAATAAGTTCAATTGACAACCCCTTTGCCCACACCAGAAAAAGAGGCACAATTTGTATCCCATTTGCCCCACACCAGAAATAATAGGCCAAATTTGCAACCCATTTGCTCCACGTCAGAAAAATTGGCTTAATTTACAACCCTTTTGCTCACACCAGAAAAACAGGTACAATTTGCAACACATTTGCCCCAACCTGAAAAACATGTCCAATTTGCAACCCATTTGCCCCACACAGAAAAATAGGCCTAATTTGCAACCCATTTGCCCACACCAGATAAATAGGCCCAGTTTGTAACCAATTTGCCCGACGCCAGAGAAATATGCTCAATTTACATCCCTTTTACCCACACCAGAAAAGCAGGCACAATTTGCAACCAATTTGCCCCACATCTGAAAAACATGTCCAATTTGCAACCCATTTGCCCCAAATCAGAATAATAGGTCCAACTTGCAACCCATTTGCCCACACCAGAAAAATACGTCCAATTTGTAACCCATTATTCCACATCATAAAATAAGCCCAATTTTCAACCCATTTACCCACACCAGAAAAACAGGCCCAATTTGCAACCCATTTGCCCCACACTAGAAAAACAGGTACAATTTGCAACGCATTTACCCCACGCCAGAAAAATAGGCTCAATTTACAACCCTTTTACCCCACACCAGAAAAACAGGCACAATTTGCAATCCATCTGCCCCACACCAGAAAAGCAGGTCCAATTTGCACCTCTTTTGCCCCACACTACAGAAATAGGCCCAATTTACTACCCATTTGCCGAGAACATGAAAAATAGGCCCAATTTGTAACCCATTTGCCCCAAACCAGAAAACAAGTCCAAATTGCAGCCCATTTACCCCACACCGTAAAAAAATAGTCCCAATTTTTAACCCATTTGCCCTACACCAGAAAAATAGACTCAATTTACAACCCTTTTGCACTACACTAGAAAAGCAGGCACAATTTGCAACCCATTTGCCCCACAGCAGAAAAAATATTCCCAATTTATTACCCATTTGCCACACACCAGAAAAACAGGTCCAATTTGCAACCCGTTTGCCCCACGCCAGAAAAAATTGGCCCTATTTGCAACCCATTTTCCCCACACCAGAAAAAAGGCTCAATTTACAACCCTTTTGCCCCACACCAGAAAAATAGGCCCAATCTTCAACCCATTTGCCCCCACAGCAAAATAGGCCCAATTTGTAACCCATTTGCCCCACACCATAAAATAAGTCCAATTTGCAACCCATTTGCCTCACACCAGAAAAACAGGCCCAACTTGCCACCCATTTTCCCTACACCAGAAAAATAGGCCCAATTAAGCTTCCTTAAAAACGAAAAGTTTCCTCCAGCAAATTAAAGCAAAACAACGACTAAAAATGAAGAAATTGACTACGAAAATTAATCTCGACATAATTTATGGAAAATCCACCTTGATTTTTCTATAAATTCTCTGAATTTAAAACCTGCAATTGAGAATTAAGATATGGATCCTCTCATCATGTGAACCACATCTTAAAATTCAAATTTACTTTCTCTAGAGATTGCTTATCAAGCTCATGTTCCTGCAAGTGGACGCAGAGATTGTATCCGACTCGCAAGCTCAATTTTTACGAGAGTATATATATATTGTTTGCCTTAACCATGAAAATAGAAGGATCACGAGCGTCGCATGGGCTTAATCCCAACGCGTAACAGAGTGGCCCCTGGTTGGATGACGCCTATCCATCATCCCACACGCTCGAGATCAAGACCAGCGTTTCACGATCGCGTGAGTGTCTCGCAAAAGACCTTCTTGCGAAGGTTGAAATAAGTAGAGGATTTCTCTGCTGTCTATAGACCGTGGTCCGCACTGTATTTTCCAGAGATGGGAAAACTGAGGAGTTAAGTTAAGAAGAAAGGCTTCAGCCTCAAGCCTCAGCTCCAAGTATAGTTTCAGCTTCAGGGTTGCTGGATGCGTCAGGAAAGTGTAATCCCGGACGATCAGTGTGCGGCAGATTCGGCCTTAATGAGCTCCTCAATGATAAATGACTCCACGGGCGCGCCTCTCTTATCCTCAGCAAGAAGGGTGTATCGTACCTTGTAAGGTAAGGTGGTACATGGTTGGGTCTTGCGCCGGTTGGTATGGTATCCATCCTCCAACCGCTTCTCCATTTCTCGTCTCGCGCGCCGCGTGAAGCCTTCATCTCCGCCTACGATTCCTCAAACTCAGCCCAAGACTGACCAGCATGCAGGAATTCAAAATGGCGATCTTCTGACCACCATCATAAGTGACAGACATCCATCCTACCTAAGGACGTTTCAATTCGGCTTCCTGCCTAGCACTGAGGACGTTGATTGAACGTCTGATGTGACGTGATCCAACATTTTTTCTCTTGTGAACACGATCCTCGAGACTTGGTATATAACTTATCTTGCTAGGATAGCTGTATAGGCTTTTATGAGAAGAATGGGACGTTATAATTAGAGTATTAGTAATTTGTTTTTTCTTGGTAATTTCAAAAGATATTTTTAAAAATATTTTAAAGCATTTTTAACGATTTCAAAGTGGGGATTTCAAAGAATTTTGAAGGATTTCTAATTATTACGACGAATTTCAATGTTTTAAAACTTTTGAATGAGTAGAAGCTGTAAGAAGTAAAAGAAAACATATAATCGCGCGCGCAACGCCCTTGTTATTTTTCTAGTGAATTGAATAAATGATGATGACCTTTTTGCCTTCAAATCGATTGATGACACTCGAGGAAGAACACGACGCCGCTTCTTAGACAAACGCTTTCATCTCAGCGCTCATGTTCATCTACCGAGAGCATGTAGTTCTGCATTTGAGGTGCGCAATTGTAGATAAAAAAAGTACTTGACCATTCTGGATGTTTAGTAGGTACATACTACATAAATGTGTGGGCGTGTAGAATAACGCGTAGGCTAAGGGAATTGAGACGTCAGGCGCCCGCGGTGCTTGATGAATGCACGGCATTCAGCGGAACGAAAAGATCTTCGCTTGCAGGATGTTGTACCTCGCAATGGACCAGATGAAGCTAACGTGAATGCAACTACTTGCTCCACAGTTGTACAGTTGTATAGTTCTGTACATGTATATAATATATCTATAATTGTAGTAGAGTTCTAGACTTGTAGAGTTGTACATCTCGCTTGGCAACGACGTAGGTCTCACCACCTTTCCTATCGGAAAACGATAAAAAAGCTCGCAAGATTGGCGGTCACGCACCGCAGATTGCACCGCGCACAATTGTTTCAATGTATCTTGGTTCTTTCCTGGTTCCAATATTGCTCTCATAAATCCACACTTTGCCGGCTTAGTTAGATCTTCATTTACTTTTATTGCCTACAGTTCTATCAAATGAATGACCATTGATTATTTCCGAGCTGCAGGCAATTGTGAACGTTAAGGATAGAATTATTATATATTTATATGCGATATTTGATCATTTTTCGGTTACAAGGCATTAAGATCCAATAATTCGTTGAAATCTCTTAAAATTTCTCAAAATTTCACAACATTGAAAATCCCTTAAGGTCCTTCAAAATTCTTAAAAATCTGTTAAAATTGCATGATTAAAATTAAATTCCTTTAAAATTTAGGGAAATATCTTGAAATCTCTTAAAATTCTATAAAATCTTTTAAAAATCCTCATAATCTTTTGAATGCCCTTAAATTCTCACAAAATATCATGACCAAAAATCTTGAAAAATAGAATGATTGGCAAATGAGGAACTCGTGTCTCGAAATTCGACTCGGGGCTGAATTTTTGATGAGGGAGCATGAAGAAAGGTGTGTAAGGCAGAAGTAGAGTTAGGGGAGAGCAAAGCAAAGAGAATACGTGGAGTGGTGGCACGTACAAATTGCCCCCCCGTTTCCTTGCATTTGTCATTTCAGAACGGGGCAACCTCCAGGTTCTTTCATTTCCCAAATAATTCCGAACCCTCATTAATAACGTAACGCGCTAGCAAAAGAAACAGCGCCAGCAGGTAGCAACGGTATATTTATTTGTTCGTTTCGACGAGCATTGCGTGTCTTCAGCGTTTTGGCCTTGAAAATCAACGATTCTTGAGAATAGACAATCGATTTCTATCTAAAACTCGCGACCAGGTCCGAGACCGATTCTGGGATTGAAATGTCTTCAGAACAAATGACCCCTGTCAGTCAGGAAGAAGAAACGCCTATGACAAGTGTTCAGCTAGTCATAAAAGGCCATCAGCTTTTGCGGCTTGGAACTGAATGCAAAATCCAACTCCATTCTTTGAAGGTCCAATATAGTCGAATGAATTCAAAAGCGGTTGGATAATAACGAATTTTGTTCAATTTTGAGTATAAAGGATCTGGAAAAATGTATTTTTAGATTCTCAGCATATGAGATTATAGAGAAACCTGTAAAGACAGTTAAAAAAAGATTTTTTATTCATTATTGGAATTCGGAAGATTGGAAGGATTTTTGTAATAATTGTTGAAGTTTCAGTAAGCGTTCATTAAAAAAAGCTAAATAAATAAATCACAAATAAGAAGATTTCCTATAATTTCAACTTCGAGCTAACGACCTCATCATCACAAAATAATGGAAGCCAATCAGGAATCCTCTGAAAGGATTAAGGCTGGAATTCACAAACTATTTCCCCATTAAAAAGTCTGTTAATGCCTTCTCCAATTAATCAACTCCACCTTATTCTCAAAATCTTTCGAATCAGGTGCGGCTGCCATAGATTTTAAATCACGCAAGTGATTGGCGTACCTAATGCTTGAGGTCGCGTGTGTTCGAGACACTATGCTTCTACAACTACATAAACATGAACAAACACACACACACCCATGTATATAGATATATACGTATATGTAATATGTATATGCATATAAAATATAACTCTGGAAGTGGAAGATCGAGCGGGTTGGTAATTAAGGAAGCTTATTAAGGATTTACTTTTTAGCGGTCTGAAGGTAGTAAAGACCAAATGTAAAGGTACAAATGGCGCTCGATGCCAGTTTCTCCTTGGATTGGTTTTAAAATTAATGCTTTTCTCCGTTTCGGCTCCTAATGGATTCTGGGAGGGGCCCCGCGAGAACCAATCGCCTCAGGAGCTGCTTGGATACAGTGAAAGTCTGACACCTACGAACCAATGTCGGCAGGTCGGATAACCTCGCATTCACTCCTTCTTTTACTCATTAGTGGCTGTTTAACTCGTCCTCGAAGAGCTCTTGCCATAATTGCCCCTATCTTTCCTGGTATCACTTGATCTGGGACCAACTCGTCCGCCTAGTTGCAAGGGGCGATTGTTTATGCAAATGATCCAATGAGTGGTCGCTCGTTGGACTTGGTGTAAAAAAAAATGAAACAACAAGAAAAACGAGAGGCAGGGCGTGTTCTCGAGAAGAAATTGGAACCCATTCGAAATGTCCTCTCGACTCATATATCATTTTATATTTCATCAATACCAGTAGCCTGATCATTACGTATAATTACTCGAGCCAGTCGCTTGTAGGTTACGAATGTGATTAATTTTGTGGACGTTGGTAATTACTGAGGAGAATGACTTGTCGCGGTTTAACTTAATTGGAGATATTTGTTTCTCGACTGCAAGCGAGAAATGATTTTCTTAAAATAATAAAATCAAATTTCAAAAAAATAATGGATTTGCAAATAAATATTGAAATTTTTAAAGAAAATATATGAATTTTTAACAAAGAATAGTTTACTTCTCAGTAGAAAAATTGAAATCTTAAAAGCATATTTCCCTTTAAAATCAGAAAAATAGATTATCAATTAAATGCATTTTCTACGAAAAAATGTGAATTTTCAACCATAAATAGTTTACTTTTCAACCAAAAAAGTACATTTTTATAACGGAATATTTTGCTTTTCATCTAAAAATGGACACTGAGGAAAATTTCCTTAAAAGTGGGATCAAAAAGGAAAAGGCGAGGGAAAAGGGGTAGGGAAAGACATTAGGAAGAGTTCTTGAGAGGGAGGGGGGGGGGGGGTAAAATGAATACGAAAATAAGGGATTCTGGTAAAGTTGCTTGCATAAAAAATGGGTGGAAATGGGATTTTGGAACACATTCTGGGGAGCGATTATATAACTTTTCACTTTCACTTTTACTTTTTTGTTTCCCACTTTTTGATTTTTACTTTTTCCCAATACACGTGATGTTAATTTTGACGTTTTTAACGTCGAAGTTAGGTTGAAGTTGCAGACTTCTAGTCTGACAAACATTTTTTATTTATACATTTTTTTACGCATATTCAATTAAGAATATGAATCAAAGTTTCCAAAATCAAAAACCAGGCATTTCCTGTATTTTTAATGGATTTCAAGTGACTTTAATGAATTTCAAGGGATTTCATGTAGAGACTTTAAGTGATTTTAAAAAATTTCAAGATATTTTAAGGAATTTTATTTGATTATAAAGAACTTCAAAGCATTCTTAAAAGAGTTCAAAAGAGTTTAATAATTTTCAAGATTTTTCAGAAGATTTCAAGCCATCTTAAAGGATTTTGTCAGATTTTCTAAGTGACTGAGAAAATACTAGGAATTTTAAGAGATTTCAACTGATGTTAAGTGATTTTAAGTTTGAAAAATTGATTCTAATGTGAAACCAAATGAAATCCCTTATAATTATTTGAAATTCTTAAAAAAAATTTTAATCGTCTGTAAATGTCTTAAAATCATTAAAAATATATCAAAATCCCTTAGAATTCATTAAAATCTCTTGAAGTACCTTGAAATTTCTTCAAATTCGTTAAAATCAGTTAAAATGTCTTGAAATTTCATGCAATCTCTGAAAAAACTTTTTTTGCAATCCTTTAAAGTATTTAAATTTTTTTAAAACCTATGAAATTTCTGAAAATTCTGGACAACATTTTTGGTATATTATGTATATTTTGTATTAATACATAAAAATCTAGGGTTTTAAGAATTTTGGAAACATTTTTTCACTTTGTGAAAATATCTAAAAATTCTTAGAAATCCTCAAAAAATTCCACAAAATCCTTAAAAATTCTACAAAATTTATTAAAAATCAAAAAATTATCTTGAAATTTCTTAAAATTATTAGCAATCTCATAAAATATCATGAAAACCTTTAAAATTTCACAAATTTTTAATAAAACTCATCGAAAACTCTTAAATTCTTTTAAAATGCCTTAAAATCCGTTAAGATTTTATGAAATCCTTAAAAATCCACAAAATATTTTAAAAATCAGAAAAACCTTTTGAAATCCCTAAAAATTTAACGATAACTTTCACAATCTTTTTAGATTCTACGAAATCTCTTGAGTCATAAAAATCTTTTGAAATCCTTCAATAAAATTACCCGACAAACTTTATAATCCTTCAAAATTCATACAATATTCTAAATGTTAAAAAAACTGAAATTCGTTAAAATTCGTGAAAATTTCTTAAAATTCGTAGAAAATTTTGGAAATTCCTTAAAATCCTACGATAATATTCCCTTTATATCTTTTAAAATTTATTCATTAAAATTATTAGAAATCTCATCAAATTCCATGCAATCCTTTAATATTTCACAAAATATTTTATAAATAAAAATCCCTTGAATTCTCTTAAAATCATTAGAAATCGTCAAAATTCCTTTATACGATTCGTTAAAATCTCTGAAAATTCCTCGAAATTCCACGAAAAATTTTTTAATTCCTTAAAACCCTAGAAACTGTTTAAAATCTCTTTTAAAATTTCACACAAAATCTTCCCTTAAAATTCGTTAAAATATCTTAAAATTCCTCCAAATTTTACAACATTCAAAATCCATTAAAATCTTTTAAAATTCTTTAAAAAAATCTCTTCGTATATAATATTAATAAATATCCTAAAATCCCTTAAAATTCTTAAAAATATTTTAAAATTCCTCTCTATAAAAAAATCATGGTGTCACAAAATGTCTCGAAAATCTGGCATGCATTGTTGTTGCAAATCTGATAGGCCTTTGAATGAATTGAAGTTGTAAGAAGGAATACAAAATAATATTTTTTTTTCTAAAAAAAACATGCATTTCAGACAACTTCACATTGCGTTCCTCATTATGCGTTACCTTTTAGCTAACTTCATGCGTAGTGCGCTAACCTTATTGGTCAATTAATTTGGCGCGCGAATTTGAATTGCGTCATTTCAGTGACTAAAGACAAAACACGCGCGCTCAAGCGCGGGATAAAAAAAAGGGATACAAGTAAAAAGAAGGGAAAACAAATGAATTAGAATTGTCGAGCAATATAATCAGAAATAAGAGAACTGTCGAGAATTTCACAAGGATGTATGAATTCGAGTGAGGGAGTAGATACACGAGTTAGACAGCTGTCAAAGTCCGGAGAGCGAAGATGAAGTGCCCATATGTGCGGTGCGCAAAAGGGCATCGGAGAGCTTACAGAGGGGTTGGTTGGCAGGCAGCGAATGGATTTGGAAGTGGAATAGAAGAAAGGGGAAGGGGCAGGAAAGTAAGAGAGAGAAGGAGAGAGAGGGAAAGTAAGAGGGAAAAGGCACTGATAAATACCCCGCCATTTCTCTTTGTGCTCCCCGGTGAGAGCACAAACACAGAGCGGTGCTTCCCGTTCCAACTAAAGCGGGAGTAGCTACCTAAACCTTACTCTCTTCTTATTCCATGTCTCTTTCTCATCCTTCCTCATCCCTACGAGCCTTTTCCCCTCGCATACTTTCCTAACCATCGTTTTCTTATCACTTATCATGACGATTGCAGAGATAGGGATGAGATAAGGAGAACGACAAACTCACAATGAGTCAAAGTCGTTCGAAATTTTATTCTTTTTATAAAGGCATCTATCATTTTTCATTCTACAATTTTTTATTCGTTAATTATTCATCTATCTGGCTCTATCTTCTATCTGTTTTCCATCCAGGTGGATGTTCATCTTTTTTAATGTAACATTTGATTACATCAAGTTTTGCAAATTTTTTTTTTATAAACGGAGGGTCACCTCCTAAGATTCCGCCATAAATAAATATCGGTTTCAGTCGAATGGACATTCCTTAATGTAAATTCCTTCTCAATTCTTTAAAATGTAGGGTGCCGATAACAAACAATAACGAGTGGTGATAAGATCGATTGCCAAGTGCGATTAGGGGTCTGTGGAGAGTAAAATTCAAAAGGCGAGGGTTGCTCGAAGAATGAAAGAATGGCGAACTGGAAAAGAGAGAATTTGATGCGAGAGGAATAAGAAATGGCACTGCCAAGAATCAAGAAGGTGGTACCTAGTTAAAAACTCCCTTTTTCGAATCCTTCTTTGTTTGGCTAACTGTGACGAATTGAAATCCTATACCCTTTAGTCGCGATTAATATCCCCTCGAAAAAATATTTAACCTGCGTACAAAGAATCCTAAAATCGACTCTGAAGTACTTGACATTTATGGCACGTACCGCTCGCCATTTTATAGCGATAAAATCATTGCAGGAATTGGAAGAGCTGAATCTTAACTTAACTTTATTATGGTAGCAAGTGCAGTTAATAAATTCGACACTGGTTGTTAATCCAAGACTTGTCACAACATCATATCGTTCATTACGTGTGTAATCTGTATATATGTACCTTTGGAATCTAGATGGGGTGATAAACGATATTGAAAATGATTTTTGAATGAATTTATTGCCGTTTGAAAACAAATCAATGTTTATTCCCAGAAACAGTATCTCGCAACTTGTCTGAGTCAAAACATTACATAAAGTTTTTGGAAGAGGTGGAGAAGACTAATAATCCCGAAATAATGTAAGCATAATAAATGAGGGAACATTAGCGAGGCGCTCGGCAGCCGGCTCATATTTTCGGTGGCACTGGCTTTGACGTAGCATTACTCCAAAGTGCGTTACATATTACGAGAACGTACACCCCGCAGCCGTTTCACTGCACCCGGAATACGCTATCATGATCGCTGTTTCCTTCGCAAATATATACATATCTCTTCAAATCTACAAACTGTGGACTTCACATCTACATGTTAAAAATGTTCGTGATTTTATAACATTAAAATACGTACAAAATAGTGAAAAATTATAAAAGCCTTATTTAAAATCTGATTTTTAAAATCTGGGTTTTGATGAGGTTGGAGAAATTTTGATTTTCAATAAAAATATTTTAATATAATAATCTGAAGATACTTAATGAAATTTAAAGGGATTTCAAGGAATTTTACAAGATTTCAAAGATATCTAGATGTGTATTCTGACCTCGATTCTGACATTTATTAATATTATAGGAAATCATTTTTGAATGTTTATTTTTTAGTCAATGACATCTGGCCTTTTTTTTTGTCGCTGAGGGAATGAAAACACGAAATATTTGGGTTTCTGCGGTTCCAAAACAGAATCTGAAGATTAATTATGTTTATTAATTTTACGCGTCGCTTTTTGGCGGAATAAATTTGTGGTTTTTTTTTATTTACATGCATTTAAGAACTATCCTCATTCTTCAATTAATGTATAAAAAATAGGCTTCCGAGAAATGTTACTTTAGACTGATTTTATCTGATTTTATAATGATTTTGTAATTTGATTTGTTTTTTATCAGACGTACGCATCTTTCATTTTCACGGCAACATACAGAATTCTTTACAACCTATTACCTCTACGATTTAGTTAACAACATATAATTGACGTTCTAATGATGATTGGCTAATTATATTCAAGTTTAACGAGTGCGAAAGACTCGAGAAGCGAAAGAGGAGTTCATGAATGGCCATTTTCTTAATTTCCGTGTATGAAGCATCTTTCAAGCAGATTTCTCGAAAAGCTTGAATGCGTCTGAATAATTGAGTCATTTAGTTGGTATGTATTAAAATTTACCGAAGGCTGTCTAGAATCAGATTTATGTTATTATTCCAAGTTCTTTATAAAATACTTTTTTGTTCGTAAAGGTTATTGTTAAATACGTTTTTTTTAGTGTAAAATACGTTTTTTTAAAATTGTAATAATGAATAAATATATATAAGGTCTAACTATTACTTTTCATTTTTCTTTTATAAGAAAGCAAACTATTTATTTTTAAATATTTTCGCACAGGCGAAATATTTAAAAAAGTAGGGAATTTTAAAGCAAGTTGTTTTAAAAATCGTTGAAATATATAAAAGCGATGATTTATATTAAAGAAAAAAGTTAAAAGAAACTGAAACAGGGAAAAACGACGTTGTATTTTATACTGAAGAAGTTACAAATACTCTGATGTTAAAGAAACCAGTGTTTATAAACTCTTGCGATTTTTCATACTTTTGTATACTTTGTGGTTTAAAAAAAAGCTGGTGACACATAAAGTGCCGCTTTTAGATCCTGTGCTGCTGGTTTAAAATCATAAAATCACGAATACTGTTTTGATTCTTTCAATTTTGGATTTGTCTTATTTTAAATATTTTAACTTAAAGATTATTATAGTTTGTTGTCAATACATTATTGAACATATAATTAATCGTATCGATATAGTTCTCAGGGGTTGTTATTGTCTGTTGTTACGGGTTCTTATTAAATAATGTCCAATGATAACCAATACATTCAGGGATTTCTTTATATAATTCTTTATAATTATAATTATAATTATAAGATAAAGCCCAGAACATGCGATACAACCTCGGAGTTAGTTAAAAACAAGTAACGTCGGGGCACGCACGTTTCGAGTTGGCAGTTGACAGCAACAAATGCCCCATTGCGGGCAAGACTGGGAGCTCGCGCCCGGGACGCCGGTTGTGGGCCCGGTTTGAGATATTGCCCGGCAGATGCGGTCGCGCGTTGATCAAAGAAACGCTCCTCTCTGAGAGAGATTAAATGAATGCTGTTGGAACACCAAGGTTACAAATAATACGCGAAGAAACTAACGCGATCCTCGATAAATTCTCCAGGAACCTCGCTCCTGTCGTTGCCCTCCATCCCTGACCTCTCATCAAGTCATAACATCATTAGGGCCATTTTCTAACTACAAACGTGTAAAAGAACTTCAGGAGATAAGAAAATTGTGAATTGTAGGAAATAGAATCCGAAAGATTTTTTTTTCTATTCTATTCTATTCTATTCTATACTATTCTGATAGTAGAAAATCCTGAACGAAGTTAAATAGGTCGTTATTCAAAAATTTGTGTGTGTTCCCCTGTTAAACTTAATGCTTCCCTCAATTAATTTAGCACCCCTTAATTGGCTCAGATGCTAGTGGAAGATCTCGGTAAAGCGATGAATGCTTTACGATAATTTAGAATGATTTGGTGTCGTCGAGGCATCTTCGCTCGACGGTGGGCGTCCTTTTTGAGATTCAATTAATCTGAAGGCGATAAATATCTCGTAGACAAACCTACGCACCCGTTTTCCCTTATCGGACGAATCTCTCTTGGAACCCCTTTATATTAAGTGGATAACGACGATTGCAAGTGGAAATTGCTTCACCTGAATGATGACCTTGTTCCTGAAGATCCCTATGCTCCCTCGATTCAAAGCAGAAACTAAAATTGAAAAAGGGCTTTGCCAATGAGATACAAATGTTCGAGTCAAAGAAGACGTTAGAAAACCAATAAGAGACCATTTTTTGATACTTTTCAATCGCTTCGTAAATTAAATTTTCTTGTAAGAAATTTAATCATTTCAGGTAATTATGATAATTTTAAGAAATTCGTATCTTATTCAGATTATGTTGCTTTTTCATGAATATTAAAGCATTAATATTGAGAGAGATAATTGAAAAAGGGAATTAATAAGTTGAATGATTCTTCTTGTTTTTCAGTCAATGCTAGTGCCACTTTCTTATGTCTTTGTCTGGCTAATTTTACCTTCTCCCTCGCAACCCTAGTCGTACTTCCCCACCGTTTTAAGCGATGAGATATGACGGCCACATTATCACCTGATTATGTTATCACTTTGCATCACTCGCTCCTTTACCGCTTGGTTCAGAGTCATCATTTATCACGACGGCGAAGATTTGTCGTCGGTGCGAGCAGATTAGAATGTTGAAATTACAGAAGGAACAGGACTTGCAGTGAAGCATTATAAAATTATCGCGGATTACTGTTTTCTTTTACTGTTGAATTTTTATTAGATTTATGGCGTTTTTCTCTATTTTTTGCTTCCTCATAGAGGAAGCTTTGTTTTTTTTTTCTTTGCATAATATCGAGAAAAATTAGGATTTATTTATTCTACTTAAGAGCTACGAATTGAAATTTCTGAATGGATTTCCAATGGCAGAATTGTGGTCGAGGTGTAACACATGCAATATGCATTCGGGGAGAGAAATTACACGAAATGAACATAGGCAGTAACTGGATAGTAACTGGATACGACATAGGGCAGTCAGCCACCGCGGCGGGACCATCACGTCGCCCGCAGCTCATCGCCGAGCGATCACATCTCATCGCGTCGCACCATCGCAGACTATTACAAACCAAGCTTCCTCCCTTTGCACCTCTCACCTCTCACCTTGTCCCATCCCTTGTCTACCTCAACCCCATCGCGATTTCAGCGATTCTACAGTCCTACGTATCACTGCGCCCTATCAGCATATCCGAGCGCTTAGCACCTACTTCCCAGGAGTGTGATATGCCCATAACTCATTTGAATTACACATTTCCCTAGCCTCTGCACCACCAAGCAGCGAGATTCGTTTCTGGAACGAACTGTGAGCCAGGAATATTGTCCAGTGCCACTGACCAATCAAGGAAAATCAAAAACATATGTTTTAGGGGAGATAGAGTTTTTTTTATGGAGATTAATATATGAGGTATTTCTGTGGTTAGTTAATATTGTTTATTGTTGACTTATTGAAATAAATTTCTTCCTCCAATGCAGATTATTGAAAATGATTATTTCAATGATTAGAAGTCATTATAATGGCAATTTCTGAGTGAATCCGGATTTCATTGATAAGTTTATAATTACTCGAGCAGAAATTTCCGCAATTAGTCCTATTTAAAATAGGGCTCTGACGAGGCCCTGGTTTTCACTTTGGAACCAAACATCGGGTAAAAATAGGGAAACGCCAACATTTTTCACACTTGATTATTTATGAAAGTATAAAAAAAAAATATTTCTGGGAACTTTAAACAGGGTTTTATGAAAATTATTATTAAACTATATTTTATGATTATATTATTTTCGTAAATTTTAATAACTAGAGATTTAAAGGGATTTAAAAAGATTTTTAGGGGTTTTACAAATTATAAGAAAAGAATACTGAAACGTTTTTTATTGACAAATTACTTCAAAATTTTGAAACTGTTTTGAATGCTTTGAAATTCCGTAAAATCACTTGATAGAAATCCTTTGGCATCTTTTAATAACTATGAAATTTCTTGAAAATTCTTTAATTTTTTCATATTTATTTAAAATAATTCGCCATTTTTGAACTTCATTAAAAATCCTTAACAATACTTAAAGATATTTTTAAATAATTGAAAGACCTGAAACTATTATGATTTTTTTGGAATTCCTTGAAAACTTTTTTAAATCACTTGAAATCTCTCAAAATCGCTTTAAACTTCCTATAAAATCACATAAAATCTCTTAAAATACTTTAGGAAATCTCGATATTCTTGAAGTTTTGTAAAATCTTTTGAAATATCTTTAAATTCCCTCTAAAATCATTTAAAATCTTGTGAAAATTGTTGAAAATCCTTAAATTCTTGAAAGTTCTTTTACAATCCTTCACTGTTAAAAAAAACTTCAATTACTTTAGTTGAAGTTTTATTCAATTACCGTAGCTGAATGAATTTTAAATAAAATATAGTTGATTTTTCAACCAAATAGTTGAATTTTCAATTACAGTAAATGAAAAATGGTTGAATTTTCAATATATTTGTAACAGTTTACAAATTTTCAATAACATTTAAAATCCTTTGAAAAAATTAACAAAATATGTAAATTTCTTTTAAATCTTGGAACTCCCCTGACTTCTGTTATAAAAATTCTTTTAAATAACTTCAAATCTATTTATATCGCTTTAAATTCTCCTGAAATCCTTTAGGAATACTAAATCTTGATATCTTTGAAATCTTAGAAAATATCTTAAAATCCTTTATATTCTCTACCACTTGAAATTTCTTGAAACCCTCTTAAATTCCTTAAAATCACTTGAAATCTCTTAAAATTCACTAAAATCTCTTAAAGTCCTTTAAGATATCTTACAATTTTTTAAATCTTGTAAAAGCCCTAGAAAATCCTTACATTCTTTGGAAATCCTGTTAAATTCCCTAGAATAACTTAAAACTTCTTAAAATTTCCTTAAATTCCTTTTAAAATCCCTTCAAATACATAAAAACTTCCTAATATTCTAAAATCTTGAAACTCTCGTGAACTATTTTAAAATTCTTTAAAAACTTAAAATCACTTATTGTTTCTATATAATTAATACCTCTTTTTTTATAATAGGACGTTTGTTTTCAGAAAATTAAATAGTTTAAGAATCAAATACTGTGAATAATAATTCCACAGAATAGTTTTTTAATCCTTATGGGGTATTGACCAGTTTTCCCTAGGTAGGGTATATACTACAGCATTTTTTGGTGAACTGATAAGGCCCTTCCCAGTTTTCCTTAAGTAGGGCAATATTCTGCTTAAGCGTTACAAGCCTTGTGTGGTCCTTGCCAGTTAATCTGATTAGAGCCACAACAGACTTAGGGAAATCTGACCAGGACCCTATCAGAATCCCATAAAAATTTCTTCACGGGTATAAGGACGAAAAGTATGTATTTCGCTATTTTAATTTGATTATTTCGATATTATTGATAAAATGCTCTAATTCAGAAATGAATTTCCAAGCATTCTTGCACAAGAAAACCTCAAATTGCATTTACTAACTCATCTCTCGAAAATCAGGGAGAAGCTTTCTCTCCAGCGGTCTGAGATGTGTGAAAAGTGGTTTCTGGAATCTCCTCCTCTCTATAGCTCCCTGGCGCCTCGCTTTTCTAATTGAGTCCCATTAAAACACCCTTCTTCCACCGAACATTCTACCACACTTCTCTCCGCAAATTTTCTCGCCCTAATCTTACCGGTAATGCCTGAACTTTCTAAACCTTTGAGAGATGGCAAACTTTCACAACTCGCCGCGTGTTAAACACGAAAGTAACGTCAAACTCAAACCGCAGAGGCTACATCAAGAAAATCATTGCTCCTCCTCGTCTGCGTCGATATGGGTCTGTATTTCTTCGCACAACTGCAATTAACTGCGCTTCAGTATCGTTGACTCAAATTGCTCTCTTATTTTTCAAGAGGGAGAAACAGGCACGAAATTCGAGAAAACAAGTGGCGGCGAGATAAAGGAAAAAAAAAGCTAGTCTGATGATTAGAGGCCACTGAAAGACGCATTCGTTTTTTTACTTTAAGTGTTCCAAATTCTCAAGTTTCACCGAAAATATTTCTTCAAAATAAATCACCAGCGAAACAGGGGCTGGGAATCATTATGATTTTCCTTTTTGTACGATTTATCATCTTCTATCCGTTTTCATCCCTTTCTATCAGTTTCTACCGTATTAAACAATAATATAAATCAACTATGAAGTTATCACAGTTTAAAAAGTACCGGAAATCGATTCAAATATCTCTTAACTATTTAAACCAGAATTTACTGCTTAAATATTTTTTCATATCAAAAACTATATTTTTCTTAAATAAAATCTCTAATAAGGACCTATTTGATCTGAAATATTTTTTTCTGTATTTTATTAATACTTAAATACACTCTGATTATGAAACATCCGATTAAAAATAAGTGTAAATTATTATTATTTAAATGTCCTTGTCTATGAATGACTCATGATTTGTTTTGAAAGTGTTTGATATGTTTATATTTATATTTATCGATTACGCAAGATTGAAAGGTTCGGGAAATGGTTATCATTAACCACCGACCGATACACAGTGAATGAAGCAGTTCGGTATTACCGACTAGGGCAACCGCGTTGACAGGAGTTTCGTGGTTTGTCCAATAGATGGCCGTCATTTAGAGGTCGTAAAGGGGTTTTTAGTCCAAATAATGGAATTTTAGGAAGCCCTTTACTTCGTAAAAAGGTGTGGAAATAATAATCGTCACTTTCAACTCTTTAACAAGAACCTTTATCTTTATTTAAGTAAAACTTCACATTGCACGTATAACTGGAGCGTGCGCATCCGAAAGCAACTACTCTTCTTCTACTCCTTTACATATCTATCTATCAGCATACGCTTTTTTAGATGGGTAACTCGATGATGAGTTTTTTCATAGTCGAGAGGGGAAACTCCATGGTGAGTTTTTATCGATGATACAAGAGAGGAAACTCGATGGCGAGTTTGATCAATGCAAGGTTGGGTATAAAACTAGGTTATCCCCCACAGTCGTTTTCAACCCCTAAATCCGCGCCTAAGCCGAGGCCTGGTCTATCTTGTGGGTGTTTCTGCAGAGTGGATGAATTACCGACGCGATGTCAGAACGTCAGGATCAGCACCATAGCCACCTATAAATAAGCACTTGCTAACTCGCCGGCTTAAGGGCGCCCTAATCGTTTGAATTATTAATCGTGCATCCTTTACATCAACCCGTCACATCCCAAAACAAATTTACAACTCAATCAAAAACCCAAAACACTTCAGGATATTGCAATAAAATAATAAATCATTTTTTCTATTTGAAAAAATTTTTAATTATTTCACGGGATGACAGGGTATTTCATGAGATTTTAAAAGAATTATAAGGCTCGAATATCAAGAAATTTCGTGGGAATTTAGGAGATTTCAAGTAGTTTTATAAATTCTCGAAGGTTTTCGAAAGATTTTAAACGATTTTTATTGATTTTAAGGGATTCCCAATTGATTTACATATATTTTATGAAAAATATTAATAAGGGAATTTAGTTTTTTTATGAGGGTTGAAGTTATCGATAGAGCAAATATGGGGGTTATTATTTACGGGGTAGATTAATTTGGTTCCAAATCTTCGGTATTTTATTTTATTTTTTTTATTTGATAAAAATTTAATTTTAAAAAATGTTTAAACGAAATTTTGAGTTCGATTATTTCATCAGAATGCAAGTCTTATAGTCTAACTCTTCTACTAAGAGGCGGACGGTACGATTGCCGTAATTTAGAGTCATTACAATTAAGCTAATTACCAGATATTAATTATCAGAGCTTAAAGAGGTTCGCATTAAACAGCTAATGTTTCATCGTCGCGGGCCGCCTGTTTCTACAGGCGCGTCGATTGCGATGGAAATTTTACAAACTTTATTCATTTTGGAATTTAATTGAATTAGTAACCATTAATTTTAAACATTTTATAGTTATTTAATTGCCTACTTTCAAATTATAGAATATTTACTTCTGCTACTTTAAATTAATATTTGGATTAAAAATTACACGCGTTTTTTTGTGTCAAAAAACATAACATAAATGTCATAATAAAACAAAGAAATAAAAAAAAATTTTTTTTTTTAAATTTTTCGTGTATTAAAAAATTGTTAATATACAAATAAAATTGGTCAGATATTTTTTGACAAATCCTCATTGAATATTATTATTTATATTGATTTGTTTTTCACGTAAATACAAATCATACTAATTAGACTAAACGAGATAAATTCATAAATCCTTTGTTCACGCCATCATCAATTTTATGATATTACACTTGTTTGAATGGCGTGAGAATATCAGTTGCAGATTTGTTCTCTTTTCAGAGAAAGATAAAAGGTCAATGTTTTGCAGCACGTGCGTGAAATGATTGGCGTGAATAGCAGCATATTTTCCGATGAACCTGGTCTTTTTTATATGCACTGCTTAATATGTGTGTGGTCCAGATCTGCTTTGTCTTCATGTCGATCACGCCGCTCTCGATAATTACATGATTGACTCTTGATCCCCTAATAAAAAAGCAATCAATATCGCTCTGTGCTCGCTCCGTTCGCTCACCTCGTTTACGCCTGTTATTCACCCGCCAATCTCTTCACTAACATAATCACAATCAAAAATATTTACATAATTTCATGTTTTTTGTTGAAATTAAAAAAATTCATTATTTCGAAAGTTTTTTTACTTATTGAGTAATAAATAGTTTTATATTGATAATTATGATAAAGTCTAGACTTCTACCTTCGTTCGAAGATCAAAAGTACTATTTTTAACATTGGCATGAACAAAAGGAGTCAAGGATAATCCTTTAATGATATTTTTTGCTAGTTAGGAAGGTTTCATCTATATAAAAATAGTTGATTCCTGGAATACATAGCGATGTGGTTCAAATTGTATCAAACACCAAATCAGCTCTTGTCTTAGGCGAATCATTTGAAGCGCGCAATCGAAATCTTCCGAAAAACCGCTCGTCATTCTTGTTTCTCAATGCCAGGGACGAATTTGTAATCAAATACCTCTTCTTGTCTATACATTTTACAATTAACCTTCATTAACTTTTTATAGACCCTATGTAAGATGTGATTAATACAAATCAGTTAAATTTAAAAGATTTCGTACGATTTAAAGGCAGGGTCTTAAATTTTTTAAATGCACTTAATAATTAAAATTTTCCAGGTGGAAAGAATGCAACAGATTCTCAGGAAAAAGTCGCTCGCTGTGCATCCAGATAAAATTTTCTAAACCTTCTATCGTCTTATACACATTCTGATGATTTATCACCTATCATGTGTGACGCAATATCCTCTTCCCGAGCCATAAGTGCACATTTAAGCGATAAATCTTGTAGCCACTGAGAAGAGTCTTGCAACATCGCTGTGTACAGGTTGCGATCGCACTTTTCCACTTAACGTCGATATCTTCTAAACATGTAGCGCGTCTCCCAAACTCGATCAGATCTTATTTTTCCAGCAGGGATCTATTTTAATTTTTCTGATTTATTTCTGTCGAAATTCACTTCTCACGAGTCGTTCTCACTTTAAGTGTGTGACATGTTTTGAGGAAACTTAGAAACAAGAGATAAATGAAAAATAATGTTTTTTTAAATGAAACCTTAGTATTACGCAGATGATCTAGTAATCTTTATTTATAAATAGATGTAACTGAATCCATTTTCGTAATCCATTTAATATTTTCATAATTTCTTCTAATTTAAAGTTTAGTTTGCATTGAATAGATTATAACTCCACACAAAATGTGAAGTACAGGGTTTATAAGATCAGATTTCGTTCCTGCTGTAAATTATACGAGATCGGCGATCTCTCGGCTCCAGCGAAAGATCAGCCGTGAACATCAAGCGTCATGTTTCCTTGAATTTTAATCAAACTGTCCGTGACACACCGCGTTCATATTATGCTTCCGCCCATTATTTTGGGGATCCGCTGTATCTACAGTGCTACCACAATTCTAATCGTTTTACGCTTATTGTCTTTCAATTAAGGTTTTGCGCTCCAAACCGTAAAAATTTTTTCTCGGCCGTATATATCTCGTCGCATTATGTCTGGGTGGCCCCTTCACGCTTCGACAGGTCTGTTTGCCTTATTTTCTCCCAGTTCGTGTGACGACCGAAAGTAAATAATTAATTTTCCATAACAAGGATATACTCAAGTTTTCGCTTGTAAAACATGATGCAATTTTTAACAAAGATACTCATTATACAACTACCAGTGCAAAAATTATATTATTCTATCTAATCACCGTTGCTCCGAATTCACAAAAACCCTAATTTCTATATACCCGAATTTTTATTTGAACTGATTTCTAATTTTCCGAATTACTATTTAACCTAGTATCCGTTTTCCCTACTTTATATTTGTCCCAGCCCTATTCGACTCCCATGTCGTAAGATGTAGACCTTGCTTCCTTGGTGATTATAGT
>CAJFCO010000166.1:32882-102208 GCA_904066015.1 Synergus gifuensis
TAACGAACACAAAGTTTAATAAAATATTTGTTATTTCATTCCTATAAAGTTGGGAAAAATAAAAAAACAAATGGAAAATAATTCTGTTTAGAAGCTAAAGTTTTTTTTATATTTTTAAAAATATTTTTAGCTTTATGTGATAACGTAACAAATATTTTGTTAAGAGTATCAAGCAATTCTCACTGATTTATCCACTGTATACATTTTACGTAATTTCATGTGTTATTTTTCAATTTCATATTATTCGATTGATGGATAATGTGTATTTTATATCCTAAAATCATTTGAAAAACATTTTCTGACCTCATTCTGTTCAGAAACCTAATTATTTTATATTTTTTGGATATTTTCCCATTAGAATAATGCATTTTTAAAGCGTGTTGCGCGCAGCGCCGCTCTAGTGAGAAAATTTCGCACATAGAAACTATAATCACTAAGGAACGCCATTTTCTTTTTAAGTCAGATAGGGCTGATTTCTCCTTTTATTTCCTGACACTTTATTTTCAATGTGAGTTTCCCACCTTAGTATCTAACTATCTACACCTACTTAGTCGGTAAGTAGGTACAGATACTTACCATTTGATACTTCTTTCTCACCAGTAAAATGCGCGGGTTATTCAAATCCCTTTGAGGAGATTAGGTAGAATAATAATTCGGGTGGATAGAAATTCGAGCAATTGATGATTCGATAATATGAAATTCGGTAAAATGGAAATTATGACAAATAGAATTTGAACAATAGAATTTTATAAAATAGAATTTCATGCGCCTCTATTTTTCTGATAGCTTATTGATAAATACGCTTTTGTTATCATTATGATTTGCTAACTTGACGTTGCTGAAAAACGAATGCAGATGTTAGATAGGTGGCTGTACGGGTGGCCAAGACTTTCGTCAGTTCTAAGTTAGGTTTGACGCCGGGCAAGTCGATTTATCAGAATAATGTGCACGCCATTACCTCCGTGTCCCCGCCTTCAATCCGAAGTCTTGATTTCTCGCGAATCTCAGCTAAAACCTTCGACTTTCCTTTCCAACTTCGTCAATTTTAATCCCAACGATGTCTACTGTTTCAGTGAATAGAAAATTGAGCTTGATCCATAAGTAGAGAGACTTTAAAAATATGATTACTACAGATTCTAAAACTTCATTTCAACTGTAAATTCTTCTCTTATGTTTTTAATTACAATTTAATTCCAATGGTAGAAATGCTGCTAAAATAGGTAAATTAGCAGATAAGTAAACCTAGAATTTCTGCAATTTGTCAGCCTTGTGAATTAATAAAATAAAAAATCATGAAAGAAAGTTTCCTAAGACACCTTTCTCTCTAAAATCTCGTCACAGACGAATGAGAGGCCGTGATATCTACAAAGTGAGACAATTCATCTTCGATATTCATCCCAGTGGGAAAAAATAGTATTTTTGAAACGAGGTCAACTAGACTAGAGACTAGGGAATTTCTTCACGAGCGCTACGAGAAACCATCGACATCTCTTCTATAAATAAAGACGACGGAGATGAGACACGGTGCATCGCATCCCGACCAGACGGAACAAACTGTTTGAACGAATGGGAGTTCTGCCACTGGCTGGCTCCCGTATATTTGTCCCGGGCAGTCCGAAGACCGGATCATATTAATCCGCTCCTAATGAGCGCTTCTGATCGCTGTTAAAATGTACCCGACTGCGAGATACTGGCGGGCCTTCATTATATATACCCACCCGGGTGCGAGTCTCTCCTGGTCAGCCTCAATATTTAACGCGTCTTGGGACGCTCCATCAACTTCGATATCTGCTTCCCTGTCGGTGGTCCGCACATCACTTGGTTAAAAGCCGATATGTAATTGTCGTATAATATAATTATTCTCAAAATATCTAATTTCATTAAATTATTCCGCCTATCCCTCTAAAATCTAAATTATCAATATCCTACGGGATTACACCTAATCTAGGGGATGCATATTCTGTGGGATTTCCCTATCCCTCGGAATTGAACGAAATTCCCCTATCCATCGAGAACCACACATTGACACATTCCCAGTGGTTAACGCACCCACCCGTGCAAAAATATTCATAAAGTTCTGACAGGGTCTTGGTTAGTTTTCCCTACATTTGATGTGGCTCTAACCAGGTCAACTGGCAAGGTCTATACAAGGCTTAAAATGCTATAGCAGAATATTACTCTACTTAAGGAAAACTCGCCAGGAACAGTTTACACAAAAAATGCCCCAGTAAATACCCCACCTAGGAAAAACTGGTCCATACACTATATCAGGATTAAAAAACTATTCTGTGGAACCATTATTTGATTATAAAAGTATAATGTTTCATTTTCTGAAAAAAGTCCTGTTATAAAAAAGAGGTATTAATTTTTATAGAAACAATAAGTGATTTTAAGAAATTTTTGGAGAAGTTCAAAATAGTTCACGAGAATTTCAAGATTTTAGAGTATTCAAATTTGTTTTAAGTATTTGAAGGGATTTAAAATGATATTAAAGAATTTTAAAGGATTTTTAAAAAATATCAAAGTTTTCTAAAGGATTTCAAGAGAATTTAAAGCGATATAAATAAATTTCAAATACTTCAAGGGAGTTCCAAGATGTTAAATTAATTTATGTACACATTTTGTTAATTTTTTAAAAGGACTTTAAATGATATTGAAAATTTTTAAAGGATTGCAAAAGAACTCACAACAATTTATGGATTTTCAAGAATTTTCACAAAATTTTAAATGATTTTAAGGAATTTAAAGATATTTCAAGAGATTTAAAATATTTGTAAATATTGTAAGGGATTTTTAATGAAGTTCATAAATGTCAAAGTATTTTAAAAGAATATGAAAAAATTAAAGAAATTTCAGAGATATTAATATCTGCCAAATGATTTCTAAAGATTTCAAGTGAATTTAAGGCATTTCAAAGCATTCAAAAAAGTTTGAAAATTTTGAAGTAATTTGAAAATAAAATAATGGTTTAGTATTCTTTAAAATTTGTTAAACCTCTTGAAATTTACTGAAATTACTAGAAACACTTGTAATTTTTTAAAATTCATTTAAATCTCTAGTTATTAAAAATTATGAAAATAATATATAATCATGAAATGTAGTTTAATAATAATTTTCATGAAAACATGAATTTCCAGAGTTTTCACAAGATTTAAAAAATTATAAGATATCGTAAAGGACTTTAAGAGATTTTAGTGTATTTTAAGAGATTTCAAATGATTTTAAGGAATTTTAAAGGGTTTCAAGAAATTTCAAGTGACTCTAGGGAATTTAAAAGGATTTTAAATTATACTTTCAGGACTTTCAATTATTGAAAAATATTTGTATTATAAATATTTACCGAAAAAAAGGTTTGGTTCAGACAACAAAATAATTTTGTTGATATTTGTGCAACAAAATTTATTGTTGGCTCAACAATATTATTTTTGGGTCAAGAAAACGTTTTGTTAAACTAACAAATCGTTTTGTTGAACCAACAAAAATTTATTTCAGCCAACAAAACATATTTTGTTGCACAAAATATTTGGCAATCAAAATTGTTATAGTATTCTTCTTATAATTTGTTAAACCTCTCGAAATTTACTGAAATTACTAAAACATCTTGTAATTTTTTTAAATCCCTGTAAATCTCTTGTTACTAAAAATTATTAAAATAATATAATCATAAAATGTAGTTTCATAATAATTTTCATAGAAACCTCTTTAAAATTCCTAGAAATATATTTTTCCGTGTTTGTCAACAATATATAAATTATTAAACTTTCCAATATATAAATATAACCATCTTTTATATTTTCATAAATAATCAAATATGAAAAATGTTGGCATTTCTCTATTTTTACCCGATGTTTGGTTTCAACGTGAAAAACTCTTCAATGCCCTGTTTCAGTATCAATAAATTCATATTAATAATATATTATTACAGTATCATTGCCCCATAAATGCCCAATAATATTAAAATATTTTTATCGAAAATATAAATACCGACCAGGACCTCGTCAAAACCCTATTTTAAATAGGGCTAATTGTGGAAATTTCTGCACGGAAATTTTCAAGACATATTTATGACGCCCTGTAAAATTTTGATTCAACAGGTTCAAGGATATGGACGTCTAACACAAATACATACAGACATTCTACTTTAAATATCTAGTAATATATATAGAATTTACTTAATTTCAATAGTGAAAGAAATTGGAACGACCTCTTCAAACAGCCACTCATGAGTTGTGTCAATATTAAAAAATCCATCCTCTTTCATCGCAGACAACTAGTTAATCATCCGGAAACATATCACCGACACTTTTTCGAAATTTCGCGTGAGATTCGACGTAAATATTTTTTTTCAGCTTGCCTGTTGGAAGCTCGCGTTAGGAATCTTGAGACTAATTGATAGACATGCTCAGAATGGCGTTGAAAAATGAATATTCGTCTGAACGGACACACATTCAGAAAAGCTCGGTCGTTTTAGCGTCGCACGCGTCAGCAAGTGTTCAGATGCAAACATAATCGTTAAAAGCTGTGGAAATATCGCCGAAAATTTGTCAACTGTTTCTTAATAGACCTCAACTTGTCTCAAAGCTCTCGTGAAGGTGTGAGGAAGCTTTGATGAAGCTCTTGTGAAGCTCTGGACCTCTGGTGAAGCTTTCCTCAAGATTTGGTATACCAGAGGAAATGCATAGCAACGATTCAACGAGAGAGGCAAATCGCGATGAACACTGATGAATTTATCGAAAATTTGGCGCGTTTGAACTCGAAATTGTAAGAGGAAGAAGTCTGCTGAGAAGAAGAAGAAGAAGAAGTGATGGGGTTGAAAATAGTCACCAGGAACGGAAGCAACAAATAATGGCGTTAGGTGTGGACGCAAACCGAGCGTGACGTGTTGTACACACGTCGAAATATCCACGAAGTCGCGAATATACATGTGGTCGCGCCCCATATAATCTCGGTGATGCTTCGAGTCTCCTCCGCCTTGGAGATCATGCTTGATCCGAACCGAGAGCCTTCGCTCTGTGCCAGCTTGTCATTGTATTATATTCAGTGCCACAATGTTGGATCCGAGTCCAAGACAAACTTTGAATGTCGGGCATCGACGATTTATCGCGTTGACAGATGCCGAAAATTCGGGCTGGAAATATATTTTTAAAGATATGCGAAACAGTTTCACGCGAAATCTTTTTATATTTTTTTTGTGGAGAGCATTGTCTTTACCTTTACAAGTAGAATAAAATAAATTTTTTCTTAATTGTCTGACCCCCACCTCATCCTCACCATGTCTCTTCGCAATGCACAAAGCATATAAAAAACGGAAGAATATTTTTTTAACATTATAACATTTAACATTTTAACATTAGGAGCTTTCCAATAATTTCCAGGGATTACAGAATATTTTACGCGGCTTTTATTCATTTGTTATATTGTGATATTAGGTAAAAAATTATGTACATTTCAGTACAAGGAGTTTAAGTTTCAAAACATTTCTAGATATGAGGTAGAAGATTAATTGAATAAATAAAGAGGTCTTTTCAAACAATCAAAGAAGCAAATATTTTTAACACCAGTAAGATCTGACATAACAAAAGCCTTCCGTATCACAGAGCGACCAGTGCAGAAATTTATACATGGGCCTGACAAGGGTCTGGCCAGTTTTCCATACTTCTGACGTGGCCCTAACCGAGTAAACTGGCAAGGCCCACGCAAGGCTTGTAACGCTTTGGCAGATTATTGCCCTACTAAAGGAAAACTGGCCAGGGCCTTGTCAGTTTATCTAAGAAATGCCCTAGTTAAAAAATTACTCTTCTGAAAATTAAGAGATGTTTCTGTATTTATGCATAAATAATGTATAATATAATGTACACTCTAAATTTGAATCAGTCAGTTTTGATTGATTCAATCATTTATTTGGATTAATTTACACGAATCGAAATATAGGTGGCTAGAAGGTTTAGCCAGCCGCTGAAAAAATAAATCTTATGAAAAAAGATTATTAATTAAGAACATGAGTTATTTGTTCATATATTGTGAATATACTTATAAATAATCAATATTTGTAAATTTTAACGCATATATAACAAATAAAATTTCGCACGCAACACGGGGGGAATCGAACCCATGACCTACGGGACGCGAGTCCAGCTAACACATTACCCTAACTCTCGAGATGATGGTAACACTTTTTTTCCACGGTACACTCAACCATACACAAATATTAAAATATCTCAAGATAATTTCGTTAAAAAAAGCTTTTGCATTAACAATGAATAAAATACGTATATACAATTTTTCATATTTTTAAAGTCACTTTTTTTGTTCACAATTAGTCACTTTTAGTGACTTTTTAGATAAAATTGGTGACTTTTGTCATGTTTTATCACTTTATTGAAGTACATTAGTCTGTGGCAGCCCTGAATATACATTAAACACAATATACATTAAATAATAATATACATTAAATAATATACATTAAACAAAATATACATTAAATACAAGCCGCCTACACTAAAGAAGTTAGGTTATCCTAAAACACACGTGTGACGTCACAGAAGTATGGCGTTCCTAGTTAATACCCGACTTGAGGCAAGCCTCTTCAAAACTCTACAAACATAATTTTTAGTGTCTAAGTGTCCTCCAACTACCTTTCAGTCGGAGTAACGAGCAAAATATTTATAAATAGTGACGGATAGTTCTATTGTAATGCTCTATTAGTGCCCTATTATTATTTAATTAATTTTATTCAGACTAGACAAACTGGCCAGGGCCTTGTTAACGCCCTTTTTTAAATGGGACTAACTAGGCAAATTTCTGCACGGGGAACGTCAATTTGTTTTATGTATACATATATTAAATCTAAATTTTATGTTTACTTTACAATTTATAAAATATTTTGTCCGTACATTCGGGTTCATTCACAATGAAGTTAGTGTATTTCCATGAATGGTTATTTAATTCTTTTGTTTGATTAATGATTATTTATATTACTGAAACTAATTACTATTACTAATAATGTTGAGAAGTTGAAAAGATACGGCAAAAATAAGTCAAATTACTGGTAGTAATACAAAAAATCTGCCAGCTTCGCGGGCACATTCTCATCGCGCGTTTCGCGCGCGGCTCGCTTCGCGCTCCGTGTTGCGCGCTTTGCGCGCTTGTGCCTTTCGTGAAGCTTGCGCTTTACAGGACGCTTGATCCTATATGTTTTTTTTTCAAGTTAAATTAAATTATATATTTTTTATATATAATTTATATTTTTATATTTTAATTAATTTTTTTATATTTGTAATTTATATTTTTATATATTATTTAAAATTTAATTAAATTAAATTAAAGCTTTGAATGCAAAAGTTAACTAATTTACTTAAGGTTCTATCGACCTTAAGGAGCACATTCTCATCACGGCACTCGCGCTTCGCGCTCGATATTTGATTTAAAGCTCGCGCTCCGCGCTCGGCTCTGTTTAACAATATTTTTCACGATTAAAACGAAAACTACTCATCCTATTGAAAAATGGCCAAAGGAGAACTTGTAGATCTTTTTAAGACGAATAACTATGTTCCTTATAATTTTCTTTGAATCTCTCGTTATTTGGCTCAAAATTTGAATTTTCAATTTTTTAAGGAAATTCAAAAAGTTGTTATGCCTATCCTATAGGGTGTTCAAAAAGAAACATTTTGTATCTTTAGACTTTTTTTCATATCGTGCCTTGTTTGGCTTCTCATTTAAGTTTTCTTTCATTTTTTTGGATTTTAAAAATGTTATAAATCATTCAATTTTTTTTCTATACAAAAAAGTCATTAAGAAAAATTGTTCGACTTTTTGAGTACTACGAACGTGCGTCATTAGAATTTTTAGATTAAAAAAAAAGTGGTTTCAAAATTTTTCAAAATGCTCCAACTTTTTGAATTTTTATCCAAAATGGTTGGCCAACGAACTTGACCTTCATTTTAGGACACTAAAAGAGTATACCAAAGGACAATCCAATCGGTCAATTCTTTCGAAAGTTATCGTGCTCACAAACTAAAAATCTACAGACACACAGACAGACAGACAGACAGACACATTCGTAAAAACATGTTTTTCGGGTTCGGGGGGTTCCAAAACGTCGACATTTGACAAAAACTGGGGGGGTCAAATTTTACACAAATTTAATACCTTCTCTGATGAGAATGTAAAAACACTATGAATTAGATTGAGGGAAATATGTTTATTATATTATATGATACATACACGTAACCACGTGTTTTATTTGATTTTTCCACACAGTTAAGTACACAGTTCAACAGAATACAATAGATAATATATATCTACGTGTTTCGTTTGATTTGCTCTCTTTTTATTTTCCTAGCTGTTGTCGGGGTGCACCTGATGAGAATTGAAATAAGGTCGCCTGGGTCTTGCCCTTGGCTGATGTTGAATATTAGGTGCGACATAACTTGGAATATGATTCATATGTCCATAAATCCAATTTCTATGTGCAGGAGCAGCCACATTGACAAAAATTTCAGGCTGTCCATGACCCCCATCAAAAGATAAAATACCAAACAAATGATGTCCGTAAACAAGAGCACTACCAACATCCCCTGGACTACAAAATTTGTTTGCATGATAAGTACAAATCACTTCCTGCGGTCTAATGTCAGGATCATTATTGTGACGGGCTGCACAATCATGTATGCTGATAGTAGGCAAACTAATTGATCGAATTTCATTTGGCATGATCTGTCTCCTGTTAAGAAATAACATTGTATTAATTAATAAAGGCCAATTTCATTTTGCAGTATAGAAAAAAGCAACAGATGACTTACTGGAGTCCTCCATTGTTGAGACCTAGAACGCCACCACTGAAGTACCAAAAGAATTATGTTTATTCATGTTCTATAGGATAATTCAAGAATAATAATACATAATAGTTATTTATTTTTATCATACTTGACGTGATTTATTGCAAGCCCGTAGCCACTGACGGTAACAGGAGTATTGGGTCTTAATTGTCCATCTGGTGAGTGGAAAATTGTTATTGGTTCATTCATAGAGCTGGATCCGAAGGCGATAGGTTCTTCAATTGAAAGCAAAGCTATATTGTTTATAATGGAATGAGGTATACATAATGGGTGTCTTAGTATTCCAGTAACAATGTGACTTCTTCCACCCCTTGTTGCTATTGTACCAGAAATAATGGTGTAGGTTGCCACGTTCATTACGCAGCTGCAAGGAACTAAGATAACATTAGCTGATAATATGGTTCCAGCGCAACCATGTCCACCATTTTCTTGAACATGGACGAGGTAGGGAACATCTCGAAGATGCACTCGGGTATTTGCATTCGGCGTTCTGTCAATCACACGTTTCTTACGCACGAGAAGATCCGATGAATTCGCTGGAATTATAATTGAAAATTAAAGAAAATGAAGAAATGTTTTTTCGTACACTTTTACGTATTTACATGACCTGAAATTTTGTATGGCCCTGTGTTCCAGAATATTTACTTACCACTTGCATTATTTTTTAGAGAGGCGAATCCTTGAGACAAAGTCAGACAAATAATTAAAGATGTTAACAAAATTTGTTGTCCCATTTTTCAAGAAAAATTTTAGACACTACTAATCGCGGAACTGACTGCGCTTCTTACAATATACACGTATATATTCTTACACGTATATATAGCTAAGTTAAAAAAAGAATTGAGATTTGAATCATTAATAAAACTTATTTTTCAGATCTGAATTTTAGCATAATATTTACTCGGATACAGTTTTAAATATCTACATTCTTCACAAATATTATCTTTTTAAAAGAGATAATTTTTTATAATCGTACGTGTACTTTATCCTCTGAAGAAATCAAGCGACTTCTAAAAAAGAAAAAAAGAGTTCTTTATCTCATTATCTCATAATGAATTGTGTACTTAAATTAATACTGGCTATAAACGTTAAACGGAAACCTTTATACTTCTCATAAAGATATCATTACATGGATTTCTAAATATTTGTATGAATTCTAAAAGTTTCCTATTAATTTCAACGTACACTTTATCAAAAAGAGATTTAAAAAGAATTTTTTGAATTGTATGGAACTTCAAGGGATTTAAAAAGATTTTAAGATATTTCAAAACATTTAAAAATACTTAAAGAGCTTTTAAAAAGAAATATTTCAACACTGATGAACCTTTCGCGTCATTTATAATAGATTCCTCAATCCGAATTTCTACTTTTAAATGTTATCTCTTTCGTACTTTTCTCTCTGCATTGTTGATCTCAAACTGCGATAAAATGGATTGTACGAATGTATGTTGAATGACCAACCAATCGATCGATAGCTGTCAATCGATAACTTGACAGTGTGCTTGCAACGTAGGCGGTCTGAAAAAAAAGTCATCCAGAGCAGCGCAACCATTTATAATCCATGTCGATTGCATAGCTCGAAAAATGGTAAGTGCTATTAATGATCGCATTAATAATTGCATTCAGCGCTGCTCATGTTGACCTGATGATACCTATACGCAGAGGTAAGAATACCCTTGTAACGATCTGGCCCACATTCACGGCAACTGTGATCATTTGTGAATGAACGCACATTCAACATTTCAACCGTTGCACTTTTGATCCCGAGGTTATTAATTATCTACAAGTAGCTGCTAACACCTCCATTTTTTTTGCTCCTGTACAGATTAAGGAGGTTTTTTTTTTGATAAGGAGGTTCGCCACTTTTTAACCCTTTCAACCTCGCGTAATTATTTGGTTATTCAGGCATTTAATGATGTATTATTGTTCCTATATTTGTAAAAATCGAGGGTTTTACCCATTTCCAAAATGTCAGGAATGTCACGGAAATGTCGTTGTTGAAAAAACATGCATATTTTTCCTTAATTACTACAAAACACCTCTCCTCTACGTTTATTAATCGAAAGTCCTTTCGGCAACTAATGAATGTTTACTATTGATCATTAATTACAAAATGATTAATGGCACTAGACCACCTCGTCGATTAGTGTCGCTACGCCTACTTTTCAACAGATGTTTATGTTTCCTTAATTCCAACGAGTATAATATGCAGTTCGATTTTTTTCTTATAAAATTACTTCATTTAATTCCCGTTAAAACATCCCATAAATTCCCCAAACTAAGTAACTAGTGATCTGACTTTCAGGCGACGATATTTTATCGTGCAATCTACTTTTATAAAACGGTTATTGCTCACCTTTTGGCGATTTTGTGTGGACATTAAGCACCGTTCGTGGACTCGTTATAATTTTCATGCAAAACAGGATGTCGGAACGGATGTCCCGTGGATCGTATCTCGCTTCCTGATTATCGAGTTTAGTTAGATTGGTAACTGATGATCACTGGAGGCGATGCTCAGAAGGTGGCTCTTATCGTCCTATTAGGGGATCCGCTCTCAGTACTTTATTGAATGGCCGAGCAGCGTTTGGTCGCTTTATCAGAGCAGCGAATCGGTGCTCGCGCTCTTTTATGGTCCTTAGGCGCGCATCTTTTATACACGTTTCTTTATTACTTAACGTAAAGTAATAAAATTGTACCACCAATTAGTATAATTCTCTCTATACTGGCATCAGCTATGGCGGTACGCGAGCGTGACATCATTAGCGTATGCATGTTACATATACAAGTAATTTCAGTGCGAAAACATTTGTTCCTTCTTATTATCCTTCATGAAAATGAAAAAAAAACTACAGGTTCAGGGTGTTTTTAGGAATATCATCATTTAAGTTAATATCTATCTTTCTAATCTATAATCTATCTATTTATGTATACAATATACATACTATACATGATGTAACCCGTGCAGAATTTTCTATGGGGTTCTAACAAGGTCCTGGTTAGTTTTTCCTACTTTTGATGTGGATTTAACCAGGTTAACTGGCAAGGCCCACACAAGGATTGTAACGGTTAGGTAGAATATTCAATATTGCCCTACTTAAGGAAAACAGGCAAGGGCCTTGTCAGTTTACTTAAAAATTATCCTAGTGAATACCCCACCTAGGAAAAACTTGTCAATACCTCATCAGGAATAAAAAATTGTTCTGTGGAATTATTATTCACAATATTTTATTGTTAAACTAGTTAATTTTTTGAAAAAAGTCCTATTATAAAAAAGAGGTATTAATTATGTAGAAATAATAAGTTATTTTAAGAAATTTTTAGAGAATTTCAAAATAGTTCACGAGAGTTTCAAGATTTTAGAATATAAAAAATTTTTTTAAGTATTTGAAGGGATTTTAAATGATATTAAAGAATTTTTAAAGATTTTGAAAAGATTTCAAGTGATTTTAAGGAATTTAAGGAAATTTTAAGAAGTTTTAAGTGATTCTAGGGAATTTAAAATGATTTCCAAAGACTGAAGATTTTCCAGAGCTTTTGCAGGATTTAAAAAATTATAAGATATCGTGAAGGATTTTAAAGAGATTTTAATGAATTTTAAGAGATTTCAAGTGATTTTAAGGAATTTAAAAGGGTTTCAAGAAATTTCAACTTTCAAATTTCAAATTTCAAATTTCAAATTTCAAGTTTCAAGTTTCAAGAAATTTTAATTGGTTCTAGGGAATTTAAAAGGATTTACAAAAAATATAAGGATTTTCCAGAGCTTTCACAAGATTTAGAAAATTATAAGATATCGTAAAGGATTTTAAAGAGATTTTAGTGAATTTTAAGAGATTTCAAGTGATTTTTAGGAATTTAAGGAGATTTCAAGAAAGTTCAAGTGATTCTAGGGAATTTAAAAGGATTTTAAGATAATTTCCAAGATTTCAAAGACATCAAAATTTCCTAAAGGATTTTAGGAGAATTTAAAGCGATATCAATAGATTTCAAACAGGGGCGGATCCAGGGGGGGGGGTTAGGGGGTTCACCCCCCCGAAACTTTTGACATTGTATATCCGACATAATAATAATAATAATAATAAACATACAAAAAGTTGATGGATATTTACTCCCCCCTCCGAAATATTTTTCTGGATTCGCCCCTGATTTCAAGTTATTTTAAGAAATGTTTAAAGAATTCAGGGAGTTCCAAGATTTTAAATTATTTACATTTTGATAATTTTTTCATAGGATTTTAAATGATATTGAAATTTTTTAAAGGATTATAAAAAAACTTCCAAGAATTTAACGATTTTCAAGAATTTTTACAAGATTTTAAATTAGTTTAAATGATTTTAGGGAATTTAAAGATATTTCAAGAGATTTAAAATATTTCTAAATATTGTAAGGCATTTTTAATGACGTTAAAAAATGTCAAAGGATTTTAAAGAATATGAAAAAATTAAAGAATTTTCAAGAAATTTCAGTTATTAAAACATTTTGCAATAAAAAAATGTTTTAATATTCTTTAAAATTTGTTCTACCTCTTGAAATTTACTGAAAGTACGAAAAACTCTTGTAATTTTTAAAAATCCCTTTAAATCTCTAGTTATAACAAATTAAAATATTAAAATAATATTAAAATATTATTAAAATAATATAATCATAAAATGTAGTTTAATAATAATTTTCATGAAAACCTGTTTAAAATTCCTAGAAATATATTCTTCCGTATGAGTCAACATTATACAAATTATTAAATTTTTCAATATATAAATATAACCATCTTGTATATTTTCATAAATAATCAACTGTGAAAAATGTTGGGATTTCCCTATTTTCACGGCTAATTGCAGCAATTTCTGACACGAATTTCAAGGATCTATAATAATTCTAGGGTTCATCAACAGAGTTACTTCTACATTTATTGAAACATCAAATTGAAAATTTCTATATGCATAATTAAAGTTAAAGCATTAAGGTACGTTTATCTGGTCCTCAATATTTACATTTATAAAAAAATACTTAAACTTTTCATTGATAAACGCATCTTAGCATATTTTCTTTAATTTTAGAAATTTTTAACTTGATATCTTAATAAAATTAAGACAAACATTGTAGAGAAAAAATATGTCGGTAAGATATGGATAGGAATAAATATTTTGATCAATATCAATATATTTAAAAATAATTTGAAGAGCTTTTTAAGAAATCTCGTGAAATCCTTTAGGACGTCTTGAGTTCCTATGAAATCTATAGTTATCAAAAAGATCCCACCTGAAAATTCCCAATTCTTCACAAATTTCAGCAATCAGAGATGTAGATGCAACATTGAAGGCGATGAATAGAAAATTCTGCTCTACATCTCCATCAATGATGAAATCTAAATGATTTCCTCGTTCAGTGAATGACCTCTATAAATTCTGGTATTTTGTTAGGTATAAATCAATACTGATTGAATCTAAAAAGAATTTGAAACCCAGGAGCGAAGTTCCCACCCCAAATAGTAATTCAATTGATCTTGTCCGTTTCTGTCAGACAATTCATCTTGTTCCTTCCGGCGCGTCTGGACGTGCGTCTAAGTTCCAAGTTGGACGGTGGTTCCTGCGTCTTCTGGGTCCGCCGCGACGCTTCGCTGCCACGATTCCATCCGTCGCCGGGGAAAAAAAGGGACAGCTGTCCAGTCGACCGCCAAACTACCCATTAATTACGGACCTGGACCCACTCACACTATCTCACTTGTTTGTATTTTTCGTGTCCTCAATCCTTCGCCCGTCGTGAATAAAAATTGTTCTGCCAAGCCACAAGGCGAACTTAACCGCATATAGTCGCGCTTACCATCTTCCGCACCGTTTTTACTAATTGAATTTAATGGAGCGATGACCCACCATCGGCCAAAATGCTTAACCCTGTATTTTCTGTATGATACTTGAAATACAGTATAATTTAGTATATAGAGTATAATTTGAGGGCATTCAGAATGATTTAAAAAATTTCAAGGGATTTTAGAGGATTTAATGAACATTAAACATTAAATCACGTGGCTTACACTTGTGTCGGAAATCCGAAATAAGAAACTGAAATTTTCGATCCCGCTTCCTGAGAATATTATTTTTCCGGGTAGAAATTTTTACACAATAGGTCAATTTTTACACAATGGGTCATAAATCCTACAACTTTTTGCTGCTCCAGGTTCCAAGGTCGCATTGCCATAAACCTGAAAATATCTGAACTACGGTTGTGGAAGGGCTTAGATTCTTAGAAGATCATAAAAAAGATCGTACTTCTTTTTGTAAAATTTTTTGAAACTCATTTTCAATAAGCGGTAAATATTCTGTACTTCATGCATCGTAAATGAGGTGGAAGTTGAAAGAAATAAAACAAAAAATCGTGCCCGTAGCGCGTGTTGGTTTGCTAGTTATATAATAATGAATGTCGAATTAAGTATTTGTTATTAGTCCACTGAAAAGAACATTAAGAAATTGTAAATTTGAAATGCCTTCACTTAAAACCTCCGAAGGGTGAAGGAACGATAATTTTCGAGACTTCCACCTTTTTTTAGGTCAACGCAAATGACAGGGCTGTGCTGGGAAGATGATGCGATACGAAATTGACTCGAGAGTGGAAATGTAATTACTTTCGCGTGCAGCTAATACCAGGATGACAAGGATAGTCGGCTATTCAATTTGATACGGTGTTAAAAGTTAAAAGTTCTCACTGCATTTAACACTAAAAGTCCATGACTATTCACCATTAAATTTTATTATGCAATCATTTTGTTTTAATATACATCATAAATAAACTGGATGAACTATATATTATCCTACATATAAACTACATATAAACATATATCAAATATTTAAATATCTTTTGATCTGAAGATAATTTGTCATTCAAAATAATTTGGTTGTAGAATAAATCTTGTTTTCAAAACTTCATTGTGGTTATTATCTATACGAAAAGAGTAAAAGAAGTGACTTGCGCAGTCAATAACCGATTATTCATATCAGCAACTTCCGCTTCTTAGTACACAATGAACGATATTTTGCCTTCGATGAAATTATAATTACGAGAATAAGCATTGTATCAACTTTTTACGACGTCAAAACAAGGAATCTTCGAGTGGAAGAAATTATAATTAATACAGTTTAAGAAACAAGGGAGATTTGCTTCAAGTCAATTTTAAATAAAACGTTATTGAAGGCTGCATGATTATTAGTTTATGGAATAATGTAGAATTAAAAATATGGATAATTGGAAAATCCTTCTCTCATGAAATCCTTCCAAATTCCTTAAAATTCCTTAAAATTAAATAAAATCCAGTAAAATCTTTTTCAATTCTTTGTAATTGCTTTATAGTTACTTAAAATTTCTAATAAATCCCGGGGTAAATTTCTGCTAGTTATATACGAGAAGATATAGCAATGGGCAGGTATTCAGCTATACCCACACTTTTACATTTTTCAGTTCACGAAGGTGAGCCATTCTGACTTCATTCACGTCAGATGTGAAGCGACTGAGTCATTTATCTGCCAAGCAGTTTATCTAACGATGCATTGCTAGTTCATTCTTTATATGAATCTACAAGTCAATGAAATCTCTCTCATGTCAATAAAATAACAACACAACATTTAAGAACATTATATTAAAAATCATTATATTAATGCCATGAAAAATTTCATTAAACTTTCCCAGTGAAACTGAATTCAGTTTCGCATTTCGGCTTTATTTTTTATCGAAAGATTTCAAATTACAAAATACAAACAAGGGATAGAAGAGTTAAGGATAAATGACAAATTTTGGACGTATACTCTGTGCGTGCAAATACAGGGAGTGGTTTTTTGTTTTTTTTTTCTACCATGCAATATAGTTATAGTCATGTATGTAGTATTCGGGAGAGGGTGGAGACGTGGTTGTCTTTCCTGGTGCGTCAAGAGCAACTCGCCCGTTTCCGGTGCACGCGAAACCCCCATTAACTTTACTTGGGCGTATGGAATTTCGCCATAGGCTCATTTCGCGACTCGTGGTCAAAATGACATGATCATAATATCAAACCATTCAAAACTTCAAAATTAGTGATAATTGAAATCATCCATTTCAATCGATTTTCGAGGGATTTCAAATATAAATAAAAAATAAATAAAAATGAAACTTTCTGTTAGTTTTAAACTTAGAAAATAATAGAGTATAACTAAGTGGCAGATATGTAGATCTGGATGTGGAAACCCTCTTATCAATCATCGGATTTATGTGCAAGATCTCTAATACTGTTTGTATTTTCTACCCTTCTTTTTTTTATTGAATGTCCAATATGCAGAACGGATTATTTTATTTCACGGGAGAGTATAGAATTCGCAACGCTATTGATCCTATATTCGTTTGTGTAAACGTGTTTACTTCTTACCGCGGATTTCTTCTCTTCTCTTCTCGAACAGCGTATTTTCTGCACCTCAACCCCCTCGACCATCCGACTCAGCAGGGGTGGATCCGTACCACTGTGGCATGCGGGATTGGTGGCGCTGGAGAGGGTGGCCGTGGGACGGGGTGCCTGAACACCATTTATCATAGCTCGCACTGTCAATCTCCACCGCATTGATACGACGACGGTTCGCCGACGTCGCGGCGCTTTTCTGCCCCTTCTCCATTGCACCCAACGTATATTCAGTTGCCCAAGTGAAATTAAAGAGAAAAATTAAAAGGAGATTATTCTTTATGGCTAGAGCTTCATCCATCAAAGTAAACAAACTGAAGGTGTAAATATAAAATTTATGTATATAAATCATAAGGGTAGTCAAGTTAGGCAACAAATTTTACAACACACTAGATGTAAATTTGTCCTGTGTATTTTTTAAAAGATATTTTGAAAATGTTTACAAACTTACTTAATTTAGGGATGAAAAGAACGATTTTTAAGATGATGATGGGATTACTAGATGGAGGATGAATCCTTTAGGAAAGATGTTTGTAAACAGTTTAAGATTTAAGCCGCCCTCCGTAGATACAAAAATAGCAACTGGTAGGGTCACCTTCTAATTTATCTAAATATTTTCCCTTTTAGGTGTTAATACTTATCTTGGAAGTTGTGAAGTAGTCCTTTGGGAGTCTCGGGCATCCTAATCTGCATTCAACACGTGCATTGAGACGATCAGCAATCTACCTGAAAAGTACACCAGGATCATCCTTTGTTTAGGTTCAAACAGCTGAGCTTCCAAATCCCAAAACTCTTTACTCATCCTCTTTCATGATACGACCTGCCAATGACACCTTCTTCTTCTTCTTAAACCTCGTCTTAAACACTTCTTTAGAAAGAAATGCTCACATATCTTTTTTATTATTGGATTGTTTTAAAACACAAATTAATTTAAGAAGAATATGAATTCTAGTCCAAAGAAATTAAATTAAAGAATTGAAGTTGTCAGCTATATGATTTTAGTTTTACTTTTTTAAGTCAGTAAAAGGTATTTTTAATTTCCTATCTTAAAAAAGTGGTGTCACGAAATGTCTCGAAAATCTCGCATACATTGTTGTTGCAAACCTGATTGGCTTTTGAATGACTTGAAGTTGAAAGAAGAAAAACAAACTAATGGCGCAAAAAAATTTCAGAAAATCCTTCGAAATACTTTAAAATTCGTTAAGATTTCTTAAAACTCCCCAAAACCTCTTCAAATCCTTCAAAAATTCACAAAAATGATTAACATCATAAATGTCTTGAAATCCAAGTTGAAACTTGTAAAAAGCTTTACTAATTCCTAAAAACATGTTAGAATTTCTTAACATTTAAAATCTCTTAAAGTCTATAGAAATCTTATCAAATTCCATAAAATCCTTAAAAATTCTACAAAATCTTTTAAAAATTAGAGAAATCAATAAAATTACTTGACAACTTTAAAATTCTTTAAACCCCATAAAATACTCTAAAACTTATAGAACTCTCTTGAAATCTTTTAAAATTTGTGAAAATTTGTTAAAATTTTTAAAAACTGTTTAAAATATTCTTTAAATTATTAAATTAAATTTCATAAAATCCTTAAAATTTTATAACATCTTCTAAAAATCATAAAATCCCTTAAAATTGTTAGAAATCTCATAAAATTTCACAAAATTCTTTAAAATTTCATAAAATATTTTGAAAATTATAAAAATCTCTTGACTTCTTTTAAAATTTCTGAAAATTATAACAATTCCTTAAAATTCCTTAAAATACTCTGAAACCCTTTGAAATCTCTTAAAATTCCTCGAAACTTCATATAAGATTTAAAATCCCTTTAATTCTTTTAAAACACTGAGAAACCTTTCCAAATTACTTAAAATTTCATGAAAACCTTCGAAATTGTTTAAAATTCGTAAAGATTTCTTTAAACTCCTAAAAACCTCTTGAAATCCCACAAAAATCAATAAAATCGCAAATCTCTTGAAAGCTATGTCAAATCTCTAAAATTAACAAAGATCTCGAAAAATTCATTAAAAAAAAACTCTCGGAATTTCTTAACATTTAGAATCTCTTTAAATCCTTAGAAATCTTATCAAATTTCATGAAATCCTTAAAAATGCTACAAAATCTCTTAATAATTAGAACAATATAAAATCCCTTAAAATAAATCTAATAAAATCCTTTAAAATTTACCACAACCTTCGCAATCCTTTTAAATTCTACAAATGCTTTTAAAAATCATACATGTATAGAAATTCTTTTGAAATCTCTCAATAAGATTATCTGAAAAATTTTAAAATCCTTTAAACCTCATACAATATTTTAAAACTCATAAAAATCTCTTGAAATCTTTTTAAATTCATGAATACCTTTTAATATTCCCATCAGAAACTTCTTGAAATGCTTTAAATTTTACAATAACATTTAAATTCTCTTTACGTCCTTTAAAATCAATTAAAATTATTAGAAATCTCGTTACATTCCATGAAATCCTGAAAATTCTATAAAATCTTTTAAAAATCAGAAAATCCCTTAAAATCATTAAAAAATCTCTTGACTTCTTTCAAAATTCCAAGAAATTTCATTGTGATATTTAAAATTCCTTAAACTCGCTTAAAATTCTTTGAAACCTTTTGAAATGTCTTAAAATTCCTCGAAACTTCACAACAGATTTAAAATCCCTTGAAAATCTCTTAAAACATTCAAAAACCTTTTCAAATCACTTAAAATTTCACGAAAATCTTCGAAATCGCTCTAAATTCGTTGGAATCTCTTAAAGTTCTTAGAAACCTCTTAATATTCCTCAAAATTTAAAAAAATTTAAAATCCCTTAAAATTCCTTAGCTTTAAAAATTCTCTTGAAATTTCACGAATTCCATTAAAATTTCGCGAAATATCCTGAAATACCTTAAAATTCTACGAAATCTTTTTAAAATCCTAAAAATCTTTAGAACTGCATAAAAATCATTTGAAAATGGTCAAAATTCATTAAAATTCTTAGAAATCTCTTGAAATACCTCTCCAAAAAAAGTGATGTAACGAAATGTCCCTAAAATCTCGGTTAAATTGTTTCAAACCTACTTTCTGAATTTGAATCAGCAAAATTTCATTGATTTTTTAATGACTTGAAATTGTAAGAAATTAATTAAATAGTTCAGTAAAAAGCTTGATACATTATCTCGTGATTGTGAGTCCTGGACGTATGTACAGTCGGATTGAGATTTATTTAATTAAGAAAGTTGTCTACAGAAAGAGTTGACCTTAACGGACCGAAATGATTCGAGGGACTGACATCGATACTCAGCAGGAGGCAAAAAGAGATTGACACATACTGCTGGCCAGTATGATATACACGTGTTCGAAAATTCATGCCTTGGTTAGATGGTTGGACCATAGGATGGCAGAAACGTCACCGACATGTCACAAGTTTCTCATTTGCTGCCCCCGATGGCTCAGCACTTTTTGCGCCCCGCCTCGGAACGCCTGCTTGTTTCATCCCTGAATTCTACTTCACCCTTTGTGTTCATAACAAGTAGCTACTTAAACTCCCATTAAATCATTCGACAAATGTTTATATGAATTTTTTTCATGATAGAAATAGATATAAACAAATTCAATGCAAGCAATGACTGCATATAGTTTAATCCATCATAACACCGCCGAAATATAATCATCTTTTAGTTCAAATAAGTTCAATTTTGGGGTCCTTCTGTTTGCCAATTTATTGAAACTTTTATTGTTAGACTTAGACTGACTTTCGTTGCTAATAGATTGGCTCGCAGTGCAGTATGTCGCAGTGCCGCACATCGCAAACAAAATATAAATCAGTCGAAGAATAATAGGCAGTAAGGCAGCAGACCGGCTGCTTGATCCCGATATTCCCAATTTTCCCAAATGGTTACAAGCGCCGCCCCCCTTTGGATTCCCTTTTGCCTTCAGTTTTGCCCTTTTTGGTGTACATGCCTTTCCGAGGGCACATATGTCGATTTTGAGATGCGCACCATTTCACGCAAGAGGGAATCCACATTTAATTTGTCTTCTGGACAAAGGAGAGTATATTATTCGAAAGATATGAGTCCTATGGTAATTAAGATATTCGTCATTCACATTTCATGAGTGCTTTTCTAAAAGGAGCATTAAAATAATTTACTTCGTGCTGATGTAATTCGTAAAGTTGCACTTTAACCCACCCCTTCACCTGAAACGGATTTCCCAAGTACACATTTCAAGGAAGTAGGTGAGGCAAGTAAACAAAGTGCGTACCTTAAGCAGTCGGAGGAAAGTCTTGCGAGTGACGTCTTTCTCCGCTAACCCTGCTGGCGACGATTAATCAACCCCGCGAACCCTTTCCAACCCATACATACACGTGCATTTAGCACAGTCCTCTTTCACTACTCTCCCCTTTCCTTTCTCATTCCTTCGTATTTTCATTAATCCCACTTTTCGTCTCGTCGTTTTGACTTTTGAGGCGAACAGTGGCGTAACTTCGATGAGGGGCCACAGATATTTTTCCAGTGTGGCCCCTCATCCAACTAATATTTCTCCCTTCGACAAAAAGGTCTTCGAAACATTTTTTTTTCAAAAGATGTGCAATACTTTTTGGGCGGATGTCACGGGGCTCCAGACAACCAGGCCAACCAGGTTTCTAAGAATTTTAAGGGATTTTGACGATTTTCAAGTAATTTGGACTAAATTCTAAAGAATTTTAGAATTTATATATGATTTTGTAGAATTTTAAGGGATTTCAGGATATTTCGTGGAATTTTAAAGGAATTTATTCAGTATTAAGAGATTTTTAAAAGATTATTTTAAAGGATTTTTATGGATTTTGAATGTTGTATGCGGAGGAATTTTTAGAGATTTTAACGTATTGTAAGGAATTTTAACGATTTTTAAATGATTTTAAGAGAATGCAAGGGATTTTTATGAGTTATAAAGGATTTTGTGAAATATTAAAGAATTGCATGGAATTTGATGAGATTTATTATAATTTTAATGAATTTTAAAGGATGTAATGGGAGTATTATCGTAGAATTTTAAGGAATTTCTAAAGGTTTCTAGGAATTTTAAGAGATTTTCACGAATTCTAATGATTTTTAGGGGATTTTTATACTTTTAAAATATTGTATGGATTTTGAAGGATTTTCCAGTTTTCCGGGTAATTTTATTGAGGGATTTAAAAATATTTTTATGATTCAAGAGATTTCGTAAAATTTGAAAGGATTTTGAAAATTATCGACTAATTATTAGGGATTTCAAGAGATTTTTCTGATTTTTAAAAGATTTTGTGGATTTTTAAGGGTTTCATGAAATTTAAAGTGATTTTAATGTATTTAAAAAAAAATAAGAGATTTTTATGAGTCTTATAAAAAATTTGTGAAATTTTAAAGGATTTCATGCAATATTAAGAGATTTTTAAAAGAATATTTTAAAGGATTCTAATGGATTTTGAATGTTGTAAAATTTGGAGGAATTTTCAGACATTTTAACGTATTGTAATATTAAAGGATTGCATGGAATTTGATGAGATTTATTATAATTTTAATCAATTTTAAAACATATAATGGGAATATTATCGTGGAATTTTAAGGAATTACCAAAAGTTTCTAGGAATCTTAAGAGATTTCCAGAAATTTTAACGAATTTCAGGGGATTTTTGTAACTTTTAAAATATTGTATGGATTTTGAAGGATTTTCCATTTTGTAGGGTAATTTTATTGAGGGATTTCAAAATATTTTTATGATTCAAGAGATTTCATAGAATTTAAAAGGATTTTAAAAATTATCGACTAATTATTAGGGATTTCAAGAGATTTTTCTAATTTTTAAAAGATTTTTTGGTTTTTAAGGGTTTCATGAAATTTAAAGTGATTTTAATGTATTTAAAAAAAAACTAAGAGATTTTTATGAGTTTTATAAAAAATTTGTGAAATTTTAAAGGATTTCATGGTATTTTATGAGATTAATTATATTATATTATAACATTATAGATTAATTATATTATAGCTATAATTATGCAAATGTAGTTAGTAATTACAAATTTCGATTGTGAATTAACATTTTAGATTGACTCAAAAGTCGTTTCTCCCATAAAATTATGAAAAAGTTATAAATTTACCCTCATGACTCATAAAATACCTTAAAATTTTTGCAGATCCCAATAAATTTTATAAAATCTTTTGAAATCCTATAAAAGTCTTTAAAATCCCATAAAATCTCGTGCCATCCCTTAAAGTTTCGTGAAATCCTTTGAAATCTCTTAAAAGTCCTTAAAATCACATAATATCCCATAAAATATCATTAAATCCTTTAAATCCTTCTCATTAGAGAGAATGTGTTAGATTTTTTTTTTTATTTTAAGAATCCGAATTTCGAGAAGATTTTTTTGCTCTCCTGAACAATTTTTTTTCCATGGCACTTATATACATACTTTTTCTGTGACACCCTGCAATTATATGCTAATCGACATAAAATTATGTCCTCAGTTATGCTGTTTTCAGCGAAAAGTAATTGACCAAGAGAGACGTATCTATTTAGCGAATATAGACGAGTGTCGATGTCCGGGAACGCTTTAAAATAATTATCGTTGACTGCGGTGAAGATAATAGGTCGCATCGCGGACAAACTATAAATAGTAAAGGATCCCTCGAAGGAAAAAAGTGATTGATGATCCTAAGTGGTGTCCGAACCGGGACTGCGTGGCACCGCACGTTTCATATGCGTGTGGATCACAGAAAGACGTCACATTTATGCACGATTATCTGCATGTATGTGTATATATATATATGTATTGTACGCATATATATGAATTACATGTATTTTCTACCTATGAGGGCATTCACTGATAATAAATAATGCTCGAGAAGGGAGAATTGGGGAATGAAACTTTATGGGGAGCCTGAAAGGCACATCAGAACCGTAAATGATTCCCGCGACTGACTTAATTCCATCGGTCAGATAATCATTGCCTCGAAAATGTTATTTTTCATCGAAACACATATCAACGCCTCTTGTAATTTGATACAGTTTCTATAATTCTCTGCTGCAGTATATAAACGCTTGAATCGTGCGATTTATCAAGTTATTTTATTTCTGAAGAACAATGCATTATTCATAATTGAATGTTACTTATTACTTACTTTTAAAAGCTATGATTTATAATCTACCTATAGTTACACTGTTAAAATTTTTTCTTATTTGGAATAAACGATCATTATTGTTGTATTACATACGTTTCAAATTTCAACACAATATTTTCGGAACTTTCCCAGCCATAACTATTATTATAAAAAAATCCGGGAATTTTTCAGACAATGGAAACACAACACGACAAATTGGTTGTACCTGAGTTTGAGAAATGTGTCCTAAAAGTTTTCTATTTACTCGCGTATTACGAGTTTACCTCTCAAGTCGTAACTTTTCTTACCTGAATTTAAGACATTTTTGCTTCGGACACGCGTTGCCACGCGTCTTCTTCTCTTTCGCCATGGACTGACACATACAACCTAAATTTTTATTTACCTCACTATCTACAAACAAAATCATAGTGTAGTTGTTTCTTTATGGTGTTATGCAGGTAAGATGTGTAAATCTAGGGATCTTCTGCTTCTGACGAGGGCCTGAAGTCTTCTCGGGCAGCATTTCTTGCCAGTTTGTTGACAATAAGCCATAAAACTTTCTCCTTCTCGGGCGTGCGAAGGGTCGACGACAACCCCCGTTTATGTTTCACTCTCTCGGGCCACAACTAAATCGTGCACCACTCTTTGCATCACTTTGTAGGATTCGAGTGCGACCAATCGATGCACAACTGCCTCTTCGAGTTTTCCACATTTTGAGGTAACATCCGGACGTCCGATTCTGGAACGAACCCATATTCATGCAATTTCAAGCATGTGTAGCTTTCGAAAATATGGAGTGACCATTGGGTCAAAAAGATTACAAGATGGTGCAAAGATTATAAAACCAGAAATTCTTATGAAGGACTTGATTAAGGAAATCAGTAGTATTGTTTGATCATTTCAAAGATCATTTCGAATTGGAAAAAGGATATAAGAATAGGAAAAAGAAATTCATCTTCCTTTTGCCTCGAATCTTGTCCTATTCCTAAAAGCTTTGTCTCCACATTCAAGATCTTGTATCACATATCAGATTGGTGGGACGAATCAGAACGATAGGCCCTGAATACAAAAAGGCATCATAAACGGGGTGCACACATGGCTACTTGTCATTGTGCAAGGTCGTGACTAAGGGACCGAGGGGCAAAGGGGGCAAGAGGATTCAATATGGGTTTTGTGTCAATAGCGTTAATAGTGGGAGGGGTTTAGTACGCACATAGAACCTACATAGAACACAGATCGCACCGAGCGAACATTGGGGGTGGCCTTCTGTATCAAAGGGCAGCTGATAGAGGCACCCCTTCATGTATATTCTATAACTTTAGTTTAGCTGTTATTCGGGAAGCCCTACGACTTTGCTCCCTTGACTATATTCTACACAGTTATACCCCACATAGTTATACCCTACACAGTTATGTACTGTGCACTTTTCCAATCTGTACTGAGGGTAGCAACCCCCTCCACCTCCACTTTACCCTCTGGCCTCTGCCATTCCAAGTAATAAACCAGTGAAAGTTTCGGGGACCCATTGGCACGCGCGAACCCCCGTCGTCGACGGACCCCAGCCTCGAAATCGTCACGGGGACACAAATCATTTCTTTTCATTGTACCTCGGCTCCGAGTTTGGCCGAGTCTCGGTACACGCTTCCAGAACCGATCTGGCGTGCGACTGGTCATCATCCCAAGCACGATGCTTCCCAAAAAGTCTAGTTAACTTGTGCAAAAGTGTAAAAAGTGCTCGAAACATTCGTTGTTTTATATTTGTAACTATTTTATATTCGATTATAGTAACCTAGTGCTGTTTAGATTCTAAAACTGTGAAAGTGAGACTGAACATCAAGTGTCATCAAGTAATTAATATAAGCAGAGTGATTACCATTTGGATTTACAGTGACAATCAGGACGAGCGGAAGTATCTTCAGTGTTGACAGTGTTTTCATAATTAGTAGGGTTACTATTATTATTATCATCTCTGCTATTACTAACAATGGCTAGTTCAACCTACTACACAAACAGTGACACTTCTTATTGGCCCTATCAAGTCAGTGACCCTAGGATTTATGATCAGAGTGCCTATTTCCAATCTTATCATCAAGTGCCCCAACAACCCCAGTGCCTCAATAGTCCTCCTGCCATAAAACCTTCTCCAAAAGAGTCTTCAAGTTTGCTCGAGGCTATATTGAGGCATGGAAAGGATGCTGTTTCCCAAAACTATTCTAATGCAGGAAAAAATGTGAAAACAGTGAAGCATATTCCAAGGTCTGAGGTGCCTTCTCAGTCACCTTACACTCCATCGTCTTCTTCGGATCGTACATCACCTTTGACTGGATTTCTTTGTGATGCTGCATCTCAGGACCAGTATCAAAACTCATATCAGTATCCAACATTTGAGCAAACCACAAGCTGTGCCATCGCGAATGCCAATTCGAATTTTGAAGCTTTGCAAACTTATGGTTACAATAACAACAATGGCAAGAGGAGTCCCACTGAGATGAGTGATTATGGCGACGACGTGCGGCAGGATTACCCCTGGATGAAGTCCAGTTCGACTAATTGTAAGTATTCTTTTCATTTTTGCAGTAACAATTCACAGTTGTGAATTGTTCTCTAGATATTCTGAAAATTACTGAGATTCCTCTCATTTTTATTGCAGCCGATCTGACTGCATCCGGAAACAAGCGCACCAGACAAACCTACACTCGCTACCAGACCCTAGAATTAGAAAAGGAATTCCATTACAGCCGCTACTTGACAAGAAGACGCAGGGTGGAAATTGCCCAAATTCTGTGTCTCACCGAGAGGCAAATTAAGATATGGTTCCAAAACAGACGAATGAAGGCAAAGAAGGATGGGAAATTAGGAAGTTCGTTGGAACCATCTTCTGATGAAATTATCTCATCACCTGATTCGGCTCTGAATCAGAATTTAGCGCATCAAAGTGGAGTGACGTCATTACATCAAAGTGGCGTCAATCAATTGCAGCAGAGTGCAGCAATCACCTCGCATCAAAGTGGAGTCGCATCATTGCATCAGAATGCAGGAACATCATTGCATCAAAACGGAAGCACATCATTGCATCAAAATGGAATGAACCAATTGCAGCACAATGCAATACCTTCAATACACCAGAACGCAGCAATTGCAATGCAACGCGGAGGAAATGCGATGCAGAATGGAATACATCATCATCAGCAGCATCATCGTCCGCAGCATTCACTTCATGCTGCCTACTTGAATTATCATCAATCGCAAAGTTACTTGGGTCAAGATTATGACCAACAACAGGGTTACGCTCAGCCATCGAAGTTGGAACTTCATACCGGATCGTGAAGCAGGAATGCGAAGCTAAGATCGGGCAGCTGATCCTGCAAGAGCCATGATTTATGGCTAAATGAGCTAAACAGCCGAGCATCCCACGCCAGGTATTCGAAGCTTGGCGTTCACGCTGCATTTCGCCAGGACATCCTGTCGGTCCTTTCATACTTAAAGAGTCCAAGAGTATTGCTCACGTCACTCTGAAAATATTTTGACACGAGCTATAATATTCATATATTGCTGATTAATAGCTTAGGAGTCATCTTTCGCAAAGTACAGCTCGGAAAAGTCGATTTTACGGATTTGATGGGCTTCCAAATTATCAATGCCTGGTATAGGAAAATATTTAGGGATTTTAACAGATTTTTATAACAGTATCAGTTGTGGAAGTAATTATTCTCATTTGATTTAATCATAATATGAAAAGAAATTAGGTCAGTTTTAGGGGAGGAAATTGTATTTATTGCTCATAATGCGTATCATTGTAAAATAAGTATATTTTATAAAAGCAAAATTGATATTTAAGTATTTTTGGATGATATAATTGTGGAAATTTTGAATAAATAATAATAATAAATTGAATTATTATTATTGTTTAATTCAAATAATTAATAATAAAATTGTATTGCAATCTGAGTTTTGAGATAGTTAAGAAATTAACGGGTGAGGAAATTAGTATTACACAATTTTTTAAAGATAAAATAAACGCATTTTGGAAAGCAATAGGAATGAGGGAACCATTTGGGGCGGTTAAACGTTACAGGGGTTGAATGGAGGGTAGGGGGGTCGCCACAGCTGCGCTTCTGGCACAGCTCAAGATGGCCGAAAGCATAAAGCGCCAGAAAATAACGTTCCTCACATTTTCTCTGTTTTTTCTATAAAAAATCGCCTTTTAAAAAAAAAATTGTACAAAATCTGCGGGAGAATATTGTGTTTTGTGAATAGTGGAGTGAAAAGTTCCGAGAAAAGTGTTTTAAGAATATTAATGAAAGAAACAGTTCAAAAATTTTGTGAAGGTAACAAAAAGCTTCAGAAAGAAATTTTAAATTTTAAATAAGAATTTTTAATTAAAATCAGAGTTGCTTTTTTATATAATTATAGTTTTTAAAAAATGGAATAGAAATTCTAATCACGAGAATGATAATAATAAGGTAGAAATCACTTTCATTTGTTTCTTTATCTTCCATTACAAACAAATTGTGTTATTGTGCAATTCTTTGGATTAAAAATGCGATTGTTTGCAATAATTTCTGACATAATATGCAAGGAAAAACAGTTTTCGACAAATCGACTCTTTCGAAGTGTACATCAAAGGGCGGCAGAAAAGTGAAAGTTTCTCTAGAATTCCACAGGTACCTGTGCACGTTCGTTACAAATAGTTCTTCAAATCCAAAGAAAGAGACTAAATATAAAATACGTGTGCCACTTACTTTCTGAAACAAATTATAACAAATTTGTATTTTTCTGAGAGGAAATAAGTTTATTTTTACGTAGATTGATAGATTTTCTAAAATTAAGACACGTGAATCTTTAAACGACTGCGGCTGTAGAAAAAATGTTCCTACTAAAAATTAATCATCGGCAAGTGTAAATAGCATTTTCAGATTTATTAATTATAATGAATTCAATATTAATTATTAAAGTGATAAATAGTTGCCAAATAGGAGCAATACTTGAGAATCACGTTCTTTTTCTTTTATTTATTTATTTAATGATCTCAGCAGACAAACTTGAATCGGAAAAGACTGTTTCTAGTGACCTAATGCAATTACAATTTCACAGATATAAGATTAAGATAATTTATCGAGCAGAGTAAAATATATGTGTTAGTTTAATAGCTTTAAGGCGAAGAAACTAGTCCACTATTTGTAATTATAAAATAAGATTATTAAGTATAAGATCAATATATTATATATTTTCAGTGCTGATAAATAAATTATTTACGAATTTTAAGAATGCATTTTAAAGTCTTGTTAGAGTTTCCACCGGTTCCTTTTTTCAACTAATAATACCAGAATTAAAAATCATATTGTTAGCATTTAATTATTTTAATAGCTATCTAAATTAATTAAAATATCAAAATATAATTTCTTTATAGTAATTTTGAAAAAGCATAGATAATCTAAATTTTGTAATTTGAAATTGTCACTTTACCTAAAAGAAAGCAAATTTTTGAAGTTCATTAAAAACGCTTAATGTAAATTATATTCGTGTTAATAAAATCTGAAATAAGTGTCGGTAAATTCTCATATTGAGCATACATTCTAGAAATGGCAACTGTGGCAAGGGGAGTAGAGTTCGTGTCGCGGGGGTCGGATGAAGAGGGCGAGGGTCGATATTGTGCTTGACAGATAGTTTCCCATAGCTTCAGTAATCCATCATGGCCGGCACGCGAAGAAGTATTGGTTTTCCTGCTTCTCGTCTTAGCAATTGAATTGAATTGAAACTTTTTTGCGGCTTCAGTGCTGCATAATTTGAATGCCTATGCAAATTTTACGCATTCAATGTAAATGCAAATATAAATAAGAGACAAAAGTCTAAGACTAAATATTTTTTTGCTCTTTACATTTAAACTTCAAAGGGCAACTTCATCAGCATCTAAACATCGGTTTTTCCAGTGTTTCGATATTGATGTTCAAATAAAGAATATTACACATATCAATGTCGAAATTTGATATTTATTATGATCTGAGATCATGAAAGTCCTTTAATTTACGAATCAATGTAATTATTCAACAGCTGTCCCCTGAAAGCAGTTTGTAGAATATTTCCTCCCTTTTCAGTTCCTACCCTCTTCTTCATTTCGGCGATTGGTTCCGCATTTCCGAATAGTATTGTCTTAGAAGCGATTAGTTTTACACTCAGCATCCGAATTCTTTATACGAAAAAAGAATTTTCTTATTTTTCATTTATTTGACGAAAAGCTTTTTTTTTTACTATTTTAAGTGAGTATTTTGGGAACTTAGTGAAATAGAATAGTTTAGACTTATTTTTATTTATGATACTAGTCAGATTTTCAAGAAGCTCAGCCCACTTTTGAAAGAAACTGGGTACAAAATTTCTAATAGCGACCTTTTCAGCTTAAAGAACCTAGCTTAGTTTTGAATTGTCTAGCTCATCCTAATTTTATTGCTTCAAAACTTCCCCAGCATTAAACTCTATTTCCCTTTTTCCCTTCGGCCAAACTCTTGATTTAATCCGTTTATAGCACAATTTTGAAACTTCGGCTAATTGACCTAGGCAGTGGCTATACCAAAATTTTACTTTGAATTTATATCAGTCATAAACTTTCATTTTATTTATTGTTAAGTGCCAAAGTAAATCTGGAATGGATCCTTTACTGCACGTATAAGCAAAAGGATGTTAATGAACTCGACATCTGTAAAACCAAGATGCTCATCGAAAATGAATTAAATCTCCCTCTGCTGATTGTTGTAAAAAGATCGATAGTGAATTTCGATTAGTTGATAGTGCAAAAGTGTAACTCAGGGGTGCAAAAGATATATAGAAAGCAGCACGAACCATCCTTGGAGGCAGAGTATAACAGATACACGTGTCCCAGCGGCTTGCTTTGCGACACGTGATTCATGGAGGTCTGGCAGCGTTTTTTTACACCTGCGACGGCTTTATTAGAAATTCTGATGGAGCGGCTGCAAAGAGTGACACTCGATCCAAGCCAACGACCGCATTGGATGAAATCGTCTAATCATTCGACTTCTTGCGTGATCCTGTCTAAGAAGTCGAAGAACTTAATTGCGTGTCATGATGTAGCGGCGTGATGACTTCGTTGACGTTCTGCTATATTCCGTATACCATATACCATACCTGTACACCATATACTATATACCATATACTTAATACTATATACCTTATATTTAATACTATATACCATATACTTAAAAGTATATACCATATATACCATGTATTGTATCCCATATACTGTATACCATATAATCATATAGCCTATAGGCCTATATCACAATCCACATTGCGAAAGACATAAAAACGGTCTGACTTAAAGCGAACATTGGTTGACCATAAAAGGATCTATTGCATTAGATCCAGTGAAATGTTCTTATCCCGCTTTGCTATTTATGTTGCTGCTACTGATCGAGTTCGCATCGATGGTTTCGTCACCTTCCTTCAAAGTTCTCATCGAGTTTCAACTGCTGCAGAAGAAAGTTACATAAGGAAATAAACGATCTGATGATTGTATATAATATACTATAAAAATCGAGATAAAAAGGCTATATTTCCCACACTGAACGAAATTTCTGTTGTGAACTTGATATGAAATGGAAATTCATTATACTATACGGTAAATTATGTCATTTTATAATGTGCACTGTAATTTTATACATGCATTTTATTTTCAGCTATAATTTTTAACAATTTGTACACACCTTTAATTAGTCTTTCCTTATTCATTTTTTAAAATTATTGTATAAATACAACCGCTTGAATAATTTTAACTAAAAGATTGTTACATTATTATTAAAAAACATAACATCTAGGCGTGTCTTTTAATGGCATTTGAAAGGTAGTTTGGAAGATTTTTTACCAATCTATTTATGAAAATAACAACAAAGAACAACTGATTTCGCAAAAAATAATTCAAATCGCAATGGCTCAACCGCACACTCCACACACATGCGAGGGATCGACCGATTATTGACTCGCGATCACTCGTCAACACGAGGACCAGAGTTGCTTTGCCATAAGCATATGAGAAATCGTGTGGAAGGCCGATAGGTAGGTGTGTGTCACCCCCGAACTTGGAAGTAGCCACTTAGTGGAAGGGGAAAATCCAGCCACACTGACACACCAACACCATCACTGCTAGTGGAAGAGATAGCCGTTTGACTAGGTGGTGGGGTTGTCTTTTCACTGGTGGGGTGCCAAAGAAAAGGGAAGGGGGCGGCCGGAGGCGGGCGCGCGCTTCAATTCAACAGGAACGGCCACTCTCACTACATCTGGTGAGCAACTGCCACACTAGCTTGACGCTTCAAAGTCGTAGGATAGAAAAATATAGCTGAGTCAAAACATTTCCGCGCGCGCGGATTTCCCTTCAGGGGCAACGGACCGATTTCGCGTTATTGCAGGTTTGCTCTGAAGAGCGCCGCACGCTCTATGATTTATCGCTGAAGAAGGGTCAACAGGTAGTCGGTCTTCTCCAGGATTAACTACGGAAAATGAAAGGCTTCGAATAAAGGTTCCTTCTTTGAAGGCAATAAACTCAGATTAATCTTCAATCTTGAAGACATGTAAATACTGAAAGGTACTAAGGGCTGAAAAGTGAGATTTGGGCTGAAAATTATTGAAATTTGAATTTTTGAGATTTTGGAGAGAAAAATCTTAGTAATCTACTAAGACCCGCCTCCACACCTCCTTCCCTTCAACACCCCCCGCCTTGCCCTCTTGACCAACTGGCTACTACGTCACACATGCTTCTGGCGCGAGCCGCCAACTCGAAGGCTCTCTCCGAGTGTTCGGTCGTTCAGTGAGTTACGAGTTGTGTCCGGGTTCGCCGTGGAGCGATAACTGGGCGTCAATCGAATTGCCATTGGAAAGGACTCTACCTTGCACATTTTCTCTTTCTCCCTTAGCCCGGGGCAACAGGTTTGAATTTATGGGACAATAAAGAGTGCGGTGCGTAGTGCGCGTTTCTCTCTCATGTCCCCTTCGCGCTGAATCACTTCATCTCTATCGCACTGTGTCCTCTCGCCCTGAGAGAAGAGAGCGACTATCAAACTCTCATAAAACTGTCAGCCGCGGCCGCCGGGCTTGACTTATGCGCGCCCCTTCTTTGCCGCGGCAAGCCACTGCTTTCAGGTCCCGCGAGAAGATCCAGAAGGTGCAAGGATTTGAGGAGGAACATTGAGGAGCAAAAATTAGGATGAGTACTCGATGAATTTTTCTATTCTGGAGAACAGCACCCAGTTCAGGGGAGGGGGCGCGTGCGCGAGGGTACAGGAGCAGAAATAGCGGAATACTACTTCTTGGTGACGTTTGGAAGGCTAGAGAAGAAAGACCCCTCCCCACTTTTGTTGAAACTCCGAATATCTCTCCATTAGCCATCCCCTCTCCTTAGTTCGTACACCCCTCTCATCCCTTGTGACGGCAGCACCAGCCGACGGAAGAACGGGGTTGAAGAATCCACCGCGGCGGCAAGAGAGACCAATCAAGGTTTGACGAACGGCGGGGATTGGTCGGAGCTCCTGACACGCAGCGCGGCACGTGACAGCTACCGCACCGGTTCCGAGGATCGCGAGGTTCAGTACGATACCACCTCCCTCCGTGCACGCACCGCGAAGATAGTCTTCAAGAGGGACCAGTGTAGTGCAGACCCTTTGGTCCCAACTTTTTTTCGATCCGCCCCCGTGCCATTTTGGTCCCTTTCGGCTAATCATCATCTGTGGTAGCGGACTCAATGGAGCCAGCCAATAGGCCCGCTGCTCCCTGGGTCCCGTAATTGTGCCTCCTCAGGTCGTAAAGAACCAGAAGACAGTTTTATAGCCCTGACCCACGTGGCGCTCACCACTGGCGCAAACCCAGACAAGTTCTCCAGTCTACCATCTTCGATTTTATAAGTCAACACATCTTATATTAGATGATATCGCGTGATAAACCCAGTGACAGTGACAACCTATTGTGATGCCTTCCCGGTAGGGAACATTCGCCCCCCGAGATGAGTACTTAGATTTGTGATTCGATTTGTGTTCGAATTTGTGATCTTTCGAGTGTCCGTCTAGTGAACGTGGATGAACCAAGATGAGTTCCTATCAGTTTGTCAATTCCCTTGCATCCTGTTATGCGAACCAACAGCCCCAACAGCAACAGCCCCGGCCAACACCAAACTCACCTGGAGAACCTCTGCAGGCCGCCTCGCCTGCGGGGACCGATTACTACAACCCAAATGCAGCAACTACCAGTTACCCAACACCATGTTACTCGCCCCAACAACATTATCCTCAACATCCTTATGCAACCCCCGCAGGCGGAATGCAACATCCAGCACCTGCGGGGATGATTGACTATACGCAACTTCAGCCGCAACCAAGGTTGAACCCTTCAACGACCTCGCAAACACATGGATTACATCCTCAGCAGTCCCATCATCCTCAGACTCATCATCCCCAACAACTTCATCCGGATCCAACAACCCCTTTGCTGCAAACTGCGAGTGCTGCTTCTGCACCCTCGACGTCGAGTTGCAAATATGCGGATTCGACTTCTTCAACTAGTGTTGCTTCTCCTCAGGACTTGACGACTTCTACTTCTAGAAATAGTCCAACACCTTTGGTGGCTCCGGGGACGAGTAAGGCAGCTTCGGGACTAACTTCGCCTCCGGGAAGTTCCTCGAGGTCTTCGGCTGCGGCCTCGGCCTCTTCGCCACCAAGTGGTAGTTCAAGGGGACTAGGTGAGGGTAGTTCGACGTTAACAACTGCTTCTTCTGCATCATCTCCTGCTAGTTCTACTTCCAGTACCTCCAGCACTGGAAACAACTCGTCGAATAAAGGAAACGCGAGTGGAGGAAACCCTCCTCAAATTTATCCTTGGATGAAGAGGGTTCACATTGGTCAAAGTAAGTAGATTTATTCTGTCAGTAATATCGTTAAGTGGGGCAATTGGGGCATTCCCGGCATATTCGAATAACCTTTGATGGTTCCAATTAATAAAAACGGTCCCAACTAGAATGCAGAATTAGCTGAAGGTTCTACTCGGTCCAGATTTATATTATAAGCTTTTAAAGTAATTTACACTATTAGTTTAGAATGGCCAAATTTACCTCACATATCCGAAGTTTTCCCAATTGACTTTGAGAGTGTAGAGGACATTTCTGAAATTATTCTAATCGGAAGGTTCTTAGCTGGAAAAATTAGGTGCGGGTATTGTCAGGAACTGTATCAGGCGATTTGCGGGAAATTTTTAAAATTCGTTCTCTGTGGCAATTGTGGTTTTTTAACTTTTTTTGAGATGTTTTGTTTATGGTGAAGCTTGGAAAAGGAAGGGTCCCTTGATGTCTAATATAGAAGTTTTTTAAAGTAAAAATTCTTTATGTGTTTTACATAGATTTCTATAAAAAATGCAAGAACAATTTTATGAGAAGACTGGAAATAAATTGTTTTTTCCGTTACATTATTCTACTTGGATATTTTCCTTGTAAGCTATTTGATTATACCACCGATTTTTAAAAAGGAGGAAATTCTAAAGTTATTTCATGCCAGAAGAAGGAAAAAGGCTTTATAAAAGTATGAGGATAAAATTTTATTATTATTTTTATTTTTTTATACTACTGAACAAGAATTCTCGCTTTATTTCTTGAATCTTCTTGAATATTTTCCTTATAAACGCAGAAGTCATTTTTTAAAAATCAGGTATGATTTATCTTCGGTTGTTTTGTACGTTTTGAACATATTTCTTATAAATATCAACAAACGTCTTTTTAAATGCGTAGACAATTTTCATTTTATTTTATTTCATTTTATTTTATTTCATTTTATTTAGTTCCAATAAAAAATTCAGTTTTATTCTATTACTGAAAATTTCTGCATTTAACCAATTCGGAAACCATTATTTTGCTGAAAAATTGTCTCGTGATTCTGTATAGGGAAAAAAAAGGCTATTAACGGATGAATCGCATTTTATCAAGAGTTTCCGCCAGTTATTTTGACATGGTATTCGAGAATATCGCTTATAATTTTTTTTGCTTCCTATAAGTTGCAGATAATTTTAAAAAACTAGCCAGAAGTATTTGTAAAATTTCTAATCTATTTCCATAATTGGGACAAATTTCCAAATGGAATACAAATCTGGAACAAAAATCTGGAAGTTGCGAATATTCGAAATGTGTTTCGCAAGTGATAATTGTGTCAAAAGCAGGAAAAGGTCCCTGAGGATTGGGCCTGGAATTTCGGTCACTTCCTCAAAACTCGGGCACATCCTCGCATTTCTATGGGTCTGCATAATTCAGCTCTACAGTTTCTCCGAGAAAAAACCTTGTCTCTATCCATGTGTGGTCGACAAAGAAAAGGAAGTCACAAAGCGCACATGTTCAGTGTAAGAGCATCCCGCGGTACTTTTTTCCGTGCAGATAAATTCGTTTCATGTTCCCGCCATTAAAGAAAAACGAACGCGGACCTTTACACGCTTTAATTTTTTTCGTGTTGCGCAGCTTTTCTCAAAAAACAAATTAACATTTCTATGCGTTAATCGATTCCACTCGAACCGCTAAGTCCGTCGCAAAAGATTCTAAACAGATTTATGCGCTTGTATTACTATCGGGATGATGCTTAAAAATTAAATGACACGAGATTCATCAGCATTTCAGAAATATCAAGTGTGATACAGGCATCAGATTCGGATAATTTGCATAATGAGTTATTAATAAGATTCAGTGTCACAGTCTTTAGCTTTTTATAAGTTTATGTTTTTTTTTCTTCTTTTTTATGTCTTGACGTTTTGACTAATGTTGGATGAAATTGGAGAATTTGAAAGTCTAATATTTTCTGGTAGATTTTAGAGTCTTTTGAATCTGTCTAATCTATAATAATAATAATAGTAAAAATAATGTTTTCGTTCACTGGGGGTGTTTATTTTTTGTTTATTAGAATCTCTTTTAAATTCTTGGAGACTATTTCGATTTAAATATATTTATAAATAACGTTACAAGCCACTTGAAGTATAGATGTTGGGAAAACTGATGCGCAAGTTTGCCGCATTAAATCAACAGTGTCGTGATTTTCGCAACTGAATGTATAAGTGAATTGCCTCTTGCGATGAAGAGACGATACAGAAACGAAAATTAAATACGGAAATATACGAATAGGCAGTTAGGTTAGAGATGAGTCCAAATCCACCTGCCTCCGCGGTTCAAAAGGAGATAAGACAGCGCTGGTCGCGTCCACATTAGTCGCCGCGTGATTTACTGTGCGGCGAGTATGATTCAGTCAGCGGGGAATTTGACGAAGAATTAATGGTATTATGATATCGTGTGTAACTCTATGTATGTGCGCCAGGCTATAAATCAGGCTGCATTGTAAGGCGGGGGGCCCTTCCTCGCTCTCTCTCTTCAGCCAGCTCTGAACTCAAGTCAACTCAGCCAGTTCGGTTCTGGCCCCACGAAAAGGCAAAGAAAGGTCTTTCTTGTTCCTTGGCCTCCTCCTCGTTTCGTTTCATCCTGCAAGGTTAATGTAGCATCCTTTCCACCCTGCTTTATATTCCGAAGCTGAGAAACCGCCTCAATTCCAGCCGATCGCGTTACCCCACGATACGATGACCACACGAAGAAAAGAGTGCAAGCATGACTTTTAGCGCGTGCAGCTAAAAGTCATGCTTGCACTCTTTTCTTGTGAAGCAGAGCGAATCGCCTCAAAGCAAGGCTTAAAATGTTGTGTAATACGAAGCACAGTAAAAACTCTGGGATAATATTGTTGTACCTAATTTCGAGATTTCTATCTTGAAAAACAAAATTGACAGAGGGTAATGTTGCGTACCCCAAGTCCGAGGGAAACAGTACCTTGATCTAGAGTATTTTTCATGGTACCATAATTAGATTCTTTATAAAAAAGTAATTATTGATAAAAATATCGACAACAGTGGCGATAAAAACTTGGATGAAAATGAATGATTCATTTCAAGCCCTTTTCCTAGAAATTACTTCATAAATTCAATTCCTCGCTGAAAAGTGTAGACTAGACTCATTGAAAATTTGAAAAATGCAGAAACGACAAAGAATGTTTTATTCTTCGCACTGCCGAATGTTCTCACCCGAGGAAAGTAAATAATCACGAATTTAGGATAATTAAACCCCCTACAAGGGAAAATAAACACATTCGGTTTTTGCCTCCGGGCAATTGATTTATTAATGCTTGTCGGAGAAGTTTTCACGCCAGTCGACATTACGTTTACGAACTCTTCCAGCCGTAAAGTCTCTCGTAAAATTCGAGGATGATGTGTATGTAAACTTTTAAGGAGGGTCGAAGTGCCGAGAAAACAAACTTAATTCGCGTGCCATGGCAAGCGGATTGGAAATACTATCTGGATGAATAGTTTCCATGTTTTCAAGACGTGCGTGCATGATTACACGGCGAAAACGATCTATTTAGAGATTTCTAGAGATCAGAAATGTTGAATGGCGTAATCATCTACTCTTGAATGGCTCGAATACTAATCAGCGTAAAATAGCGTCGAATCGTGCCATAAATTATCACTTGGTGCTTAACTGCTTAGCGATAGGCAATTTTGAATGAAGACTTTAAAAGAGGACCTTTTCTTAACTTTGATGACTTGAGTCTTGACGACTTGATTGATGACTTGATGATTTAATAATTTGATGATTTCTGGTGTAATTAGTTGACGTTGGTTATTTGTGGCATAATTACTTAATCTTGAAGTAAAATTCATTTCTTTCTTTTTTGATACTTGGGAATATTTTCAGATGATACTTTTATTTGAATGAATCTTAATCTGAATTTGAGTCTGAATTAGTGAATTCATTAATCAGGGGACTAACGGAAGAATAAAATTGATGAAAAATGTAGACGAAGATTGCAGGGAAAATTTGCGTATGAGGAGAAAATCTCGTTTTGCAACGAAACCAGTTTCCAGCACATTGACCTTGTAACCCTCGGAAAGGGTAACAAACGGATTTATATCTTGGGAATTAGGCTGGCGAGCTACCCTTGCGTCATCTCGATTCTCGGCCTTTATTTATGGCGGAACGATCAGGCTGTAATTATGCCTCCTCGGCGAAAGCCATCTCCCTCTTTCCCCCTCTCCACGAAATTGAGCAGCCTATTTATTAGTGTATTAACTGTCGATTCACCGACAAATAATTGCGCAATTATTTCATTCACGTGCAAAGTCAGCCGAGGAACGATTTTCATTATCATTATCTTTCAATGTACATGCATTGTACAGACATTTTTGCCTTGATTCGTTACCTCAAATCGCTGCTGGTATTCGAATCAATACTGAATTATAAATGCCCTTATAAATTTTTAATTAAACATTTTTAACATAGTAGTATTATATAAAAATATAATTTTCTGGACTTCGTCACCCAGATTTGCATTTCATCACATTTAAAAATTTTTAAATCAGTATAGTACTTTTTCCCAATTTGAAATTTCAATGCTTGCAACTTTGAATACTAAAGTATGTCGCTTTTAAATTTAAACGATATTTTTACATACGATATTTTGCAAGATTCTTGACTTGGCTTGACATTTCGCATATATTTGAATCAAAAAATATTTTGAAAAGGGAGAAACTTGAATTATTTTTAAAAAAGTGTTGAAAACATACCTTAGATATTTCAAAACACATCAAAAGATTATCAAAAAATTTGTTATAATGACCCAGTAGTATTGAGTGAATGCAAAGTATAGTTTACTGTTTTCTACAATCGCGAATCAGCGATTGCGGAATTTTTTTTTGCGGAACTGAATTCATAATGATACGTTTTATTAATTACTTGACAATTATGAGCCATGGGATGACAATAACTGCCGCTAAACGGTGACGCATTGAATAAAACTGCCTGTATACTTGAAGAAAAAAAATTCTCTCTCCCCTTCATTCTCAGACGATGTTTGATGAATCTCACACTCTGCTTGACGTGTATTTATTATCGCATCTATGTATGCTTAGAGATTATTTGTTTGAGCTAATGGATACAGGTGGCATGGCATTTCAGAAGCATTATTTAATAGTCCTTTATTACGTACTCTCGAGCGAAATAAGTACGGGGTCGTAGTGTGAGAACTTGCTTTTATCGGACGTGATGCACGACGCTTTCAGAAAGTGATAACCACTCACTTTATTTCTTAACTGATTTTTAATTTCAACCATTACGAGTTTTTTTATGCCATTTTTAATGTGAAAGGAAGCCGGACGTTCTATAATTCCATATCGAGGGCAACTTACATTCTCGGAATGGTCATCATTAATATTTTATCGTTGCTTTTATCGTTCCAACATTTATCGTTCCAGCTTTTTATCGTTCGAACCTTCGACTTGTGAAATTATTTAGCTTCTTGATAGAAAAAGTTCAGAGAAAAAAGACGTGTTTCAATGAAAATGGAGATTAGTTTATCAGTGAGCATTCGATAAAGGTTGAAATGGGCCACGAGAGCATAAATTTTGATAACAACCACCCACCGTAAATGGGATGAGCCAATGACTATAAAGTCAGTCATATGCAGGAGGGAAACGGGCCGCCTGTTGCTGCACTAGGACTCAACGGGGATTCTTGATCCTTTTGCTTCAGACTGCAGCCCCTTTGGCCACCAACCCCCCAAGGAGGACTGCTCGGGACAAAATTTACGAGCTCGATTTGAATGGCCAGAAACTCCGCGGTTTTGACTCGCAACGAGTACCGAAAAACCACCGAACAATAATTATTATGGATGTTTTCTTATTGTCCCATTTTTCGTGCCTTCCATCCGTGACATTGAACTTGATTCGAAAAAAAGAAGCTTTGTCTGGCCCACCGTCTTCATTGTCGCTCCGTTTTCGGTCGATTCATAAAATGTGTGTTAAATCCGAACCTGAAAGTTGAATTGCTATTCAAAAGGTTTATAGAGAAATTCATCATTGAGACGATAAATCCCAGGATGAAAAGATCATGCTTTGAAATCGAATTTTGATTCATAATCGGATTTTAACCACAGATGTGTTTTAAATTAAGTTACACAGTTTGTTCTATCATAAAACAGATTGGGATTATTATTGGAGATTAAGATATTTTAACATAACATTTTTTGAAAAACTTTTCTATATATTTGACATTTTAACACGAAGCAATTAATGTTAATAAACTCAGTGATATAGACAAGATAGAGAAATCTGCAGGTGGCTTTTTTATATGAGAAAGTGAAGTTAATTACTTTGAAAGACCGGTAGCTGGAGTAATCAACGTAATTCTAGGATCGGACAATCATCAAGATCTCGGAGAGAATATAAGCGACTCGCGTGCATCTGCGGGGGCACTTTTACGTGATATAATAGCTGCATTCTCGTCTACATATGCCGTGTATAAATCACGTAGGATCAACGATTCGCTGCACTTACGTCACGCTTTTAAAATGTACAACGACGCGGACCGATTTAATCGCCTTCTTATGTACAATAGTTTCGCGGAAAAACATACATATGATTGATCTTGAGATGAAAACATTTTTAATAACGTCAGACCACATCCAAGATGAAGGAAAAGATACTTGGCTTGACGTTCTTTTCAATCCCTTTCCTTTTTTTAAAACTCCTTTTCTAAATATCTTTACCTATCAGTTTTTTCGAACCAATTTTCCAAAAATATCCAATTTTTTCAATAGACCACAAAACCCTAAGAATTTTCTACACCAAAGTATTTTTTAACTTATAAGTTTTAAGGTTCGCTTTAAGCTGTGCAATGTTTACGTGTTGACCTATTCCTATCGAGCCGGAAGTGTTTTTTTATTCAGAATAAAAATAAAGGAGGCTAGTGATCATTAAACATATTCAGAGTTCATAAAAGTACACATAAGATAGGAATGGTAAATGATTGGATATGAGATAAGACTTAACTGTCAATTGACAGTGGGTACCAGCTGACCGAGTATGAACCGAGATGTGACGTAGGGCTGTTATCCTCGTATATGGATAGGAATACACAGTTACACACATGAAGGTCGTTCGTGGTGCAGGAAAATTAATGACTTACCTTCAACGGAACAATAAAGTCAGCTGCGACTCTATATGCCTAAGTTAGGTACCTACACAGAAACGGCATGGCAATGTCGATCTCACTCTAAGGTCCAACAAAAACACAAACGGACGTAAATGTACACGAACACGCACACGTGCGTGTGGATCGATTCATTCGTATTGAGGCCACCTAGAATGCGCGAACACATAATATCATTCTATTACACAAAGAGATTTCAAAAGCAAAGAGAGTTCTGTAAATAGGACTATATTCTCAGGAGAAATCTCGAAAAAAATCAAATTTCGAGCTGTTAGAGATTAATTAAGAGCGTTCTGAAGTTCAATCCGAACGAAGCGGACGATAATATACAAGTGTAGAAATTTGGATGGGGTTCTGACGGGGTCCTGGTTAGTTTTCCTTATTTCTGATGTGACCTTTACTTTATTTTTGTGTTAACCTGGTTAACTGACAAGGCCCACACAAGGCTTGTAACGCTTTGGCAGATTATTGCCCTACTTATTGAAAACTGACCAGGGCCTTGTCAGTTAACCCAAAAAATACCCTAGTAAATACCCCATCTAGGAAAAACTGGTCAGTACCACAAAAACTATTCTGCGAATTCATTAATCACAATATATGATTATTAAAATATTTAATTTTTAAAGCAAAAGTCCTATTATAAAAAAGAGGTGTTAATTATATTGAAACAATAAGTGATTGTAAGGAATTTTAAAAAATTTTCAAAATAGCTAACAGGAGTTTCAAGATTTTAGAGTATTAAGGGCATGTGATTTTAAGGAATTTAAGGAGATTTCAAGAAATTTTAAGTGATTCTAGGGAATTTAAAAGGATTTTCATAGAATGTAAGGATTTTCCAGAGCTTTCATAAGATTTAAAAATTATAAGATATCGTAAAGGACTTTGAGCGATTTTAGTAAATTTTATAAGAGATTCTAGGGAATTTAAAAGGATTTTAAGATATTTTCTAAGATTTCGAAGATATCAAGATTTCCTAAAGGATTTCAGAAGAATTTAAAGCGACATACATAAATAGATATCAAGTTATTTTAAAGAATTTTTAAAGAATTCAGGGGAGGTCCAAGATTTTAAATTATTTACATTTTGATGATTTTTGCAAAAGAATTTTAAATGATATTGAAAATTTTTAAAGGATTGTCAAAGAACTTCCAAGAATTTAAGGATTTTCAAGAATTTTCAAAAGATTTTAAATGATTTTAGGGAATTTAAAAATATTTCAAGAAATTTTACAAGTAGATTTCAAAGATATCAAGATTTCTTAAAGGATTTTAAGAGATTCTATGTCGTTTTATAGAAAGCTTAAAGCGATTTCGAGTGTTTTCAAGTGATTTTGAAAAGTTTTTAAGAAATTCCGAAAAAAGATCATAATACTTTCAGGACTTTCAATTACTTAAAAGTAATTGTAAATATTGTAAGGGATTTTTAACGATATTAAAGAAGTTTAAAGGATTTTTAAAAGATTTCAAGTGATTTTAAGGAATTTGAGGAGATTTCAAGAAATTTTGAGTGATTCTAGGGAATTTAAAAGGATTTTAAGATATTTTCAAAGATTTCGAAGGTATCAAGATTTCCTAAAGGATTTCAGAAGAATTTAAAGCGACACACATACATAGATATCAAGTTATTTAAAAGAATTTTTAAAGAATTCAGTGGAGTTCCAAGATTTTAAATTAATTTATATATTTTGTTAATTTTTTCAAAGGATTTTAAATGACACTGAAAATTTTTAAAGGATTGTAAAAGAACTCCCAAGAATTTAAGGATTTTCAAGTATTTTCACAAGATTTTAAATGATTTTAGGGAATTTAAAAATATTTCAAGAGGTTTTACAAGTACACTGAGAAAACTGTTTGGTTCAGACAACAAAACTTTATTTTGCTAAGCAACAAAAATTGTTTGGTTGTGCCAACCAAATCTTGATTCTTTCAACAAACCTTTTGTTGAACCAAGAAAATTCATTTAAACCAACAAAATCTCAGTTTTAGTTGAATTAACAAAATTTTGGTTGGTTCAAGAAAAATTCGGTTGGCACAACCAACAATTTTTGTTGTCCGAACCAAACATTTTTCTTAATGTAGATTTTCAAAGATATCAAGATTTCCCAAAGGATTTTAAGAGATTCTAAGTCTTTTTATAGAAAGTTTAAAGCGATTTCGAGCAATTTCAAGTGATTTTAAAAAGTTTTTAAGAAATTCCGAAAAAACATCATAATACTTTCAGTATTTTCAATTATTTCAAAATATTTCAAAATTTTGAAGTAATTTATCAATAAAAAATGTTTTACTATTCTTTAAATTTTGTTAAACCTCTTGAAATTTACTGAACTTACAAAGAACTCTTGTAACTTTTTAAAATCTCTTTAAATCTCTAGTCATTAAAAATTACGAAAATAATATTGAATTGATTTAAATTGAATTCAGATTCATTCGCAAGAAAACTCGGACGGTAGCCCGTCTAAAAAAATGTTCTTTACAGTTATTCAGATTAAAAACTCAAATTGATGTTGATTGAATTCAGATTCATTCAAGTTGAAATGTCAAACCGACTTAAAATAATTCGTAATGTAAGCATCCTTCGAATTCATACGGATTTATCCAAATTGATTATAAATGTATCCCAATTGATTCGATTTAAAATTTTGCCCTTCGAATTGGTTCAGAATAGCTCGGATTCATTATGGTAGGATTTCGTATAGACATCCGAAAGGATTTCCATCCAAAACTTTCACCAGGGTAATGAAATATTTCCTAAGAGTCTTTTCTAATACAATCCATCATGATAATTATTAATTAGAAATGAATTTTTAAGTTGACAAGGGATGCAGTAGATTCCGGTAATAGTGTGGCGCCAGGTCTCGTTTCTATGAATCATGCAGTACCTATGTTTAAGGATAGGTCGTTCCTCTCAGAAAGCTGTCCGTTTTGATCGTCCACGGCGTTCCTCCTGGTTACCACACTCGAGGAACCTCTTAGAAGAGCCATAGGTTGTATGTACGTACATAAGCCTCGCGCGAGCATTTATTTATGGCCCGAGGTCGCCGGGGTACGTTTGGATCCGCCCCTACATACAACACTTTACACTGTGCACCACCTACGGAATGAAGTTGTTCCCGCTCCATCCTGCCACAACGTCCTTGATTTCCTACGGTCTCTTGGATTTAGACGTCGTGCGTAACCAGAATTTACTATTCTTACAAGGAAGTGCAAAATTATTCCTTATAGTATCTCCAGTGATGCATTATTTGCAGACGATTCGAGATAAATCAAAAACTTTTTTGGAATGTCGTCCGATGTACTGAAATATAAATGAAGATGCAATAATTGGAAATAAACAATTCGAAATCTCGAATTACAATTTACTACAATTTTGTAGTCTCGAATCGGCTCAAATTATGGTTGATAGTGGGAGTATTTAAATTTTTATTAATTGGACATGATTCCTAGGAATGATTATTGCCTAGTTGGAGGTAATAACAGAAAGTGAATAAATTTCTAGAAGTGGTAACGAGCAAATATGAAGAATTGTACTAGTTGCGAGAAGAATTAAGACGAATCGTTGAACCTTTAATTCGAGGAACAAAGTGAAAATTAGATGCGATCTTGTGGATGTTACATGAAGTCGATGTCCGACAATAGGAGAAACGTGTACATCTTAGACATGGTAATGCATTCTGAGATTGTTGGTACGCTTGAGTCACGTGTGTCGTCGATCGGACCATCATGTGATTGATGGAGACACGCGGCCTCTATCCCCATTCCTCTTCAATCCGAAGAGAAACCATTCCATCGTCTCCCCCCGCACTTATAACCTTCTTCTTCTACCCACCCTAACATCTCTCTGGTTCACTTGTGTATAAAGTAACCACTCTTTTCTTGACAGTTCTTTGCCTACAGATACCATACGACAAACCCCATTCGTAAACAACTTAAGATGTGCTTCACTAAACTTACAAGACAATGAGAAAGTCCAGGATTCTAGAAAAAATAGGAATCTTGGGATTTTAAGGAGTTTTAGGATATTTCGTGAAACTTTAAAGGGATTTATGCGATTTTAAGAGACTTTTAAGAATTCTTAGCGATTTTAAGAGGGACTCTGAATGTTTTGAAATTTGGAGAAATTTTAAGAGGTTTCTTTCAAACGATTTCAAAGAATTTCAGCAATTTCTAAGGTTTTATTGAAATTTTAAGGAATTTCAAAAGGTTTGTAAGAGTTTTATGGGTTTTTAAGGAATTTTAAATGTTCTGGTATTCCAAGGAATTTTAAGATATTTTAAAAGATTTTTAAGAATTGCGAGGGATTTTATGGAATTTTATGAGATTTCTAATAATTTTAAGTGATTTCAAGAGATTTTTCTGATCTTTAAAAGATTTTGTGAGAATTTTAAAGGATTTCATGGAGTTAAAGTTTAAAAGAATTAAATTTAAAGTTATAAAAGAATTCTAAATGTTATCGGAAAATTTCAAGAATTTTTTAAAGTTTGCCAGGGAATTTTATCGAGAGAGTTCAAAAGATTTTGACGATTTTTAAAAGATTTAGTAGAATTTAAAAGGATTCACAAGACACATTTTTTAAGGACTTTCAAGAAATTAGTCGATTTTAAAAAGATATTGTGGAAGTTTTATGGATTTGATGGATTTTTATGAGATTTCTAATAACTTTAAAAGATGTCAAGAGATTTTTCAAATTTTTAAAATATTTTGTAGAATTGTCAAGGATTTCATGGAATGTACCTATGCGAGATTTTTGAGACATTTTTAGAGAGAAACCATTTTTTTAGAAAGGAATTTCAAGAAGTTTCTAGATATTTTAAGGGAATTTGCCGATTTTTAAGTGATTCTTACGAAATTTAAAAGAGTTTTAGGATTTTAAAAAGATTACGTAGAATTTTAAGGGATTTTAGGATATTTCGTGAAATTTTAAAGGAATTTATGCAATTTTAAGAGACTTTTAAGAATTCTTAGCGATTTTAAAAGGGATTCTAAATGTTTTGAAATTTGGAGAAATTTGGAGAGGTTTCTTTCAAACGATTTCAAAGAATTTCAGCAATTTCAAAGGTTTTATTGAAATTTTAAGGAAATTCAAAAGGTTTGTAAGAGTTTTGTGGGGTTTTAAGGAATTTTAAATGTTATCCTGGAATTCCAACGAATTTTATGAGATTTCTAATAATTTTAAGTAATTTCAAGAGATTTTTCTGATATTTAAAAGATTTTGTGAGAATTTTAAAGGATTTTATGGAATTTTATTAGATTTCTAGTAGTTATAAGGAATTTTAAAGTTATAGAAGAATTTTAAATGTTATCGTAAAATTTCAAGACTTTTTTTAAAGTTTGTCAGGGAATTTTATGGAGAGATTTCAAAAGATTTTTACGATTTTTAAAAGATTTAGTAGAATTTAAAAGGATTTACAAGACACATTTTTTAAGGACTTTCAAGAAATTAGTCGATTTTTAAAAGATATTGTGGAATTTTTATGGATTTGATGGATTTTTATGAGATTTTTAATCATTTTAAAAGATTTCAAGAAATTTTTCAAATTTTTTAAAAATTTTCTAGAATTGTTAAGGATTTCATGGAATCTGGCGAAATCTCTAATGATTTACAGAGATTTTAAATGGTAAGGAATTTCAAGATGTTTCTAGGAATTTCTAGATATTTTCATGAATTTTAACGAAATTTCGAAAAGTTTCTGATAATATTATAGGATTTTAAGGGATTTTAAATTTTATCATGTAATTTCCAGAAATTTTAAGAGAATTCAAGAGATTTTAATGATTTTTAAAAGACATCGCATCTTTAAGGATTTTATTAAATTTCATGAGAATTCTAATAATTTTAAAGGATTTCAACAGATTTTTCTGATTTTTTAAAATATTTTATGGGATTTAAAGGAATTTAAAACTTGTCAGGGAATTTTATTGAGGGATTTCAGAGGATTTTTATGATTTTTTAAAAAAGATTTTGCAGAATTAACAATGATTTCGAAGGTTTTTGTGAAATTTTAAGTTTTCAAGAAATTTTTATGGTTTTTAAAATATAATAAAATTTCTTAGGATTTTATGGAGTTTGATGAAATTTCTAATTATTTTAAAAGATTTAAAATTTTAACATTGATTTCAACAGATTAATGATTTTGAAGGTTTTTTTGAATTTTGAAGGATTTTCAAGTGATTTCTAGGAATTTTAAGATTTTTTAACGAATTTTAAGGAATTTCGAATGTTTTCGTGAAATTTTAAGCGACGAGGGCAAACAAACAGATTATTTTCTTTTTTTTTCCTACAACTTCAAGTCATTCAAAAGCCAATCAGATTCACAACAACAATGTATGCGAGATTTTCGAGACATTTCGTGACACCACTTTTTTAAGATAGGAGATTTTCGAGATTCTGGATGCCTCAAAAGCATTAAAATACAAAATGAGGAATTACTTGAAGTACTTATAGTTTGAATTTCGTTGAATGAATGACAGGGACATCCCGTGACGGAACAAAACATAAAATGTAAGGAAGCTTGAGGGAGGGAGGCGTTAATTGAATTTAGGTTCGCAGGATTATTGTGAAGCGTTTAAAGCGGCCAGAAACAAACCTATTTGCGTCAGAGAGCTTTCTACGGAGATAACAAATGATCCCAGAGCACACCGCACAAACTTCGGCATAAAAGCTTCGGTGAGAGCTGAGGCACCCTTCTCCCTCCAACCTTCACTCTCTCTTTTCGCTACTTCACACCCCGTCCGCTTCCATCACCATTCGGATAGAAAAGCTATAATTTTTGAATCTATTTATAACTGTCCGACCCACAGAATAGCGATTCTGATGCCACTGCTCCGGGGTATTGACCTCATTTTAAATTTATCGATTTTTATCTCATTCAAGTGATAAATAGTAGAAGTTTAAAGATTCGTGAATAAGCAACGAATTTAATAATCATTAATACACGTATTAATATCGTTAAAGCCAATTTTTTGCACGGAAATGCATTTACTATCTTTCTAGATACATTTTCGATGAAATTGATGAAACTGATGAAACTGGACTAATTTATCGTAATCAATTTTAAGATATAAAATAGAAATTCAGCAGTTGGACGATTTGAAGCAGGTGTAGTAATTCGAAGTCCACCTGAGCCTCGAACAGTTTCTTAAGAATCTCTCTAGAATCTAAAATCTAGAATGTCGATAGGTCTCTCGTCTAAAGAGTCCGCGAATTTTTGGCGTACATTGATAGCAGCTGCGAGAGAACGAAAAAGTCACAAATCAGGACGCGAATCTGAATGACGCAAAACACGCCTTGGTAAATTTAAATTGCGCATGGACTAGCACTAGCTGGACCGGAGGTTTTGGCGAAAGAGTAAATTGTACTCTCCTTGACTGGCTTCAAGCCAGAGGAGAAAGATGTTCGTGTCTTCTTCGAGTATTGTCGCTTTGTCGTTCGATTCGAGAACATGAGGATCTTCAAGTGGTGATTTCGGGCTTCCATTGTCGTGAGGATAAATTTTGGTTTCAGACTTGAATTCCACGGTGTGAACTTTGACTTGGCTATAACAAATGGCCGGCCGCTTTCATTGACGGCTTTTGCAACCTAGAATCTCGACAGGCTATTTGCGAGTTCCTAATTCTATCATTCGGAATTGTTGTTTCTAGGAGTTGGTTACTCGAATTTTAAATGGATAACGAATCTGTTTTCAAGTGAAGCAAAAAGCACATAAAATCAAGATTCGAATGCATACCCGAAATTTATTTGGCAAGAGCCTGAAGCAATTTTGTTAACTCATTAATTTTACGCCAAGGAAAGTTCAACATCGAGTTAGCCGGTGCATTGCGGACAGGACGAGGTTGTCTCACGCTTGAAAACCACCAACACTACCTCTCGCATTCCAGGGCTGTATTAATTTTCCATGTGTTTGTTTATGTTCATAAGTATACATAAATGTATGTATGTATATTGTATATGCAGACTGCATGTATGCAAATAACACATACAGATATTTGCACACAGGAACAAGGAGCATTCATGCTTCAGTATCAGAGTCCTCAGCAAGTTTTACAAAGGTATACATAGACTTATCTGACAACCCCAAACTCCTGGTACATATCTGAGTTGTTATCTGATATGAGCTCGACTGCGCTCTTATCGACTTTCTCCATCTTCTCGACCGATCGGGTCATAACGATACTGCACTGAGACTGAATGCCGGATTTCAAATTTCGCGCCCATCGATTGATTTAATCTTCTTGTTGTATACAAACCTTAAGAGGTTTAATGATATTGATATTGATATTGATTTGATTTAATGATATTTTAAAAAATTGCAGAAACATTACATATGTGCACTGAAAGAAATTTAATATCAATACTTGCTATTTCAATATTCATAATTGATAAAGACGATTACGATTTAGGGAAATCGTGTAAATATACAAATTATTGTTAGCATACTTACGAAACTTTAAAATTCTTGAAAACAAGAATTGGTATATTCAATAGCAAAGATTGATATTTTATGTATTGCGAACGTAGAATGATAAAATTTGATAATGATATTATCCAATAATATAAAAGTATTTACAGAAATTACCAGCTTGAGTTACATATGTTAATAGAAATATTCTACAAATTAATATAGACGCTAACAAAAATTGTAAGCTTCAGTTGAGGAAATTGTAAGTCACGATATTAAAAAAATCGAATAGCTCCGATAATTTCAGTGTAAAAAACCATCTTCTATGAAGTGATTACTATATAACTTTACCTCGATATTAAAGATATTATCTAGAATCTATTCAGTTTTCATGATACCTAATTTTTAAACCCAGCAGCTAGATTTTAGATACAAAAACAGTTTAGCGATACTCGTGACAGGATGCACTGGTGTAAATTCGATATCGAAGGTGGTATCAGAACAAGTAAAGTCGACGCTTCACAATATATACATAAGTTCCGAGTCGACTTGAATCTGCAGCGCATTGACATCACCGCCAAAGCTCTGGATCATAAATAACCGAACCAGTTTACCAAAGCTTATTATACAATTATGATTACATCTTGTGACCTAGGTGGTCCCGGGCATCAAGAGTCCACCTTCACTGCGAGATATCTGCTCTTAGGAGTTTAACACGATTCGAGGATCATCTTTTCTTGCTTTTAAAGATCATCAGATTTGCTCGATGTTCGTTTCCTTCCCCTTTGTTCGAGGCAGTCGTTTCCTCCCCAAACCACAACCTGATTACCTCGAGTGGGTCGGAGCATCATTCGTGCCATTTATGTTCGTGCTCGAAGTTCCTATACCTTTTATTCACGCGATCCCCCTCGAATATCTCCCAAGTAATAGTCAGTTAACACAATCCGGGTCACGTGACAAGTATTTCGGATTTGTCAATCAATCTTCGAAAGTAGGAGTCTCGCTACGGTTATCTCTATTCAAGCAGAACTTATCTAGAACAAGAACGAACGCGCGCTCCGCGTTATTCAAATCTATGTTAAACTTCGCGAAAATCTCTAAAAATTCCAAGAAACCTTTGAAAACCTGTGAAATAGATTATAATTAGTGAAAATATCTTAAAATTTTCAGAAACTTCTTGAGATTCTTTTCAATTCAATGATAACAATTCAAATCCCTTTTATATCATTTAAACTTCATTAAAAGTTTTAGAAATATTTTCATATTCCACGAAATCCTTAAAAATTCCAGAAAAATTTTCAAATTCATAAATCTTCTGAAATCCACGTTAAAATTCTTGAAATTTTACGGTAAAATTTAAAATCTCTGTATATCTTTTATATCCCTTAAAAATATTACATAGAAATCTTATCAAATTCCATGAAATCGTTTAAAATTCTCACGAAATCATTTAAATATCAGAAAAATCTCTCGAAATCACTTAAAATTATTAGAAATCTCATAAAATTCCTTAAAATTTTAGGATAATATTTTAAATTCCTTAAAACCTCATAAAACTCTTACAAAGCTTTTAAAATCCCTTAAAATTTCACGAAATATCCTAAAATCCCATACAATTCTATAAAATCGTTTTAATATCCTAAAAATCTTTTGAATTTCGTAAAAATCACTTAAAAATCGTTAAAAATGCACATAAAAACCTTCAAAATCATTAATCTTTTGAAATCCATGTTAAAATTAGTGAAAATCTCTAAAAATTTCTATCAGCTTCTGGAAATTTTTCAACTTTTAAAATCTCTTAAAATCATTAAAGATTTCATCAAATTCCATAAAATCCTTAAAAATATTACAAAATCTTTTATAAATTAGAAATATTTTTTGAAAACCCTTAATTTTTGACGAAAACCTTCGAAATCTTTGTAAATTCTACAAAATCTTTTAAAAATTACAAAAATCTTTTGAAATCACTCAATAAAATTCTTTGACAAGTTTTAAAGTCCTTTAAATCACATAAAATATATTAAAAGTCATAAAAATCTCTTGAAATCCGATCAACATCTGATCAAAGTCCTGAAAACCTCTTAAAATTCCCAGAAACTTCTTGAAATTCTTTAAAATTCTACAATAAACATTTAAAATCCCTTCATATTATTCAAAATCCATTAAAAGTATTAAAGATCTCGTCAAATTCCATGAAATCATTAGAAATTCCATAGAATCTTTTAAAGATCAGAAAAGTCTATTGAAATCCTTTAAAATTATTATAAATCTCAAAAAATTTAATAAAATCCGTAAAAATGCGATGAAGTCTTTTAAAAATTATTAAAATCTCTTGAATTCTCTTAACATTTCTGGAAATTACATGATAAAATTTATAATTTTAATTCTACGACAAGATTTAAAATCTCGGAAACCTTTTTAAATCCCTTAAAATTCCACAAAAATTTTTGAAATCATAAATCTTTTGAAATCCACGTTAAAATTCATGAAAGTCTCTAAAAATTCCTAGAAACACCTTGAAATTCCTTAACATTTAAAATCCCTGTAAATCATTAAAAATTTCGTCAAATTCCATGAAATCCTTGTAAATTCTACAAAATATTTTAAAAATCATAAAAAGCTTTTGAAATTCCTCAATAAAATTCCCTATAAAGTTTTAAGTTCCTTATTTAAATCCCACAAAATACATATTTTAAAAGTCACAAAAGTACCTTGAAGTCCGATTGAAATCTGAACTCGTGAAAAATTCTAAAAATTCCCAGAAACTTCTTGAAATTCTTTAAAATTCTACGATAACATTTAAAATCCCATTATCTCCCATGAAATCTTTAAAAATTCCATAAAATTCCCTTAAAATTCCTAGATTTTCAATGTATTTCGAGTTTAGACTCGTGACAAAATGATTATTAACGAAACCAAATTCAAAATTTCAAATTCCATTCACGCGGAATTTACGATTCGGCAAATATCGATTGTTGAAAATCACTATCGATACTTACACGACGAATGGATAATTTGATAATTGATAATAATTTGGTAACTGATAATCATAACTGAAAGTGTTATGCGAATCTATCAAAATATCACTTTGAATGCTCCTTGAAATCTTTTCAAGTGTTTTATATTTTTGGAAATCTCTAGATCTCGGTTTTTAATTCTTGACTCGAGATCTCTATTTTGTTTAAATTTCAAGATTTTTTCTGTGTCTTCGGATTTTTTGTGTTTTTTCTTCAACTTTTAACTAACTTGTGGAGTCTTTTCTTTAAACCTGACTCATACAATGAAAGGCGACTCAAAAAATATTAGTCTTTAAAAAAATGAACGGATGCAAGGAATGGATAAAAATGCTTGAGCTGAGAAATGCGCGGCATCTGTCGCAACGTGGGTCGTCCGAGAAGAAGACAGTGAGGGCAATCTCCTGGTTTTAAGAGCGCGTAGGGCCATGTCTTGTCTGCCATCTCGATGTCACTTGACATCGTCTAGATTTTTCTTGCTTTGCTCTTAATTCTCTTAATAGAACGCACAGTTCGTGTATTCGCATTGGGGTCCTCTACCAAACGAGTTACTGACGTTCGAATGTCTAAAAGACTTGACTTGAGGAGCAGTTGAGTGACTGAGAAAACTGACTGACACGTGACCAGGATAGCTTCAAATCTTAATGATCAATATATAATACTTTCGATCTCGTGAGTCAAGAAATGGAAGAGAGAATTATTCCTAGATCTCAAACTTTAAAAATAGAAGAAGCTTCACGTGATGCAACATTTTAATCCTACTTTATCACAAATATCTAGGTTCTTTGATAATCAGGTCAAATATAATGTAATAAGTAATATATTCCACCATATATTTTATCAGACTTTTATAGAAACCACCTAACATGATGAAGAATCGATACATACAGTTATCAGTTGTAAATGACTCGAATTTATTCAAAATGACATCAAGATATGATGGGAAATGTTATACCCTAATAGAAAATAACGTCAGAGCTGCGTAATGTCAAAGTTTCGTTATGGCAAACAAAATACTTTGATCGTAATCAAATTGATTTCCTTCCTCTTTCAAAGTTTGAATATAACGCACACCTATGTGACATTTTGATTTATTACCGACCACACATTGATTCTATCTTGATGTCTCTAATTTAATTGAGTTCACATTAAATGAAACGAGTCATAAATTTAACTCTGCGAATGGTAGTTTAACATAAAAAGGTCCGAAAACTTCCTGGTAGATTTAGACGAAATTGAATCTCTCTTCAATCTTAAATCAGAGCATTCCGGATTTTTTTTATGAAAGCTTTGTTTTGTTTCTCACTGACAAAATAATGAATTAATCACCGCTCTCCAAAAGATAATTTGTCTCACTCACGGCTTAAGTTCTCAATAAATTTCAATTTCCTCACGCACCTGACATCTCTTCACCCATTTTTTATGCAACTGCCTTTTTTACTCTTTAATCGCATTTTTTTGTTTGCTACTAGAATTATTATAAAATTTGAAAATTTTTTTAAATCTCTTAAATTTTGTGGAATTTTACGAAATTTATTGTGGTTTTATGGAGTTTTAAGGAATCTCAAGGGACTTTATGAGTGAAAATAAGTTTTGAGTCATACCAAGTGAATTTACTATCGAAATTAATAATATTTATTATTATGTTTATTATTTTTCTTTTTGCATAGTTATAATTAATCAAATGAGTCAATTTAAAATTATTATTGAAACTTCAACATGACATCAACTGTCACTTAGTGATATTAATCTCAAAAAAAACATATGAATGAAAAAATGAAAGAAATTAGGAAAATTATTATATATATATATATATATATATAATAATTTATTTTCTATTCTTTCTTTACTTGCGTGCGTCGGCACACATGGAGCGCACGGGATTTCGACTGTGGCTCCACACCACATCGGGCGATTCACGATCTCATCGTGATTAATTGCTCCCTGTGTTCCGCCGACATCGATACGCGAAGGATGTAATCGTATAACGGGTTCTACGAGGGAAATAATTTTTTTCGCAACCAATTCCTTGTTCTTCACTTCAAGTCTTCAACTTCAAGGTGTCAAAAACACTTCTTGGACTTTCTGTTTCGCCCCTTCGTTTCGGATCGTTTTTTTAGATGAGTGTTTCTTTTTTACTATTATTATTATTATTATTATTATTATTATTATTATTATTATTATTGTTATTATTATTATTATTTCTTGAATCATCAGAAGTCGTAGTTTGAGAAAATTGTGAAAATGTGGGGGAAGTCATGTTGAGGTTGTACAAGTGGATTTGGCATCGCGATTGAATTTCATGCGGATTATGCTATGCTGCAGATGATAAATGGATGCTACTGATGTGCGGTGTAACTCAACGCGCTCGTCCGGCACTTTATAGATCCACTTGGCTTGGGCCACTTAAGTTTTTATCATTTAGAGCATGAGGGTAATTGGAATTGTACCGCTAACTGCGCATTTCAAGTCTTTCGTCAATATCTTAATTCTGGGTTTAAGTTCTGCAATTAGTTTGGTCAGGTTTGTTAAAGAATCTGTGGAAAAAGTGGAAATCATGTTTCAATCCAAGGAGTTAATCACTTTTTAACTCGATATCGAGTTTCTCAATTTTTGCGAGTTTTCTTCTTTTAATTCTTTAAAATACTATGAAATTCCAAAAAGAATTGTAAATTTTATCAATTTTATTTATCGTTGTAATTGCAGTATTTCATAATTTCAATAATAAAAATCTTATTTATTGTTTCGAAAAGAATTTGACTCAGTAGTATTTTCAGACAGTTATTATTATTAGTTTTATTGTGGCAATATTTGTAGAAAATATGACTTTAAATACTAATTTTCTTGTCAGTGAGTCTTAATAATTCCTTAAGGCAAGATTCCACATAGAATTAAAAAATGCAAATATGGGGACCATTGCAGATGAAGGAATTAGTAAATAAAATTAAATCCCACGTAAATTTATCTGTTGTTATATCGTTGTCTTTATTTGCAATAATTATTTTCTTTCGCTTATCTAAAGTTTATAAATTTGAGTAATTCCAAAATAAAAAAGTGATGACATACACTCGAATTTCACAAATTTAATCCATATGTTTCCACAGTAAGTTTTTGATTTAAATTTATGCTTTTAGATAAGTATAAAATATTAAGGACTTAGTTTTCAGTCATATTACGAAATGGAATATTTAACGGAATTTCAAAAAATTTTATTATAGCATTTTAATTAATAATTCTGAGTATGTATTTTTAATGGTTATAACAAGATATTCGACATAGACAAATTTTGCAAATAACCATAATAAAAAGCAAAGTAATTTTTCCAAATTGACACAGATTGTTGTGTATTTCGTACACACTTTAAATTCAAAATCACCTTTATTAAACTATGCATTCTATTAATATAATGATGGTTCTGGAACTGTGCTACAATGTTTTAAATGTGTGACAAGATCCATTGCTTGTATTCAGCATCTTGTACAAAAGCAAAAACATCAGGATATTCAGGATTATTCTGAGTTCTATCTGGTCCAGTCCATAGGTGAACCCCAACCAATTGACCACCAACAACTAAAGGTGCACCTCCATCATTATGACCACAATGTTTTTGCTCATGATAAGTACAAATATCTCTATCAGAAATTGCAATATAAGCTCGATATCTATTTACACACTCCTGATGGGCTATTATAGGTACTTTGATTGCTCGTAGACCTCTAGCGTGACACGTTCCGTGACTGAAATCGGGAAGGAGACAAATTTTTAGTTATAGTGATGTATGACCAGTAAACTATGGACAACTTACCCATTATTACCGTTTCTAAAGTTGTATCCCCAGCCAGTAATAACACCAGATGTACCTGGTAACAAAGGTCCGGAATGCAGTTCTATAAAGTTGATGAATTGTCCAAAAACGAAAGCTTCATCAGTAGTGAGCAAGGAAATGCCATCTGTAGGTCTGTATGGATGATTACCATAGTGTTTTTTAATATCTCTTACGTTATAAGTGGTACCATGATCTATACGTGCTGAACCAGCAACAACGTTGTAACGCGTTACATCTATCGACGGAACACATATAGCACTTGTGATGACTATGATATGTGACAGAATACTACCTACGCATACAATACGCAAATTCAGTTTAACCTTCACAAGGTAGGGATAACTGTTAATGGACACCGTATGGTCTTCACCCGGTACGTAATTAAGTACTCGCTTCTGTCGAAAAAGAATATTCGATGATTCCCCTGCAAGTAGATGACGAGTGATTCATTGTCAGTAATAAACGTTATTTGTTGTATTCCAATACGTGGGATTTAATTTTACTTACTAATTTCTTCTCCGATTATCCCATTGATTCCTTGCGACCAGATTACACAAATAATTAAAAGATACAAATACATTTTATTCGGCATTTTATTATTCAGACGATGAAACTAGGTTTGTCAACTTACAAAACACAATAGTCAATAATGTTTGACGTTATTCTTTTATATAAGTATCTTGGTTTCCAAGGTTTATTCTCATTCGCTTATCAGAAGCAATTCAGGCATATAGTTTCGCAACAATAAGCGAGGTCATACACGTAAAGATTAAATAATTTATTTACATACTTACATAGTAGAAGTTATTGAAAAAAATGTGATAAGAAGTAATGATATTTGACAAATACTTGTGATAAAAAACAGAATACTTTTTTCATTGTAAAGGTTTTTATTTGATACAGATTGCTGTTTTTTTTGTATACACATAAATTCTGAAATTGCGCTTCAATGATTAAATGTTTGATCTGATCCATTGATTAAATTCTGCATGTTGTAACATTGCAAAAACATCGGGATATTCAAGATTACACTGTCCTCTGTCTGGTCCAGTCCAAAGGTGAACTCCAGCCAAATGACCGTTAATAACTAAAGGAGCACCTCCATCACTATGACCACAGTGTTTTCGTGGATGATAAGTACAAACATCTCTATCAGTAATCTGAATATGAGGTTGATATATATTTACACAATCCCGATGGGCTATTATAGATACTTCGATTGATCGGAGACTTCTAGGGTGAGATGTTCCAGTTCTGAAATTGAGAATACATACAGAAAATTTTTAGTTATGCTAATACATGATCCGTAAAATATTATGTTTGATTTATTTAATATATTGTGGATAACTTACTCAGCGCTTCTGTTGTTGAATCCCCAACCGCTAATAGTACCAACTGTACCTGGTAGCAAAGGTCCTGAATGCAATTCTATTCGATTACAAGATGGTCCATACACGAAAGGTGGATCAACAATAAGCAAGGCAATACCAGCATCAAAGTCGTATGGTTGTCGATAATCATAGTGCCTTTTAATATCTACAACGTTATGAGTGGTGCCTCTATCTGGGCGAGTTGTACCAGATACAATTTTGTACTTCGATTCATTATCATTCAGAACACATTGAGTAATTGCGATGACAACGCGATGCGACAGGATACTACCTGGACATGTGATACGCATTTGGAATTTAATAATCACAACATAAGGAACCCTGCCTATTGACGTTGTTTCGTCTTCACCTGGTATGCGATTAATTACTCGTTTTTGGCGAACGACAATATCCGATGATTCTCCTGCAAGTAGATGATGTGTTAGTAATCTATCAATAGTTAGACTTATCAGTTTTGGTATGGGTACATTTACATGGGATATAATTTTACTTACTAATTTCTTCATCTGCAACGGTTCCAGTCATTCTTTGAGACCAAATCCCACAAAGAATTAAAAGATGAAAGTATATTTTGCCTGGCATTTTACTGTTCAGACGATGAATCTATTAATTCCTCAACTCACTGTAATGAAGTCGTGATCGTATTGAGAAATTTTTTGGCGTCTGTGAATTATATCTTATCCTTGTTTATAAAATTATTATTATTCCTAATCTATTTAAACTGTTAATAAAGATAAGCAATTTCATAATGAAGAGATGATGACATACAAAAAATGTAGTTTTACGATATCTTTGTTTTCTGGGATTTTAAAGATATTTTATAGGAGTTTACCAAATTGGGGATTTTGGATCAAAATAACTTTTTCCTAAGGCAAGAAAATTTTACGAATAACAGTTAAAAAGGCAGTATGTAATTCCTGCAGAATAAAGATCTTTATTTGGAAGGAATTGCTGTGTATTTCGTGTACACTAGAACATTTTTAAAATGCAAACCATAAACCTGTAAATTAGATATTCTATGAATGATGATGGATCTAAAATTGGGCTTCAATGTTTACAATGTTTGACCTGATCCATTGATTGTATTCGGAATGTTGCACGAGTGCAAAAACATCAGGATATTCAGGATTAAAAAAACTTCTATCTGGTCCAGTCCATAGGTGAACTCCAACCAAGTAACCATTAATAACTAAAGGAGCACCTCCATCACTATGACCACAGAACCTTTCCGGATGATAAGTGCAAATATCAGAATCGGAAATGTGAATATTAAAAGGTCGATATCTATTTACACAATCCCGATGGGACATTATTGGTACTATGATTGATCGGAGACTTCTAGACCACCTTGTTCCACGACTGAAATTAGGAAAATTTACAGTTATACACAGTGAAAATTACAGTGATACACGATTCGTAAAATACTATGTTTGATGTATTTAAAAAACTGTGAGTAACCTACTCAATATTGTAACCGCCTCTATAGATGTATCCCCAACCACTAATAGTACCAAGTATACCTGGTAGCAAAGGTCCTGAATGCAGTTCTATTTTGAAATCGTGTTGTCCATATATGAAAGGTGGATTAACAGTGAGCAAGGCAATGCCATCTAAAGATGATCTGTTTAGATTTGAATTAGCTTTCTTTCTAATATCTGTTACGTTGTGTAAGGTTCCATGTTCTATACGTATTGAACCGGAGATAACTTGGTACTGGTGTACTTCATATGAAACGCATTCGTAAATTGTGATGACAACGTGATACGACAGAATACTACCTACGCAACTGAAACGACTATTCTGTTTAATCTTGACAATGTAAGGAATTGTACCCATATTCACAGATTCATCTTCACCCTGGATGCGACTAATTACCCGTTTTTGGTGAACGAGAATATCCGATGTTTCCTCTGCAAGTAGATGACAAGTGACCGTTCAGTTGTAAGGCTTATCAGTTTTTACATTCTCATCAGGGAATGTATTATTTTTCAGATAATAATAATAATAATTTGACTTACCAATTTCTTCATCTGCGTAGGTCGTAGTAAACCAAATACCACAAAGAATTAAAAAGTGTAAGTATAGTTTGCCTGGCATTTTATTATTCAGACGATGGAATTTTTTAACTTGCTATACTGAAGGAAAGGTATGATTGACGGAATTTATCGAGAGTTTCATTTTATATCTTAGCTTTGTTTGCAAGGTTTATTTCCGCTCGCTTATCTGAAGCATTATTAAAGAACTCGTGAAAGAAATTAATTATATTGGACAAATAATTAAAGCATAGAAAAAATTAAATAATAAAAGAATAGTAATTTATTCATTATAAAAATTTTTACTTGATACAGATTGCTGTGCTTTTCGTAAACATATAAACAGATTTGTAAACAAAACCATATTTTATTAAACTAGGTTTTTTCTGAACAGTCGTGGTTTTTAATTTGCATTTCAATGTTTAAATGTTTGACATTATCCATTGATTGTATGCAGAATGTTGCAAAACTGCAAAAACATCAGGATATTCACGATTATTCTGAAGTCTACCTGGTCCACTCCACAGATAAACCCCAGCCAAGTAACTATCAACAACTAAAGGAGCACCTCCATCAGTATGACCACAATGTTTTTGCGGATGATAAGTGCAAATATCCAAATCCGAAATCTGAATTTGAGGCTGATATCTATTTACACAATTTTGATGGGAAATTATTGGTACCACTATTGATCGTACACTTTTAATGTTACATGTTCCTGGACTGAAATCAAGAAGGAGGAAAATTTTCGGTTATAGGGATGTTTGACCCATAAATTAATTTATGAGTTATATATTAATTAAATATACTGAGTGATTAAATATATAATATATACTTACCCAGCGGATTCCCGAACGTTGTGTCCCCAACCACTAACAGTACCAAGTGTACCTGGTAGCAAAGGTCCCGAATGCAGTTGTATAGAGTTTGTGAATGTTCCATAAACAAAAGATGGATTAACTTTGAGCAAGGCAATGCCATCTGCTGGTCTGTTTGTATGATTGCCATAATGTTTTTTAATGTTTATTACGGTATGAATTTTACCTTTGTCTGTACGAGCTGAGCCAGACACAATGTTGTACTGTGGTTCTTCAATTTCAACACATAGAGCAGCTGTAATAACAGCGAAATGGGACAGAATACTACCTACGCAAATGAAACGATTATTATGTCTAATTTTTACAATGTAAGGAACTTTTTTGTTCGACACTGACAAATCTTCACTTGGTATGTGATTAAGTACTCGTTTTTGGCGAACGAGAATATTGGATGATTCCCCTGCAAAAAGATAACGAGTGAACACTTAGTAGTAAAGCTTATTAGTTTTATTATATTATATTCCAGATAAATTTACTTGGGATAGAATTTTACTTACTAATTTCTTTATCTGCAACGGTTCCAGTAATTTCTTGAAACCAGATTACACAAATAATTAAAAGGTACATGAATATCTTATCCGGCATTTTATCGTTCAAACAATCAGATTACAGTTTCTCAATGTACTGTACTATAAAGACAACGCGCAATTGGGGACTTTTTCTGACATTATTCTTTTATATTTTATCTTTCTTAGCAAAGATGATTGTTTGTTATAATGACTTATCATTTATGTCAATAAAATTTTGTAAAGTTTATTGTCACTTAACTATATATTCATAAATGAAATAGACTTTTATAGAGTCTGAAGGCATTGTATATTTGATGATGACAAATCTTTAAACGATGTTTTATGATAATATCACCAGTGATATGAAATTCATGCAGATCGAGAAGTTCTTGTTTTGTACATCAATAAGCGTGGAAGAAAGCCCACTCGCATTTTTTTTCAAAAGAGCAGCGAGGTGTCTTTTAGTGATATGTAACCACCATCACCATCGGATCAAGAGAGCGGGAACTATTTATTAAAAAGTCTGCTTCGGTAGCGACGTGCTACATCGGGAGGAAAGCGATAACGGTGGCCAGTTCAGTCATTAAGCTCGACTTGGTGCCCCCTGCACTGTTCACCGTTCACTGTTCACTGTTCAGTCTTCACTGTTCAGTGTTCAACGCTCAATGTTCAGTTCACTCTTCAGTTTCCATGTCCACAGTCCACCCTTCTCTCGTCCTCTTCTCTTTGGTAAACCGCACGTCGGCGGTGCGATGCGAACACATAGGTATTTGTCTATACCAGTAACCAGCAACCATTCCCTTCTCCCCGAGGTTCTCTCTCGACTTAACTCGCGTAGACTATTAATAGCGTATTCATTATTGCTGTAAATTAGCCATTTCTATAATATCCACATCGGTCTGCTGATACAGTGGTACTCCCTAAATTTGAAACAGTAAAAACTCACTGATTCACAGTAAAAGTGGAAGCCTAGAGACTGTCGGAAACAGTGAAAACAAATTTCACTGTTCCTACAGTAAGTATTACAGTTTTATCAGTACACTTCACTGACAAAACAGTAAAAAGTAACTTTAATAAACAGTAATACTTACTGGCACACAGTTACTTTTTACTGTTTTGTCAGTGAAGTGTACTGATAAAACTGTAATACTTACTGTCGGAACAGTGAAATTTGTTTTCACTGTTTCCGACAGTCTCTAGGCTTCCACTTGTTACTGTTTCAAATTTAGGGAGTATATATTACGTATTTTATATTGTATATTATATATTACACGATGTATATTGAATATTGTATACTGTATGTTACATGCATATAAATGCAGCCGTTTTCTCGCGTCAAGCAAACAGGAGCTATCCTTTTACCGGCTTCCATCGCACCTGCGAAACCACCCGGCCAAACATCTTGTAGACAGGGTCTAAATTAATGTTAAGTGATACAAGTTTAAATTAAAAAGTAAAATTAGATGCTGAAAGCATTCAAAATTCGACAATTTCGTATTTGGAAATATTTTAAACTCCACTTGATAGTTAGTTATAAAAAATTCCACTTGGGACGCAAATTATTCTTTGCAAATTCTCTTCGGCATCCTGCGAACACCAGAATTTTTTTCCCTTACGCAAACACTGTATCGACCATGTGCTTCACCAAGAAACGGACATAAACAAATACTGTAACCCCATAAGTGAATGAGGTGGATGATAAATGAGTTTAGAAATGTCAAAATTGACATCCGCTGTGAATTTTGACAAAAAGCTGATGTGAGGTAAACATGAATTCACGGGAAAGTGAAATCAAAGTTAAATGAAATGAAAATTACATAAATGAAATTACATAATCGCCTCTCTATAGATCATCATTTCCGAAATGTGCAAAGTTTGTTTTCGAGCTGAATTAATTGTTAGTAATAAATTAAATCTATCCCACTGAAGAGCAATTTTCACAGTCTAATAAAAGTTAATAAAAGCATCCTAATAACACTTAAGATAATTATCTAGCGGATAATGATTTTGCAGAGAGCGGGGAGGACTTTTGATTCGAAGGGGTGCTGGAATAAAAGGGAAATTGTAGACGATGCGTATTACCGAGAGGGCAGCGCGTGACGATCTCGTTAATTATTTCAACGAGTCGTGGTTAATGCCTCCACCTACCGGTGTTACCGGATTGCAAACTGGTCACTTGGCAGCTGTTTTACCTATTTGCTTAACACGCCTCGGTCATAAATAATTTTGCAACGCTATTATTACGATACCCCGCCTATTACACCTACTTCCCATATTACTAGAAGCCAGAATGCCCGCAGTGCTTAAGACTGGTACCGAATACCACCGATGAATCGTGTTAACCTTAATTTACTTAGACTCTATCCAATTGCTTTGCAAATTTAACTAGACTCTCGGATTTTCTTCCTCGTCATGAGAAGATTTTTTTTCGATTTCTTTCAATTATATTTGAAGTTAGATAACATCCACATCAAATCTTGGAAATTCTTTAGAATTTGGCAATACGTCTCGAAATATATATGAAATTTTGAACTCAATCAAAAATAAAAAAAAATTATAATTATGTCTTTATGAGTAGTTACGCTCTAAAGTGGGACAATTATGTTCCTAAAGGTATCTAAACTGACGCTACGAGTGAGTGACTTGAACGCATTACACGGGTTCTAGTGTGTTGCGAGTTATATATGAAGTTTATGCCGCTACGGAAGTCCGATATGGACCATTAATTTCGGTATTTATGGTCACCGTAAAGGACGTTCGCAGAAAAGCATGTGTGTATTTAAGAGGTGTTGCTTTTTGTGAGGGCAATATAAATATTGACAGGACAGGTCTAATTAAAATTAACAAGCTTTCAGAAGCTCTTGATGTTCAGACTTTATATGCATATGTTTTAACGAAGCGTCATTTTTAAGGCTATTTTCACGTTTTAAATGACGTTAGCAACATGTCATAATTCAAACTATTTCCACACACCCTGCAAAAAAAATCTCCAGGCAAATTACCACTCAAACATTTTTTTTATTTCCTCTTTCTCATAAGTTAAAAAAGAACTCTCATAAGTTAATTTTTCCTACTCACGTTCGCTCGAAAATGCTGCATTATTCAAAAAATAATTATATGATTTATAAGGTTCTTGATCAAAATTTAGAAATAACGTGCGGTCAACCTTTGAAATAAAGAGATAATTTACAACATAATAAAAAGTAATTTAAATCATGGTTTGTGCATTAAACTCAGACGGAAATAAATTACCTCGACGATTTTAAAATTAACGCAATAAATCTTGTTGCAGGTACTGTAAACGCGAACGGCGAGACGAAGCGACAGAGGACGTCGTACACGAGGTACCAGACCCTGGAGTTGGAAAAGGAGTTCCACTTCAACCGCTACCTGACGAGGCGGCGGCGAATCGAGATCGCACACGCCCTTTGCCTCACCGAGAGACAGATAAAAATCTGGTTCCAAAATCGGCGGATGAAGTGGAAGAAGGAGCACAAGATGGCGAGCATGAATATTGTGCCGTACCACATGTCGCCGTATGGCCACCCCTACCAATTTGCCCCGCACCCAGGCCAGTTTGCCCATTTGGCTACATAGGACGAGTTCTCGCCCGCCGAGCTCGGAGCACACGCTGTCCGGTTTCCTGGGATGTACGGCGAACAGAATTTCTAGGCTTTCTGCTCCTCTAGAGCACTTCACTTCATCTAGGAAATTTCCAAAAAAGAGTGCTCTTGAAAAGATAGGAAAAGTTCAAGATAGAAGGTTCAAACTTGCGGTGAATCTTTCATCCAAGTAGTTGGAATCTAGATGCAAAATTTGAGCTTCATGTCTTAATTAGGTAAAAAGTTATTTGTAACATAAAAATGTTTTTTAGTTTCCCTGGAATTTATGTTCTACGTCTTATAACTTTATAAACATTGGAGATATATAACGGAAAATTGCTGGGGATCTATGTCAAAGTACCTAAAAAGAACCTGTGAAATTGGAACATGCTTCGATAGATCATTGAGAAGTTATTTACAATAGAAATTATTTACAATGGAATTAAGCCAAATTGAAATTTTCCGCCTAAGGAATATTTCGAAATGTGACTTTATCGCCAAGAAGATCCCTTCCGTGACGGAACTTGAATTTTGCAGAATGAGATTTTAGACAGAGCACTCTTTAAGAAATGACTGTTCGAAGTTGAAGGGAAGCCAAAATTTCTGCATATGTGCCGTGCGCCCACAATAATAGACTGGACGCGCTCCGAGGGGCTCTCGTGTAAAAGATTTTTGAAAAACTCTTCATAGTCGACGAGAGCCCATCTCTGCGGGCGAGATAACCGAATTTAGTATAAGGTTAGGACCTAGCTGATCTAATTAAACAAATAATTACAAGCTACTTCATCTAAGCTGCGCGACTCTTTCACATTTAAAAAAATTCTTATTTTCAGGATGAACAATTCTTTTTTTTACTGTGTTCCGTTCATTAACTGTAAAATATGTCTTCGGGGATTTTCCGTAAAATTGTTGAGATGCTAATTTCTGTAAAATTTCCCAAATATTTAGTAGGAAAAATTCCCGAAACGAGCTTGGGGAATATTGTGTAACGTCATTCCGGGGACGAAAGGTTCTTGCCAGTTGCCAACAAAAAAATCATACTTTTGCTTATTTAAAACTATTATTAGCAATCTAAATTTGAGTTTATTCAACCAACGAGTCAAATTAAAGTACTTACTTTCCTAGAATTGATTTCACTTACTTTATCCGATGCAGCGAGTGAAGTGGACAAATCTTATCGGCTAGATATATCGAAAAAGATTTTATATATATATTATATATATTTAATTATAAATAAAGAAGAAAGAAACCCAATGCAATGCAATATCGATAGAGACTTAGTTTCTAAAACTACGTCATGTAATGTCGCCCTTTTAGATTCTAAGATGCCTGCTAATGCTCAAAGTGTTCTTGGCCAAAATCGAACGTCGGGGCGAGTTGGCATACTTGTAATTAATTCAATTCAGCGATACGCGAAGTGCCCAAAGACTTTTTATCTTAGGAAAGAACACACACTAAAATGTGACGCGTCTCGAAGTATTTGAAAGATGGAAGGTTTTGTTGATTTGGAATTGTATATTTTATGAATGCAACTTATCTCTCTATGTCTCTGTGTTACGTTACGAAAATTCTGTGTGTTTCCGGTGCAAAGGGTTCGTCGAAAATTGATCATTTGGTTGTAATTCTAATTAGATTAATTAAGTTATAATTAAAATCTGGAGGAATATTTGTAAATCTGTCTGTGGAATTCGAAATGCTGTATGTAAATGAATAATTTTTTGCTTTCTGTTTGATTTTCGTGAAATTAATAATAATAAATTTGAGTTGCACATTAGTGAGCAGACTACACGTTCCGCTCCTTGGATTTCCGTATCGCGGTAACGAACTCGATGTATTCGCCAATTTCCCGTTTGTGACGAAATCGTGGGCAACTGGGGCCCAGCAAATTCTCTCTGTAAATAGTTTGCACCGTATTGTACCCAACACATCTCCCAGGAGCAGCCGCGTTGTTCCTAACAGTCTATAGGTAGTTAGATAAGATTAAGTACACGTTGCTCGAGGCCAGCATCCGCGACATTGAAACTTGAATAAAATCTTTTCGGGAGAGATAAGCCTGAACATTAATGCGTGTTTTTTTAAATTGAGCGCACTTGGCATCATATTTTATAGTCATGTGATAGAAACATCACAAAAGAAGAGAGTACAGTAAAACTGGAGTTTATCTATTAATTAAGATATTTCTAATCTAAATTAAATTATAATGTGAAGCAAAATTGTAAATTTTCATTAATATATTGTATATGTCATATATTTTGTACCTCAGTTTCAGAGGAAAAGCTTATAGAGAATTTGCTTTAAAAAATTCTATTGAATTCAAAGAAAATTGAAATTAATTGAAGGGAAATTCCAAGAAATTAAAGAGTAAATTAACTGTGTTGAAGATAAAATAAAGTAAAGCGAATTTCATTTAATTTAAATTATATGATTCAAATATAAATCAAGTTTAAACATAGAAGCACTAATAATTTATTCTTTATAAATTAAGTTACGATTGAAAGTGTGTTTTAAATTATATTCAATATTTAAAATGGATATTGTAATAATTCTCGGTGTGTACATAAGTTTTAAATTGTTAAGAACAGTTTTAATCTCGTTTTATCAAAAGTTTTTATATCAATGTTGAAACAACTATTTGACGAAGGCAAGAAAATGTTTTTTTACTATTATACCTGACAAAAGTACTTTAGTTGAAGCAACGAAAATTTGGTTGGGACAACAAAATATTTTGTTGGTTCAACAAAACGATAAACTGTACCAACAAATATTTGGTTCACCAAAACATTTTCTCGCACAAATATCAACAGAATTATTATTTTTTTTTTTATTGAAAAAAAAATTATTTTTTCCAGTGCAAGGTTTATTGTCGCCGATGGTTGTCTCGAAAAATTTTGCGCGTGCAACGTCTCCCGCCCGTATTAATTAATTGGTTGATAAATTCCAAAATTAATTGATCGTTAGCCAGTGAATAATCCGCATGTGTGCAAATTAAACTAACGGAGCGGGAAACAGTCGCATGCGCATGAATAATTAAATATATCTTGTGATACGAAATGCCGTCGCTCTGTGCTTAGTTTAACGAGGTCGTGCGATTCGAAAACGCAAATTCGGAAGCGTACAGGGATCTAAGTATACGAACGATCGATGCTGATGAAACTATATAAGATTATACTGAATTGTACATAATTATTGAATATACGTATAGCGAGATATCGACGAAGTTATAGTCCCACCCGACACCCTAGAAACGACCTTAATTCAATAATAACTCAAACC
>CAJFCO010000166.1:102308-193204 GCA_904066015.1 Synergus gifuensis
TATATAGTTAGACGATAAAATGGATACAGGCGCCATATCATGGTATATCACTCCAAGTACCATTGGACTGTCCATTCTGTCCAAGTGTCCATCCGCGCGACTAACTTGTTCTCATCCAAAGATCGATTGATTTTTCCCGACCTGAGTCTGTAGATCAAATCAGTGACACCAGGTCAGGTGACATGAGCTAGACATGTTTTCGATAAACGTAGAGAGAAGAAATTTGATAGGAGAATGAAGAAGAATTTATGGTGTGGAAATTTATTGTAGATAAAATAGAGTAGCGATTTTTTTAATACCTAATTCAAAAGGGTTCCTATCTCAAAGAAATATTGTACCATATATCTCGGAAATGTTGAATACATTGTTGTGGAGAACCTGATTTGCTTTTTGTTTATAATAAGACTGAGAAAATCCCTTATAATTATTTAAATGTTGTAAAATATGTCTTCTTCAATTCGAGAAGATTGTCAGTAGCCTCGGTGGAAATTTGAACGTGGACACGAAAAGAGGTGGACTTAAAAATACGACCCGAGTCACCCTACTAAATCACTAGCTTATACCGTCTAGTCTAGTTGATTTAAAGATTTAAACTACGATATTCTGCGTTCTGGATAGAAAGCTTGCGACACCTGCCCACGCAAAGCAAAGACAACAGCTGGAAAAGCTGTTTTGATTCTAGAAACTCGAATATATGCTTGACTGCTACCTGTAGCAGAGTCGATGTCGTAGAGCCACGTTATAGAAACTGAGAGCATTCGGATAAACTATTCGAAGGTAACAGAATGAGTTATTTACGGGCAGGCTCGATCTCGTGGACGAGCTTTACGTCCCGCTGATCGTTCTCCTCGTTTGTGGACCGGAATTAGCATTCCTAAGGTGCGAGGCGTATGCATAAATATTAATATTAATTTATCCTCGTTACAGTTGGATTAGATTTGATAACGTATTGCTTCGGTTTTAGAAAATGGAAAGTTGCTGGATAGTTGAATTTTAGATTAATATTAGCTCGAATAGAAATTTATTTTAGTATATACATAGTTTGAATTTATTGTGATTTGTGATTATTTTTATTTATCTTAATTTTCCGGTTTTTATTTTTAGTGAATCACCACTCTTATTCTTTTTTACAAAAGTGGTGTATCGAAATTTCTCGAAAATTTCGCATAGTTTGTTGTTACAAACTTGAGTGGATTTTGAATGAATGACTTGAAGTTGTAAAGAAAGAAAACTAAATAATCGCGCACATATTGGTTTGCTGGCTTCTCAAAATTTTACAAAAAACTTCGAAATCTTTTAAAATTTGTTCAAATCTCTTTAAATTCTTAAAAACCTCTTGAGATTCTTTAAAATTTGTGAAAATATCTGATTAGAAATCGTCGAATTGTACAAAAAATTTTCAAAATCAGAAAAATCTCTTAAAATTTCTTAAATCTATTAGAAATCTTATAAAATTCTAAGGAAATCACATGAAATTTCACAATATTTTTATAAAACTCATAAAAATCTCCTACATTTTTTTAAACTGCCTTAAAAACCCTTAAATTTTCATGAAATCCATAAAAATTAGAAAAATCTGTTGAAAACCCTAAAAATTTGACAACTTTCAAATCTTTTTAAATTCTACGAAATTTTTTGAGTAATAAAAATCTTTTGAAATCCATCAATAAAATTGATGGACAAATTTTAAAATCCTTCAAATTCTATACAATGTTTTAAAACTCGTAAAATCTCTTGAAATCCGTTAACATTTGTGAAAATCTCTAAAATTCCTAGAAAATTTTGGAAATTCCTTAAAATTTTACGATATATCCTTTAAAATTCATTAAAATTATTAGAAATCTCATTAAATTCCATTCAATCATTTAACATTTCACAAAATCTCTTATAAATCACAAAAATCTCTTGAATTCGCTTAAAATCACCTAAAAATCGTTAAAATTCCTTACAATACGTTAAAATATCTGAAAATTCCTCGAAATTCCACGAAAAATTTTTTAATTCCTTAAAACACTAGAAACTGTTTGAAATATCTTAAAATTCCTCTAAATGCAACATTCAAAATCCACTAAAATCCTTTAAAATATTCTTTTAAAAATCTCTTAATATTGCATGAATTCCTTTTAAATTTCACAAAATCATTTAGAAATTCTAATATTCTTTTGAATTTAGTCAAAATTACTTGTAAATCATCAAAATTCCTTACAATACGTTAAAATCTCTTAAAATTACTCCAAATGTTGCAACATTTAAAATCCATTAAAATTCTTTTAAAAATCTCTTAAAATTGCATTAACTCCTTTAAAATTCCACGAAATATCTTGAAATCCCTGAAAATTCTACGAAACCTGTTAGAAATCCTAAAATTCTTTTGAATTTAATAAAAATCGCTTGGAAATCGTCAAAATCCCTTAAAACTCTTAGAAACATTTTGAAATTCCTGCAAATTTTACAAAATTCAAAATCCATTAAAATCCTTTAAAACATTCTTTTAAAAATCTCTTAATATTGCATGAATTCCTTTAAAATTCCACAAAATCATTTAGAAATTGTAATATTCTTTTGAAATTAGGCAAAATTACTTGTAAATCATCAAAATTCATTACAGTACGTTAAAATCTCTTAAATTTACTCCAAATTCCGCAACATTTAAAATCCATTAAAATTCTTTTAAAAATCCTTAAATTCTTTTGAATTTAGTAAAAATCGCTTGAAAATCGTCAAAAACCCTTAAAATTCTTAGAAAAATTTTGAAATTCCTCTCTATAAAAACTGGTGTCACAAAATATGTCTCAAAAATCTCGCATACATTGTTATTGCAGACCTGATTGGCTTTTTAATGACTTGAAGTTGTAAAGAAAGAAAACTAAATAATCGCACACGTCCTAAAAATTTTTTGAATCCCTAGTAGAAATTTTACTGTGGCCCCGATCGGGGCCCGGTCAGGCCGGGCGTTTCATCACCGATCTGGGCCAGGTCTGGAAATTTCTACACGGGATATCGTAAAAATTACTTGAAAATTGTCAAAATCAATTTCCTAGAAGTCTCGAAATTCCTATCTAATATCGCTATTATCGCGATATTCCTGTGCTTCCCTAGTAGAAATTTTTTCTGTGGCCCCGATCGGGGCCAGATCGGGGGATTTCAGACCGAGGATGAAACACACGGCCCGACCGGGCCCAGATCTGGCCAAATCTGTTCCGATCGGGGCCCGGTCAGGCCGGGCGTTTCATCATCGATCTGGGCCAGGTCTGGAAATTTCTACACGGGTTATGTTGTTGTAGATTTAATTGTTACCTTAGCAAAAGCTTCGGATAGAAATTCATTCCGAATCAATGCAAAATTTTCCGAATCATTCCGGAATTTGTATCCGAACGAAACAGTTTCATTCCGATATAATCTGAAGGAAGTTTTTAATCCAAATTAATCCGCGAATACGAATTAATCAGAATTAATCCGAACTTTCAATCCGAATAAATCCGGTCAATTCGAATGAATCCGAATTTATTCGAATTTTTTGGAATCATTCATTTCTAATGCTTCTGTCATTGCTATTGTTACTGTTATTGCTTCCGTTTTTCTGTTCTTGCTGTTTCTCTTTTCTATTACTACTGCTATTGCCAAACTTTCCAGACTCTCTGCTCTCAAATCATTTAGTTAAAAAACTTGAATGGACTTTTTGGCGAATCGAGAAAGCAAATTTCCCACGAAGGGTGAATTGAAAATGATTGGCGAAAGGGCGCTTGGTCGAGTTGATTCGACAATGCCGTTGAATCGAGAGAGGTCCTCGCACAGAATATCAGCATCGCTGCTCGCGAATACTATATAGGTATATATACGCATAATACCTCTCGCCCGCCGTCAGTCACTCAGTCAGTCATTGATACCGCGGTGTGATTAATGAAGAGTCAAGGTTCGGGATCACAGTGCCGAGTTGAGAACGGGGGTTGAGGAAGGGGCGTCGGGTGCTTGGGGGGAGAGGAAGTTGACTCGGGGTCCGTAGCTCGACACAGCGAAGAATGTCGATACCATACCGACGACGAAATATATAAGTACGGGAGAGTGGGACACGCCGCTAGAGACGGTGAACATTAATTATATTTAATCGGCGAACAGATATTTCGCTTTAGTGAAAATCGCACTACAGTTCCTTGGGCGTCTCTCGGTATGCGGGAATGGAATAAGACGCGGAAAGAACGCGAGGCCCGAGTAGCAAGAAACCCTGGCATTCAGAACGATGAGTTATTAAGTAGCGGCTTGGAGTCGAAAAAAGAAAATATTCTGGTATCGCGGCCACGATAAATTCATATCAATGCAGCCATCTGGACAGGTTGCTTTCAGCGTTCACTTTTAAACTAGGATCGTTTTGTTTCTCACGGCTGGTGACCATTCAACTTGGAGACGTTCAGGTGATTCAGGAGCTATTTTTATAATCTTCGAATAAAGAATTGGGGTAAACATTATATTTCAACTAATAATAACCATATATATAGACATTATAAATGTCTTCCATATTCTTCCATACAAGATTAATGTTACAAAAATTCGTTCATTTGAATGTTCAGAACGTAAACCACATAAAATCTGTTAAATAAACTATAGATGCTTGTATAGTGGTTCACTGCTTTTCTTACAAGTGTGATGTCATTTTTTATTCCTCTAATTGAAAATTGGCGCGGTCAAGTATCGTTTTGTGCAACACTGTAGCTCTAGAAGTTGTCAGCGAGTGTATAAAGTAAGGAGACTCTTATCGCGGAAATGCGAGTCTATCGGGGATAGCAGCTTCTTCTCAAAGTCTCTCAATGTCCACCACGAGAAATGTAGTGAGCTCGGATAAACCTTTTCTTCAGGGTGAGTGGCAGAGGAGAAACAGGAGGACGAAAGCTCAGGTTGGAAGATGGAAAGAAGTCCCTTCGTTCGTCCGTTTTGTACGTTTGGCCGTTTGTTCGTTCGTCTATGTCCGTCCATCCGTCTGTTCCTGCCTGCCGTCGCAGCCTGTCCACAAACGGAACGTAGCAAGACTTCACCACTTTTATGTACGGAGTCTGAATAACAAATCTGTCCAATTCACATGTCGACATCAAAGAAGATAATATAAACACTACATCGATACATCGTCTACAAAACCTTAATGTTTTATTAATGCGGCCTCCATCTCGTTCCATTCCAGTCCTGTAGATCCCGTTTGTGACTCCAGTTGCATCGTGGAGAAGAGGAAGCACTGTATTCATGAAACAACCTGTATTAGAGTAATACTCTCCTCATCGTAACCCTTTTGTTGTCCCATTATTATTTCTTCGCTTGGACTATTTGTTGAGGCCGAAAGAAGCTGCAATAATTAATCATAGTTCAATCATTTGTAATTATATCATATGAAAGAAATACACTCGAGTCTCTCAAATGTCAACTTCCCAAATCTCAAGTTCTCCCAAATGTCAAGTCAAGTTTCTCTCAAATGTGAAGTCCGTATTTCTCAAATCCCACTTGATAACTACTGCACACGCTTTGCGTTCGGCATCTGATTGGTTGCTATTCGCGCGCAATTTAAAATGCTAAAAAATATTATATTATACGCAATACGCATGCGCAATTGATGTGACTATAGAGGATAAAGAATTTCTTGACATTTGGGAGAACCTCTGGCACAAATTTCTTGACATTTGGGAGACTCGAGTGTAGTTTAACTTGCAATTGTTTCCAGTCCACTACTAAACAGATTGAAATTCGTCGGAATCAGAAATTCAATCTGTGAGATCATTTTTATAAATAATTTCCTGTCATCTTTCAAAACTTTTCTTTTCTGGAATATTCTGTTGCAACAGACATTTATGGGTGAAATCGACACCCTCGTGAGCTTGTACAAATTAATAATCCATTCTAAATGCTGTCATCAATGAAATACCAAATGGTATCATCACTCGACCTTCAAGAGGACCATTAAGATTCCTCTCCTCTTCACAGATTGCTACACGAAATCGCCAATGACGTTCGTTAACATGCTCTCTGTATCTGAAATACAAGAATAAATATTTTATCATCAAACATTCTTCAATAATGCTAAAAAAATGCTGATACTAATATTTTTTTATCAGTTCCTTTTATTCCTTTATGAGTACTAGGGTCGTCCAAAAATTCATCGTATGAAAAATGACTTTGTAATTTTTGGAATAATCGTTTTGAACTACCCTAATGAGTGCTCCTTGAAGTTTTTTTAAATGAAAACAACTGCCACTGAATTTCCCGGATTTGAAATTCGGAGGGAGGCAGGTTTCATTATTGTTGCATTTTATGCAGGAAATGCGTAAATACAAAGCTTGTAATGGTATGCAGGAATGTTGGCAAGACAGTGAAGACAGGGTGTAGATACGCGCTGCAGGGAGGTTTGAAATCAAGAAAGAAAGAGGCCTTTCTTGGTTCTTGTGCTGAGTGAAGGCCGAGTCCAAGATACTGAGTGACAGCCTCGCCACGTACGTAGGAGGCGACTCACAACAAAGGAAGACGATAGTCGTATGCAAATTTGCGATATCGCAAGTTCAGCCGATCAATCGATCCTGTTCTACAAAACTGGGCATTAGATACTGTTAGCTGGACAAGAAACAGTCGAGCATTGAATCACCGTTGCACATTTTTCTACTATATGTATATTGAATATTCTCCAACAATTTTGCAAAACTGATTAAAAATATTAACTGATAAAAAATATTAAGATTATTCATTCTAAATTCGAAAAGTATCATTTTTATTTACCTGAAAATAATCATTATTGGAACAAATGCTGATTCACGTGCAGAATTTTAGATGGGGTTCTGACAGGGTCCTGGTCAGTTTACCCTACTTCTGATATGGCCCTAACCAGGTTAACTGGCAAGGCCCACAGAAGGCTTGTAACACTTAGGTAGAATATTGCCCTACTTAAGGAAAACTGGCCAGGGCCTTGTCAGTTTACCCCAAAAATACCCTAGTAAATACCCCACTTAGCAAAAACTGGTCAATACCCCACCAGGATTAAAAAACTATTCTGCGGAATCATTACTCACAATATTTGGTTATTAAATTATTTCATTTTCTGAAAACAATTTTTTTTAAGTATTTGATGGGATTTTAAATGATATTAAAGAATTTTCAAGGAATTTTAAAAGATTTCAAGTGATTTTAAGGAATTTAAGGAGATTTCAAAAAATTTTAAGTGATTCTAGGGAATTTGAAAGGATTTTCAAAAAATGTAAGGATTTTCCAAAGCTTTCACGAGATTTAAAATATTATAAGATGTCGTAAAGGACTTTAAGAGATTTTAGTGAATTTTAAGATATTTCAAGTGATTTTAAGGAATTTAAAAGGGTTTCAAGAAATTTCAAGTAATTATAGGGAATTTAAAAGGATTTTAAGATATTTTCCAAGATTGAAAAAGATATCAAGATTTCCTAAAGGATTTCAGGAGAATTTGAAGCGATATAAATAGATTTCAAGTTATTTTGAAGAATGTTTAAAGAATTTAGGGGAGTTTCAAGATTTTAAATTAATTTACACATTTTGTTAATATTTTCAATGGATTTTAAATGATATTGACAATTCTTAAAAGATTGTAAAAGAACTTCCAAGAATTTAAGGATTTTCAAGTACTTTCACAAGGTTTTAAATGATTTTAGGGCTTTTAACTCGACTTTTAAAGATATTTTAAGAGATTTAAAATATTTGTAAATATTGTAAGGAATTTTTAATGAAACTAAAAACTGTTAAAGGATTTTAAAAGAATAAAAAAAAATCAAAGAATTTTCAAGAAATTTCAGATTTATTAAAACATGCCAAAGGATTTTTAAACATTTCAAGTGATTTTAAAGAATTCAAGAGGGTTTTAAGAAATTTTAAGTAATTGTATGGAATTTAAAAGGATTTCCAAAATATGTAAGGATTTTCTAGAGCTTTCACAAGATTTAAAAAATTATAAGATTTTGTAAAGGTCTTTTTAGATTTTAGTGAATTTTAAGATATTTCATTTTATTTTAAATAGTGTTTAAAGAAGTCAAGAGGTTTAAAGATTTGATATTAATTTACAGTTTTTATTAACTTTATCAAAGATTTTAAATGGTATTGAAAATTTTTAAAGGATTGTAAAAAAACTTCCAAGATTTTAAGGATTTTCAAGTATTTCCACAAGGTTTTAAATGATTTTAGGGAATTTAAAGATATTTCAAGAGATTTAAAATATTTGTAAATATTGTAAGGAATTTTTAATGAAACTAAAAACTGTTAAAGGATTTTAAAAGAATAAAAAAAAATCAAAGAATTTTCAAGAAATTTCAGAGTTATTAGAACACGGCAAAGGAGTTCGAAAGGTTTCAAGAGATTTCAAGTGATTTTAAAAAGTTTTTAAGGGATTCCGAAAAAAAGATCATAATACTTTCAGGATTTTCAATTATTTAAAAATATTTAAAAATATTTTTCAAGGATTTTCGCGAGATTTTAAATGATTTTAGGGAATTTAAAGATATTTCAAGAGATTTAAAATATTTTTAAATATTGTAAGGGATTTTTAATGAAGTTAAAAAATGTCAGAGGATTTTAAAATAATATAAAAAAATTTTTAAATTTTCAAGAAATTTCAGAGTTATTAAAACATGCCAAAGGATTTCTAAAGATTTCAAGTAAAGTTAAGGAATTTCAAAACAATCAAAAAAATTTGGAAATTTTGAAGTAATTCGAAAATTAAAAATGTTTTTGTATTCTTTAAAATTTGTTAAATCTCTTGAAATGTACTAAAACCTCTTGTAATTTTTTAAACTCCCTTTAAATCTCTATTTCTTAAAAATTATGAAAATAATATAATCATAAAATGTAGTTTAATAATAATTTTCATGAAAACCTGTTTAAAATTCCTAGAAATATATTTTTCCGTTTGTCAGCAATATACAAATTATTAAATTTTCCAATATATAAATATAACCATCTTTTATATTTTCATAAATAATCAAGTGTGAAAAATGTTGGTATTTCCCTATTTTTACCCATTGTTTGGTTTCAACATAATAAACTCTTCAATGCCCTGTTTCATTATCAAAAAATTGGTATTATTGAGATATCATTTCTGTATCATTGCCCTATAAATGCCCAATAGTATTAAAATATTTTTATCGAAAATAGTAATGCCGACCAGGCCCTCGTTAGAACCCTATTTTAAATAGGGCTAATTGTGGCAATTTCTACACGGGTTGACGTAAATATACACTTCGCTCTTCTTTTAAAAGACAATTTAAGTTTCCCAGCTCTAAACTACGACACCAAAGAACTCTTTCGTACTGTTAGGTACATCTTGCGTCACTTGGAATTCCAAATATCCGCGACATTGTAAAACGTAATAACGAATGGCAGCCACAAGGAACAAGTGAAACGAGAAAGTCTGAAAGAGAGCGGCACGAGAGGGGTTGAAGACACGGGGATGGGGCAACAGAAGGCATTTTCAAGGGCCTTGTGCTTTCTCAGGAGGAATTAATCATCCCTGGCAGTTTCCTATGTTCCAACCTGCTATTTTCCTTGACTCTCCAATTATACCTTTTACCTCAAATATTTCGTTTATCTACATCTGTCTTTAACGCCACTCGCCAAATTACAAAATGATCTCCTGCGGAGAAACATAAAACCACTTTGTACGGACCTGTCGCTGTAATTAAAAATAATGGGAGATTATAAATTTCCGATCAATAGACAATTTTGTTGCGAAAAGTTTTCGGGGTTGTTTCAAGAGTTAAAGCTGCAACATAATTCATAGCAGGGCAGTGAACGGTATTTCCTGTCTGTAACTCTTTGACGGAAGTGGTGCCAGCCTGCCAGAGACTGATTTACGAGCAGGAACCCTTTGCACGAAATTTGCGACAGGGTCATGCAAGTAAATGATCTGTAGATGGTGGAAAATAGAGAAAGACGCGGACGTCATTTGCATCAGTTAGTGACTGAACTGTAACTTTTTCTTTGGTCAACCAAGGTCGACCATTCGAGTGATGAAAAGGGTTCGTTAGTCGGGAACCTTTCCTGGATTCTTCTCATTTGCCTATTGAGAAGAACGGGGATCTTACAGTTACCTGAAAAGAGGTCGGAACTTACATAAAACAGAAATGATGCTCTTTCAGAATTCATTGAAAAGGGAGCAAGGTAGGCCAAAGTCAAGTATTCATAGGTCCTTTTCAAAACTGTAAACTATTTTCACATTTATAGTCAAGTTCTAAAAATCTACTATTTTTTATACTTGTTTTGTACTTTTGTGACCATAGACATATTACCTGTGACCTTTCAGATTACATTCGACATTTAACCTTGACTTATGACCTACTTCATGACCTGTGACCTATGTCCTGAATGTTTTGAAAAGTTCCAAATAATAGTTGTGAATTTTATTGTTCAAATGCATTTTTAACTGCAGTGTTTTATTTTGATGATTCTTATCATAAAAAGAGTACTTATGTGGAAGTTAATACTTGAACTGAAAAGGAAGATAGTGAGGAGCGAGAATGAGAGAGGTACCTTTATATTACACACACATGGATACCCTAGTGAGGTGGCGTACGGAATTTACGAGATAGCTGCCCCACTTCACCCTTTATCCTACCCTTCCTCTCTCGACCCTCAACAGGTGGTCGTTTTGCTCAACTCTTGTATTGTAATTTATAATTTAATTGATTTATGACCCTTGAGATACCATACTTTAAAAAAAATTATTCTCTTTTTAGTTTCTCAACTTCCTACGTGCTATTCTCAAAGATCTAAACTCTTCTCAATCGAATAACGACGCTAGGTTGAACCTAGCTTGAACAAATTATTTTTCGTATCTACTAAGGAAATTTGCAATGGTTACTAATTTAATTATTAAAAGTCTAGCATTAAAACATCTTCTGAAAGAAAGCTTCTTCTGAAAAAGGTTTTTCTTTCCTTTTCAATAAAACTTTGAATACATTAAACAAATTAAGAAAATGAGGAAAACTCTGTTGGAATATTGAGAAATGACTAATGTATTTCTGAAAATAAAAATTGCTGACCATTGAAAATGAAATAGATCAAAACTGTTATCGTGATTTGCTATTTTCGCTATATAGAATATTAGAAAGGCAGTCGATCCTAAAAGCGTCGTTAGGAGATATAATTATATCTAAAGAGATAATGCTAGCGTGGTCGAATTCTTACGTATCGGACTTTTAAATCTAGGCAAAGAAAACAAGTTCTACTTCAATTCAACTTAGTTGATGAATCCACCAATCGCAAGGCCGAGGTACTTACGTGCCAAAAGCGACATTCGATACCGTACGAATTTAGGGGTTCCACGACACGGGTAAGTCACGGCAATACTTCTTTAATGGTCTTGCTCAGAAAAACAATTAATTTCGAGTCTCTCGAGTTAAGTGCTCGACATCATTCCGAAAATTCCGTGATTTTAATTAGACTCTACTTCTTGCAATTTCAAGAACAGTATAAACTAGATTGGTCTCAGAATTTTAAATTACATATTGTAAATTACATAAATATATCTATCCTCTTAGGCTTCTAATTGACTATTATTTCATGCGCATTGAAATACTGAGAGGTCAAGGATTATCGCTAAATTTGACGATAACGATAAACGATTTCTGTTTCCATTTCCCTGACAAGTAGCGAAGCACGTTCGTGTATCCGTGGCTGTCAGTGAACCAGGCGTATAATAAGGTGGCGAAGTCGTTCGCACTTCGGGGTGTCAGGGGGGGTTGAAGGTTGTAAAGGGGGTGAAAAAGGGCTGCGGTGGAAAAGCGGCGGAAACCCTGTTGGAAAGAGCCACACAGGCGTTGGAGTGCGGAGCGAGTTCTGTTGCCGTCACGTCGAAGTGACGAGAACCCCCTTTACTTCTTCAACCCCTCGAAGCCCCACCCCTTCACCCCCGTTCTTCTCTCTTTACTTCACTTCACCCCCTCCGACTAGTAGTCGAGGAATTCGAGTTGCTATAAATCTCCCTTGACGGGCGCGATGCCGGGCCCGGACGCTTCGAAGGGAATGGGGGCGGGGGGTGGGGCTCTTGGGTTTCCACCCCCCAAGGTCCTTCGCAAACGCGAGGAATTGTAATAGTTTTCCTCGTGGGGTTAACGCAGTGTTTCAAGGCTTGGGATACACGTTCTTTTTCAGGAAAGACCCCTTTTTCCAAATTACCTCTTGTTGAAACAATTTTCCACATCCCTTTCTTTCTCCCCTTTCTTTGACAATTTTTTCAAATTTTTATTCTTTAGGATTCCAATTTTTCAACCTCTTTCCCAATAAGAATTAGTTAAATTTAAATTAGAACTGGATAATTGGTACAGGAAAAAGGAATGAAACTTGGTAAAAATTGTTTCGGTTCTAGCTTGAGACGATAAATTAGAAATTTGTTTAGGAAAGAAGATTTAAATGGATGGGTTAGGGGTAGTGGATTTACTTAATGGAAAGTATTATATATAAAGGTTTTTTTTCTTGATGGACGTATGGAACTGAAGAGGAGAACATCACGTATATTTACAATTCCAGGCTTCTATCCTCATACAACCATCGCCAATTATACACCCCTACACATCATTTTTCTCTCTCCAGACACTTTATTTCCTGAGCGAAAATCTCGCGAACTTGGGATCATCAAGGATCGATCCACGAGTTCATTCGTCCCCTGAGTTCGTCTTTTATTCCGTCGATGGCAGAACTTTTATTTCTTCCACAGGGTGTCCTTGAGTGACAGAACTCAACAAAACAGGGAGTCTTTTTCCTACTAGACCCACCCTTAACTCACTCCCAACCTACTACTCCCTCTTTCCTAAATTTCCTAGTATTTCCCCTTTCCTACAGTATTTCCAAAGTTGTTCTCTCGTGAATTTGATAACAGAAAGTCAATTGGATTACTTTTCGTTGGAAAAGAAATGCAAAAGATGTTTTAGAAAATTTCAAATGATTTTAAATGATATTAGAGAATTTTGAAAATTTTAAAGAATAACTTAAAAGAATATAAAAGTATTTTACAAATTTCTTGATGATTTCTTTTTATAATAGCGAGGATCAATAATTTAATCCATCATCTCGGAAAGTAGATCTCAAGATTTAGTCTTTATCCGAAGACAAAGCTAGAAACTGCCCAGGCTAAATAGTTTTCCCTTTTGCGAACGAATTGTGTAGATAAAGAAAGGGGGAGGGTATATCAATCACGGAGGCAGCGACGGGCTGAGATTTGGTAGCAGCTTCCCGGTTGAAGAGGAGCAACGGGGGTTGTGACCCACCCTGACCCGCAAACAACTACAAGCATTCTCTATCATTATTTTTTTGAGAAGCTTTTCTTATATTGATTCATCGTTTATCGGAGCATCAACGATAAGGCCCGAGTGATCCACTTCCCTTTATATATACTAATGATTCTAGTCTGCTCTTCTTTATATGAATTATATGATAAAACTACTTAAAAAGAGACTGATAAAGTAGACCTAAAATATTATTTAATATATCCATTATAAAAAGGAGAATGCGATATTATAACAAAATTTTTCAATTCTTTCATTATAGTAAATATATATATCTCATTCGGTTAAAGAAGAAAAATATAATGCAATTCTAATGGAAAATATGGAAGGTTTTTTACGATGTAATATTCAGTTATAAACAGAGAATAAATTTTCTAAATTTAGAGTGAACGTCACTAGAGATTATGTGCATACATTTATGATTCGGTCATACGAAGTCGTGACTAGGTGGGTGCGACTTTGCACAATAATCATCTTTTATTATTCTTCGAATTGTCGGTAGTGAAGAGATTTATTATGAAATAGTGTAATAATTCATATTTACAGCAACCTCTGCACCAAACCTACGAATTAGGTATACATTCTCGACTATTTTTTACCGAAAATTATACATCTTATTAGAGAATTAAGTAATGGTGATTTTTGTAATCATACATATTTCTCTAAAACTTGCAGTAAAAATTTCATTAAGTATTGCGTTAAATATTGTAACTAAGTCCACTGAAGTTGAAGTATTTTCGATTTTCTAACTTTTTCAGTTATTTTTATTCCCACGAAATTAGTAAATGAATCGACACTATTTTATTAGTAACTTCTTACATTGGATTATATTGGTTATTATATTGGATTCTGTAATTGAAGTATAGCTCAAATTCACATAAAAAAATTCGAATAGACAGCGAAAGCTTCTTGTGACGGAGGCCAGGTCAACGTCATCTTCAATGAAACAAAAGCCGCGGTTCTGATACAGTAAATGTCAGTTGCACATCCTAGAATACCCTTCCCAGGGGATGTGTTCAGGTTGGGTAAGACGTCCTGCGTCAAGAAGCTTACATGATGTGACATACACGTAACCATATATGTACCTAACGTGTGGTCGAAACCATTATGGTTTGCCGACGGACTAATATGCCATCAAATACCGTTTTGCACGCAGTACAACAGCCCCTGAGGACCAATCCTAAACCCATTAGCCACTTATTCCCAGACTGATCCTGTAAAAAAGTATTTGCGAAGAATCAAATATTATACAACGTGCTGTGCACGAAAAAGTTGCAAATTTGTAAAATTTGCAGTTGTAATACTCTTTTTTAAAATACATTTTTAAAACTTTCAAAATCTCAGCGTAACAATTTTTTATGCTAAAGTGGATCAAAGCATTGCACAATGGAAAATAGAAATATGTGAATGTCGCTATAATTTTTTAATTTTTTTTCCATTGTGCGATGGTTTGAAGCATATTGGTATTCCAAACTTAAAATAATGCAATAAAACTAAAATATTGTTGATAAATGAAATGGGATATTGAAGATAATTAAACTATACTTCAAGTCAAACCACATTGTACCTTTCTTGTTAATGTGAATGTCAAATTCTACTTTTAAGTTGTTTTAAGGATAGTTTTGATTTTATATTGAAGGAATTAAGTCAAAATTAAAGTCTTTCATTTAAAGGATCAGAAATCCTGCCATCTACGGAAGAATCCTGAAGTACCTAGCAAAGAGGATTTATAGAATGGATCCCATGGATCTTCAAGGTAAAATGAAAGACACCATAACGATCTCTACATTGCCAACTGGAAAATATGAAAAAGCCATTCAGTTTTGTAGTGCTTCCGAAAGATGGAAGTCCATACAAATCGCAGCCATCATGAATCAAATCGTTGTTAGGGTGAAGTGGGGGATATGATTGACATGAGAGGAGGGTCTTTACTGTGAAGCATGCCATTCAAATTTCAAAGGGTGGGGTCGGACACCCATGTGCCACATTTATTGCTATCTTTACATAGCTGCATCAAAATTTCAATGCATGGCAGATTATTATGTTTAATAAATAATAACAATGCTTTTCATAGGTTTTTAAAATCAATTTTAAAAGTTGGTATAATAAATATATATATAAACAAAAAAGTATAGAACACCTGGAATCAGTAAAAGAAAATTTAGTTTCTGAAGATTATATGAAATTATAATTATAATAAAATATTTTTTGTACTCTATGTATAAATTTCATGTTTGTATATTTTCCACAAAGTTTCGAAAGAAATATTATTCGATATTAAAACCTGGTTTCTGACAGCCATTAATTTTCAGGATCTACGCCATCTTGGGGAAGGTGTTGCAAACTCCAAGCAAAGCTAACTGACTTGATCAAGACATTCAAAATTTTCTGAGTCTAAAATAGTTAATATTCCTTATGCAAACTTATTATTCAACTTATTATTTCAAAAATGAATTGGCATGTTTCATAATAATTCTTTTACAGAATTTACAACTTATATAAGATCGCTACTACCAACTGTTAATAATTTGTTAACAATTCTACGTTACCGACAGAATGTTACCGTTTGTTAACTTTATTTCTTAACTTTTTCCATCTTACATTGCAATTAACTCGCAGTTGTTAAGAAAGCAACACTTGTTTTCAAATCATATCGAAAAAATGTTTTGGCTCTCTTTTTGTAGGCATAATTGTTTATCAGTCAATGGTATTCCTACTTTTTCAGTTTTGAAACATCTTCTTCATTAACAACTGTTAAAGAGGGTTAAAAACTGTTAACTGTTAAAAAGTTTACAAAAACATGTATTTTTCGTTTTTCCGCAGTACATATATTTAAATTGAACCATATCAAAATTGTGCATAAAAACATATGAAACAAATTGCATTTATAAACGTCGACTGTTTTATAAGTGGTGAAAATGATCCAATGTAAAATATAGACATATATAGAATGTGAATATATAGACGTATATAATGTTTCAGAAAAGTCGATGTAAAAAATCAGGTTTTAATAAAAAATCAACTCTTGTAGGAAAAATGTAGAAAACATGTCACAATTTTCACTTAAATTCAAGTCAATTATTCAGCTGCTAATTCTTATTCAAGTACAGCATACGTTAGATGTTTATAACTGTAAATACAAAACAGTATATGTAACAAAAACATCATTACATGATGTATTATACCTATAACGATACTCGATGACTGGAATATAGGTGATGACATTGCAGTCTCGAGCAACACTCGTCACTGGCTCTCCATCGTTACAAACGAGTCTTCAAGTTCAAGGTTACGATGGCAAATACGATGTCGACTTTATACACTGTCTCGATACTAAAGTAGCCCACATAATGAAAGTGAAAACGGTCTTTATGATGAACAGAAACTTTATAACACAGTTTATTACAAATTTCACACAGCAAGATTCAGTACAGAACATACATATTTTCAACAACATGAATTTAATTAATCGAATTACATCTAAGCAATGCTCTGCAATAATTTACAACTTGTTGTAGGTCATTGAAGTTAAGAAGCACTTGGGTTGGTTAATTTTTATTATTTCATATTAGAAATAATATTAGAAATAATATTAGAAATTTGCATTAAATGATATATTCTTTATATATTCTGCTATGCTATTTTTCGCTCGTATTTTCCTTATGTCTTTTGAATTTCCTTATGCTATATATACTGTATTATTTTAATGCAATGCAATGCTTCTTGTAGATAGTTCAATAATCTTGTATGCAATATGAATAATAACTATAATGTAATTTGATTGTTTCATATATATGCATTGCTACTTTCACATTAGCATATATAAAGTATAATATTACTAGCAATTTCGCATATATATAATATATATAATATATATGTTCCAAGAATATATGCGATTTTACTTGTGTTGCAAGTTATTATAAACAAATATTATTGTACCGTGCGATTTTCCCTGCAATACTCGATATATCTTTAAAATCTCGTATAAAATTTCCTGAAATCCTATTAAATTCCCTAGAACCACTGGAAATCTCTCTACATCCCCTTAAATTCTTATAAGTCACTTGAAATCACTTGAATCTTTTGAAAATCCATCAAAACTCTTTAATATCATTTAAAATCCAATCAAATACCTAAAGCATGCTCTCTAATTTTCGGCGGGAAAAGAGAAAAAACCTTTATACATACACAAATTATTATTATTACCATTATCATTTATATTCTACGTCATAAGCTGAAAAACATGACAATACCATGAATTTTCACGCACACTTTTTGAATTTACGGTTTCAAACTCTCGTGTATTGCATCGTAGCATCGAGTAATATGCCTGCTCGCTTTATGGAACATGGGTGAAGCCGACAACGTGAAAATTACAACCAGGGTCCTTCCCTATATCCCAGTGTCGATTGAGCAGCAGCGACGACGGTAGTGGTGGTGGTAACTGTCGCCAATGATAATTTATGTTAATGGGAGTTCATACCGGCTGGGTCGACTCCGATTGCCGGGGCAGTCTGCAGATCGTCGCGGCAGTGTGTAGACGTCAAGTTCCTCACATGCCGAAGTTCCATTCGGAAGCTGAGAAGCCTCCGGAGAGCAGAGGAGAAAATCCACCCTTCCCCATCATCCCACGACTTTTAATATTCGAAATGGCGACGCCCAGACTTGCCCTACGGTTGCTTTTCAACGCTCGACGCAGACTCAGACACCCGGATTCGCGGGGCGCATGCAATCCAATATACAGGGTCATTGGAATCGGGAGTTCCCTCCAGACGTCTCGTTCCTCGCGGAAAATTCAGTTTGAAAAATTCAGTTTCGATAATTTAGTGTCGAGAACTCAGTTTGGAAAATTCAGTTTATTCGCACGGTTGAATCATAGCTTTGAGAATTGAATTACGGATGTGATGTGACCGATTTTCGAGAGGTTGTGCCTTGTTTGGACCGGTAAGTTGTCATCAATTGCCATCAGTTGGGGATGATAAGGTCTGTGATTGTAGAAAGTGATTTCTTGAGAGCATACCCTGTCGGTGACTCAAGGAGGTTTCAAGCTGAGACAATGTCTGTGCCAAGTCTCGCTTCAGGTGACATACTAAATGTAGCAGTGGTGGCGCCAGTGGTTTAGGGTTTTTGAGACTATGTATTATATTTTCGGTGGTGGGGGTTTAGGACGCCAATCGATTTCTGTGATTTGGATGTTGTGCATAGCTCTTTAAAAAGTAGATTTTGATGAAACTTGGCAGATTTGTAGAACTAGGAAAAATTATCGACAACTATTTTTTATATCGGCTCTTAAACAATTTTAGCGGTAGAAACTACCCCTCTTATATAAAAGGTGGTCTTCATCTTTTAGTGGTAACAAGTCGGGTGATTCAAAAGGTGAGATGCTTTTAGGGGGTTTTTCATGTCGCTGAATTCAAATCTGAATTCAAAATTACGAAATTCAAGTTGGCGGATCTAATATGGCGTCTGCTTGTCGTACGCGAGGGGTGGTTTCCGTTTTTCTATTATAATGAGTCTATTCATTATGATTCATTATATTATAATGAATCATCCGACTTGTTGCCATTGAAAGGTGAAGACCACCCGAGGGGTAGTTTCTATACCTTATTTAGAATTGTTTATGGGTCGATATAAAAAAATAGGTGTTCATTATTTTTCCTAATTCTACAAATCTAGGTTTACTTGTCAGAATCAGTTCTTGATTTCTGTTCAGATGTTTTATGCTCATTTTTCAAACATTCTATTTTTTATAAATGGATTTCATGTAAATTATAAATGTTCTAAAGTGCAATACTTTATCAATTATGTGTATGATTTGTATTATAAAGAAACATGCAACTTATTATTAATTAATATTTTGCATGTTTTCCGACTTTTTAGTGTAAATTGCTCTGATGTTTCTGGAATATATTTGAAGCTAGATTTGGGAAGGAAAATGAAACACTCTTTCGTGGAAGAATTTCGAAAGAGAAAGTTGGGGTCTTTGTGATGGCCGATCCTGTTATACCCTGCGAAGGGTGCCATTCAGTTCAGGGTTGGTCGTGCTGAGAGGGCGTCTATTTATGAGCATGCGCAATAGTCATGAACGACACCATGATTTCACCCTCAGTGGTTATTACCTGAAAGTAGAGTCCGTTGGAAATTCGAGTTCTTATCTTAATTTCAAAGAATATTATGGGGAAATTTGCTATTCTGGAAATGAAAAGAGCAAAATTATCAAAAACTCGATCCTTTACGTAAGCAGAATCATCATATAATTATAAATCATAAATAAAAAGCAAGGAGTTATTTTAATACCAGAATTACACAAAAATTTCGTGTTTCTTTTAGTATATGTAGAGCGAAAGGAAAAAAATTTGATATTAGAATGAATGATAAGATTTCGCCAGTTGTTGGGCGCCTCGCAAATTCGAGACTTTATCTGTTGTGCAAATCACAAAATGACGAATTCTATCAAATCGCGCTCGTAGAAACAATGGAATGAAGCGCATGTATTTGTGTATCCTTTCCAAGTGTGGAATCAGACAGTAGACTGGCCATGAGCCCAATCACAGACACACTCCGCCCGCATTCCATGTTCCAACCTTCTCATCTCGAAAGAGTCTAAAGTATAAAATTCTAAGGCTAAACCTGCTCCCTAGCCAGCAAAACGATTTTTAATTTTCATCTAATATAGGAAATTTAGGCATCAATTCAATATCTCAATAAATAAAGAACGTCATGCATAATGAAATAAACTTCTTATTTTTATTCTCTATATCTGAATATCTTGAATGTTTGATGATGAGAAGTAACAATTAAGGGATTCGAAAGTTTCATAGTTGTTAAAATGTATGTAAAGCGTTACACATGTTGAGGAAATTTATGCAGCAACTCATTTTAGATTAGTTCACAAATTAGAGCAATTAGATTTACAGGGTGATTTAACTCTAACGAGTCATTAAATGTGCAAATTGTAGGTTTCTAATTAATTAACTTAATTGCTAATTACCGGTTACTTGTTGCGAGAAAGTATATACTGTCTCGAAGAATTAAGTAGGGAAGATTTAAACATTGAAAAAGTAATCAAAGTCTGAAGTCTTTCATTTACTTACTTTTTATGCATTTTTTGTGTGATTTAAATTACCGTTATTAACCCTTATCAACATGATCGTAAAATAAAACTTTATGAAAGACCACGTTTTTACGACTTATACTCAAGGTTCATTTCAGAGATTTTTCTTTTACAATAAAAATTCTCATCTTGATAACATCTTCAGGTCACTTTATGCTGTCTGACTTTACCAATTCTTCTTTGCAATGCTGAAATCCATATTTTTGAAATGCAAATTTTGCACTTGTAGAATGCAAATATGTAGAATGCAAATATGTAAATATATAAATTTTGTAAAATTATGTAGATTGTGTGTTTATGTAATCTGCATTTGCTTCTGGAATTATAAAAAATGAACGAGACAGTCTCATTATCTGAGCAGAACATGAGTAGTTTTGTAAAGCATTTATTAATTAGCCTGTTATTGACAGCCGAGAATCGATAGTGAATTTACAGTGGCAGGATGACGCGACAAAGTGGAAAATGATCGATGTGCTTCGTTGCCGAAAGAGCAGAGGCTTTGTGCTTCTTTATACTTTCGTTCAACTTCACATTTAGAATTTAGATGAGTAGTTTATTCATGCACCCTAATCGGTAGCAAAATAGTTTCTTTATATTCTGTATATTTTCTTTTCTTTCTTGTATGTTTTCTTATATCCGGAAAATTGCTGCTATTTGAATTAGGATGAATTCGATTATATAATGAAAAAAGGTATATTATAAAAGTTTCTAAACAAAAATGCTGTTTGAATGGCGTTTGTTAAACATTGGAACAAAATAGGAAACAAAACTTTATACATGTATCTAAATTATTTATGCACAACTATATCAAGCTCTGCAGACGAACTTTAGCAGACCAATAAAACTTTATAAGCGCATCAAGAATTGCAAGGTCTACTAAGTTTGTAAGGCGCATTAATATTTTTCTCATTAAATACAGAAATATGCAAATGTGTTTTTGTTGTATTAATTTGAACTTTATTAACAATTTTAAAAGTTATTCCTTTTTAGAAAATTGTGTATAACAAAATTCAGATATTTGATTCTAAAAGTTGGATTTATTCTTATTTCACGAAACTTTATCGCATTCGCAGACATTATGTTTTTTTAAGGAGGTATTTGATAGTATGAAATTGCTGGCAGTCGTCAAATAAATTAACATGTTTCCGCAAGAAATTACGTCACTTGGCGCGGTTTGCTCGCTGGAGATGAAATGAGTACTAGTTAACGGTTCTTGTATTGTCTGCCATGTGTTTTGAAGCATTCCCACATCAAGCCCGTTTAATCAACGCGAACTTTGTATAATCTTAACTATGTATGCTTTTACGGCTACATAGAAACTCAAATGAACGGCATGTGTTCTGAAACTTAAAGTTTGAAATTCGCATATTTATTCAGCAGATAGCATGTCATTCCTTTTATTCAGTGACAAATAAGCAGCACGCTTTTTCCTCTAATATTTATGAAAATGTTTTCCTTTTGCCTTGAAACAAATAAGGAAAAGGAGACACAATTTTTATTAAGAATTGCAAGTTAAACAAATTAAAAGCCTTATACAAGCGATTGAGAGTTGTTATTACGTGACTTGGCCCACAGAGCCAAATTTGGGCAGGTAACAGGGTCTGGTTGTTAACCGAAGGCGTATAATGGCTGCCACGTGACCTTGAAGAATTCGATTGCCATCGACAACCTGTAAAGCATTTCCAAAATCTGAATTTCTTTTCAATTATTTTTCACTCCAGATTGAATTCTATTGAATTCATCCTGAATTCTTATGTGAAATCCGTTTAATTCATTTGTATGAATTTTTAACTTATCTTGAATTTTTGTGACCTTGAAATTAAACTTTATCCTTTCAATTTCAGGTTACATACTCGCATAAAATTAACATTTCAATATTTATTTATTTACTTGAATCATTTATTTTCAATTTCTAATACTTTAAATTTACAATTTTTCTACTTTAAATTTATATTATAACGATCCTGATAAAAAAAACTAATTTCGTAAATATTTTCGTGATTTTTTAATGTAAAATTGAAAAATTGAGTAACGTAGGCATTAAAAGGAAAAAACGATATTTTTTGTCCGGGAATTTGAGAAGGAAAGTTACCCTGAGTTCTTTCGAAAAAAATGAAAGAACTCGCCATAAATAAAAGGGCAGTGTCAGTTTTTTTGATTAAGAAGTTATGATAGTTTTGTCTTTTGTGCTGTACATGTTGCCATTGGCTGAACTTGTGGATTTCATTTCAGAAGCGAATAAAATGGAACGGATGGAGGGGACTTTGATGGAGGGCAAGAGGAAGGGAAAGATGCCGGCTGGCAAGCAGATGGTTGCTCCGTTTATTGGTTTATTCGTCGGCTCAGCCATGTCCCACCCGACTAGAGTAATTCTTTTGTGTTGGAGAATGGAGAGTGCTTATACGAATATACGATATAGGAGTCAACATCTCCACGAACGAAAACGTTTCGCGCCACAAAAACGACCGAGGGAGACGTTCATTCAGTAAGTATGTAAGTCATGGCGCAAAACGAGTTACCCGTTATGTACAGTCACTCAATATATATATATATATATATATATATTTGTGTGTGTGACACTTAAAAACTTGATGAAAAATGTAAAACGTATGATGCGAAAATAGCCACTTGTTGTAAGTCGACTTTCTATAAAATCTGTTAAATTTTTTTGAAATCTTTTTGAATTTCTAAAATCTCTTCAGCAATCTCCCAAAATACTGAAAAAATTTTGTAATCACTTCGAGACTTCCAATTTATAGAACCAATTTTTCAACACGATTGTTTTTGAGACTAAAATCAAATTATTGAAGATTAAGATATTTTAACATAACACTTTTAAAACTTATCTTAATTTTTATTTATTAACTTAATTTTTATTTATCTACTAACAGAAATTTATCCAAGGTTGTCTGGGATTTTTAGAGATTTCTTAAAAATGGGAATTTTAAAGACTTTAAAGGTTTGCAAAAGATTTTAAGTAATTTTAAGGACTTTTTCAGGATTTCAAGGATTTTATAAATTGGTATTTTCAGAAATATTTAAGGATCTCGTGAGATTTCATGTCATTTTCAAGAATTTAAGAAACTTCAAGAAATTTGAAGGGACTTTAAGTTTTTTTAAGAGATTTCAAGGGATTTCACAACTCCCTAAATTTGAAACAGTAAAAACTCACTGATTCACAGTAAAAGTGGAAGCCTAGAGACTGTCGACAGTAAGTATTACAGTTTTATCAGTACACTTCATTGACAAAACAGTAAAAAGTAACTGTGTGCCAGTAAGTATTACTGTTTATTACAGTTACTTTTTACTGTTTTGTCAGTGAAGTGTACTGATAAAACTGTAATACTTACTGTCGGAACAGTGAAATTTGTTTTCACTGTTTCTGACAGTCTCTAGGCTTCCACTTTTACTGTGAATCAGTGAGTTTTTACTGTTTCAAATTTAGGGAGAAGATTTCAAGATATTTCAAGAGATATTAATGAATTAATAAAATTTTCAAACGATTTTAAAAAAGTTTAAGAACATTTAGAAAATTTCAAATAATTTTAAAATATTTTATGGGATTTCATTTGATTTAATTCGTCTATATTAGAATCAATTCCAGGGGCGGTCCAGAAAAATATTTCGGTGGGAGGTTTTAAAATATCCATGGAAAATACATTGACTTTTTGTATGTTTATTATTATTATTATTATTATTATGTCGGATATACAATGTCAAAAGTTTCTGGGAGGATTTGAACCCCCTAAACCCCCCCCTGGATCCGCCCCTGATAAATTCCATGAAATTCCTTAAAGTCTCTTATAAAATCTGATTAAATTCCTTAAAATTTCTTGAAATCTTATAGAATCTTCAAAAATCTCGAAAATATCCTCTTGATAAATCTCTTAAAATCCCTTAAAATTCTCTGAAGTTCCCCAAAATCAAAGAAATTTCTTAAAATATCTTGAAATTCCCTAAAATCACTAAAATCTCTTAAAATCCCGGGCAACTGCTGGTAAATTTCTACCAGTAAATAAACAAAAATAAAAAATGTTTGTTAAAACTCTTTTATTTTGATACTCTAAATCTAATAAATATAAAAAATGAAAAACTAAAAAAACTTCGTCAGATTAGACGTCTAAATATTACTTTATTCTCATTGCATTCTTTCTTTCAGAAAACAACGCAAATATAAAGTTACATCTCTAGCAATTACGAGAAGTACAAGTACAAAATTTCTGAAACCTTTCCTTTGTTCCAGGGAGGAAAATCATACTTTGCGAGGGACTCTAGGCATTTCTGACAAGGCAAGCGGAGCAGTACTAATGCGGAAAATGATGTGCTCAGGGGAACGACGCAAGCTTAAAACGACGTCGGGGTTTGGCGTCGGTTTTCGCTACAGATATACAAGCTACATAAAACGCGTCCACAATGGCGCCTTTGGGTGAACGTCGACGGGTCGATAAGAGGACCCTTGGTCTGCAAAACTCAAACTCAACACCCCTTTTCACCCTCTCGGTTTTGCCACCAGTCGGCAAACTCTTTCGATATTTTATTATCCCAAGGGATGAAATTATATACTGACCAAATAAGTAAGTTTCCGAGCTTTGACAAATAGGCCTAAAGCTAAATTCCTACTTTTATGAGACGTGTTTTGACGTCCTGAAAAAGTCAATAACGCCTGTCAAACATCGTCGTGCTTTTGACATCATGGGCGTTTTAAAAAGGATTAGGATACGTTTAAATGGATTTACGTGGATTTAAACGCATTTGCGAGTGGTAATCTCACTCCAAGTGAGACTAATTTGCTTATTTGGCATTTGCCGGGTTTCGGGTTGGGTTCGGGATAAAGAAATTGGAAAACGAGCCTAATCTCTCGAAATTGAAGGTAGTTGTCCGCTTGAGCGAGCATGGTCGGTAAAGTCAATGTTTTCATGCTCAAGGAGGCGGTCGAGACTGCCTGCAGAGTACTTGATCTTTCTGTTTTCTAACTTTCTATCCTACCCGGTCGGTACATCTTTTGTAGAAGGAAGATCCAATCTTGGATGTATGAAGGTTTAACCAGATTAGCATCAATGGCTCTTTGTTGAAGTAACTGGTTGATAATTTCTCTATAGTTTGTACTCGATGGTCAATGGGGAAACCCAGTGGCGAAAACCTTGAGGATTTATGACACTTAAGAGCATTGGATGTCTTTTTATTTTTGTAAACAATGAAGAAACGTGACTCGATTATGCTAAAATATCTTAATCCTCAATGATTTGATTTTGGTCTTAAAAAAATTCTTTCATAAAAACTGTTCCTATAAAATTGCAATCTCAAAGTGTGGATATAATTTTAAGGATATTTTAAGGATATTTTAAGGATATTTTTATATTATAGTTATTATGTTAAATTCAACTTAATGAATGCAACAGTAGCTGTGTAAATTACCTGAAAACATCTCTGTAATACTCGGTGGCCAATATCGATTCGTCATACCGTCAAGCGAATTGATCGAGCGTCGACCCGATAATTCCTTACAATGGCGAGTCTCTTTTTCGTAAAGGAAATCAATTTGTCCGATTAAACGGCAAATCTCGCCGCCCACCTTGTGTCGCCAAGTAATTAATGACCTCAGATTTCAGATAAGAAAGAACAAATCCTCTCACACATTTCGCAACATTTCCATGCGAATCCTTCTTTAAAAAAATGTTCTGTACAGATAAGAAACAAATCACAGATATCAGAATCTCGCAAATGCATTTATGTATTTAATTTCACAAGATTTATTAATATTAATAATCATAATATTAATAATCTACTTCCGTTTCAGTTAAGCCTACAGTAATTGCAATAATGATTATTTTTTTCCAGGGTGAAATGTTCTCGAAATGCCAAACTGATGACTGACAAAATTGGTTGATGGTTTCAAGGCTTCTGCGGTTTGTTGAATAAGGATTATAAAAAGAATGGTAAGGCAAAAAAGCAGCTCATTATGCAACATTATTCAAACGCAGAAGAGACATAAATATCAAGATTTTCTTTTAAAAACTTGGAAACATTCGTTGAATTTCTGCAGAAAAGTGAAAGTTGATTTTCTAATACTGAGATAGGTGATTGAAATGATGCTTGATGGATTTTTCGATTTATTAATAGATTGTATTTGAACTTCATTAATTGCAGGTCATCGGGACGAATTGTCTTGTCGTTTAATTTCAAGTGACATGAGAGGCACAGTGGCCAAGTAACCTGAACTAATGCAGCGTGTCGGCGTACACTGACAGACAAATAGGAATGAAAGAAATTGTACCGCTAACAATAAGAAGAGAACACGTCCTTGCCACAATCAGCTGTGTCATCCTTTGTCCGTTAACGCTCGGTTGGTTCGATCGCAGGGACGGCGTATCAATCACTATCGGTAGTTCAGCTTCAGGTGTAATGTAATCAGTGCCACCGAGATAATCTGGATCGATAGTCGAAAGGACACACAGAATCCATCAAGTGACATAACACGATTTATCTCAAATTGAGTATGTTTGCCTCCAATCAAGAAAGTGGACCCAGTGTTTAATCAGAAAGGTATTCAGCATTCAAGATATCAAGCTATGTAATTTAGATTCATTGAAGAAACGAACCAGAATTTTTTAAATCTGCATTAAGGCACTTCATTTTATTAAATAGAATTATCTCATTTTTATTGGAAAATATGTAGGAAAATGAAAGTTTATAGCTTTCGACTTTCTCGTAAGATCTTTACGTTTCGAGAAGGTGTAGTTTTATTAGAGAAATTATGAATTTTCATTATTATTCTGGTATCTTTTTTACTGAAATTTAGTGGCTTTCATCTTTTTCTTGTTTAATAAAGATAATTTATTTACTATATATAATATATTTAAAATAAAGGAAAGAATGATCTAAAGGAGGAGGTTTAAAATTGATTCGGAAGTACAATTGTACGGATGTGAATGTTTAAGGCTTCTCGTTTGATCACCCAACGTGTACGACGTTTGAAGAAAAGTGACTGAGCAAAATAACCAACTTCCCAATGACTATGCAAAGAAAAAAATTATGGTCTCGTTCAGACCGTGCAGAATTGGTTCTCAATCCATCTTGGCGTACTTTTCAAGCAGGTAAATCAGGTATTTAGTCTGGTTAAAAATAAGAGTAAAATTATTCTTGAAAAAATTTATTTTAATTGTTTTCTTCTTCTTTTATCATAGAACAGAGAAATTAATTTATGCTGATACAGTTTGAAGATAAATACATAAATAAGAGAAAAAACACTTATCAGAATTACTCTAGGGTTTCAAAATTCTGGGTCATTGCTAAGTTTTCCAGGTCAATTCTTGAAGAAATTCCATTCCAATTTTTTATGTAAAAAACTTTTTACAGATTACAATCAGAATCGAAGGTGAAACACTGGGCCATGAACTTCAGGAATTGAGAAATGGTGGAATCTGATTTGAATGTGCGTGAGAGAAGGCCCAGTTAATGCTCTACATCTACCCTGTAGATCCGAATTTGTTTGATAACAGGCGACAAATTCGGTTCTAGAGAGGTTTGTGTGGTGCATACAATGCTACAATGGTCTGGTACAATGTACAATGCTCTCAGGCACAAAAGAAGAATTCAGAGCTTAATCAGAGAGCTGCAGCAAATCTTCAAGAAAACGAGCAAGACGTTAATTAACTGCGAAAAATATAAACTGTAGAAAAATATAGATCTATAGATATAGATATAAAATATAAATTATCAAAATCCTTCGCAATCTTATGAATCATTAGACTCTGTTCTTGAAGGGATTTAGCAACTTTTTACTTTACAGATAATGCAAATCGGTCAATCTGACCGTTATGTTAACAAATGGAAATTGCTTGTCAAAGTATAGGAAAACTTGCTAAGAAATATTAATGATAAGAAATTGACTAACTGGATGAAAAAAGTGGCTAAAATTTTCAGTTACGGGAAATTTTTAGAAAATTTCAGGGGATTTTGAAAGAATATCAAAAAATTTGAGGATCCTTTTGATCAAAGAGGTCTTTTCAGATCAATTAAAAACTCTTGTAATCTTCTGAAATTCTTTTAAACCTCTAGTATTAAAAGTGAAAAGCTGTTTATAATGTATAAATGTATAAATATAATCATCTTTTATATTTTCACAAATAAGTAAATGTGAAAAATGATGGAAATCCCTACTTTTTCTCTATGTTTGGTTTCCAACTGGAAATCTCTTCGCAATACTCTCTATTTCTTTATATCAACAATATCACAGTTGCATTATTTTAATGAGAAAATACCTAAATGTATTAAAAATATATTTACGCAAAATGTCAATTTTGCCCAATCTTTTTGTTGAAAATAGAAATCCTGACTAGGGCCTCCTCAGAATGAAATAATAATAAATAACTCGTTAGACAAGTATTGAATGTCTTTTTATTTGACTTCAATAACAATAACTTTCCTATTGGTCATATAATTGCAGGATAACCTTCGCTCTTAAAGACACGAGGCTTTCCACATTGAAGATAGATGTATTAAAAATGCAGCAAGAAAATATCAGAGAAGAGACCATTAATTTCGTGGAGTCAGTTGCATCCGTGAGGAGGTGCTGCCAATGATGAACTGTGTTATGGCTCGTGACCCATTGCCTACAATTCTTGACACATGTCAATTACCTTTACAGACTCGTTTCTGATTTTTTCTCTACGCAGATAGCTGAGAAGAGTAGACAATGAATAGGAAATTGTAAATAACGGATAATTTAAGGATGTCTTGAAAATTCAGACTAACAAATGTTTAAAGGATTATAATTTTCACTTATTGTCATGACGATTATGGATGCACTCTCTTTTATTTAAATCTATCAGCATTAGGTCACTCATTCGAGTTAGCAACGACTTTCACTGATTCTTCAGTGAATTTTACTGATTTTTTTAGATTTTTCAACTCAATTGTGTTGACACTGATGCTGATTTAAAGAAAAGTTATAATATGTATAAGAATATTAAATTATAGGGAAGCGAGGTGGCTAAGATAGTAAACTTTTGTCATTTCAAGGCATGACAGACGAATAATCACCTTCCTTCCTGGGTTCGAATCCTAACAGAGAATCTTTCATGTTTGACGGTTATTCATTAAAATATAATTTGCAAATTAGTTGGTGTTGATTTCTTATTTAGTTCAAAAAACAAATTTTTTGCTTAATGTAGGTATAAACAGAGTTTTAAATATTTCGACTGATTAAAGTTTATTTTGTACAAAAAAATCTAAAAACTTTTTTCTAAAACCTCTGCTGGTTTCAGTGGTGTCTTCTCTAAGTTTAAGTGGTTTTTCTTAATTTTCTTTTTTTTTTTTTTTTTGTTTAAGAAAACCTGTATACTAGATGCAGACAATAGACTTTCGATCTCGTGTGAGCTCTTTAACCCTTCAATAATACTGGAGATAGGATCATTAATCTTGAATTATATTCATAATAAAATGACATGTCAGTAGCGTTATGCAATACAGATAAGTGTTAATGAAGCATGTATAATACAAGATACTAATTACCACTCGATCAAGTAACTTACATTTCATCTGGACTAAGGATCAGCTCGGAATCAGTTGAAAAAAATTGTTAGAATATGTTCTATGAGAAAATATTCTTCAATAGCTATAATAATAACAGCTTTCTTCAAAGTGTATCTAAAGTGCTTGAAATTTTATGTACTTTTACATGAAATTTATTTAAAACATAAAAATATGTTTTCATTCCATTTTGTATTCTGAATATATAATTCTAGATTTAGAAATATGTCTTCTTTCAAGAGAATAATTAAATTAATAACCCTCTAAATCTGAATTAGTGAAAAGTAGGTCACTAATTTACTTTAGTGAAAAATTCTACTAATTGTTAGTCATTTTTGACTAAAACTTTAGTGAAAAGTTGAAAACTGCAAATTGAAATAGTGAAATACAACTAATAATTAGTAAAAATTTTCACTAAAGTAAATTAGTGACCTACTTTTCACTAATTTAGATTTAGAGAGAATGCAAATATAAAGTTAAAATATTAAAAATCGTTGAAATACTTCAAAATTCTCAAAAATTCCCTCATATTACATAAAATTCCTGAAAATCACATGTAATAGTTTAAAAAACCTTAAACTTCCTCACAATTCCCTAAAATTTTCTGAGACTTTGGAAATGTTAAGGAATTTTACTGCCTGTCAAAGAATTTTACAGAATCTTTTAGGATGAGGTAATATTTACATACACGGAGAAAACTGGATATTAAACCGTAATATCTATCTATTTAACTATGGGACGACTATCTAGATATTTAGATATAATATCTTGATATTAAAACTTAATATCCAGATATTAAAATATATAATCCAAATATTCTAACATCCAATATTTTAATATCTGTATATTAAGTTTCAATATTTTCGAATATTACGTCCGATGGGTGCGTAGAATTGTTTGGGGCTTCTGTTCGATCAACGAAGTTAAGCAAAGCTTGATGGAGTTATACTCGGATGGGGGTCGTTGTACTTCATAAATAATTTTCTTTAATCTTTAGTTTTATCGTAAGATAATTTGCTCATGCGCGCAGTTTGCACAAAATATTGAAACAAAGAATTAATAAAATTTTTGAAATGGAAGCTGAAATAGGATTTTTTTTCCGTTTTTTTAGGAAATTTAATCCCTTGTACGATGCGGCGATTCAAATAAATTCCATATTGAATGCCATGTTTTTTTAAGGATAAAAATAGAGAATATAGAGATATACTAAAGAAGTGGAACTGGTCATTCGTTATGTGATGTCGATCTCTGAACTTTCAATAATGGCGACGACAAACGGTACCAATATTACATATCCTTCGGTGTGTAAAGTGCTGGAAGCTGCGGCATGATCCTTGCGACTCGAGTCTAAATTCACATCTGAGTGTGTGAGAAGAAAACATAGCAAGATTAATGATTTTCGTGACAAGAGATCCATGAGGGGGAGGGGGAGTTGCCTGCCGACGGCGGCTGTTCTGAGGGGAGCCACGAGTAGCAGCCTGCAGGAATAGGTTGCTTTCGACCTCACTTTTCTCACAAAATGCCTTCTCCAGACTCGCTTCCTTTCTTTCAAGCTTTCTCGTGCACGCGAAATTTGACGTACCATTTTTGACGAAACGTTAATCAAAAACTGATGCTCGAAACTTCGCTTTTATTCAGAACTGGCATTATTATATTATACATTGAGAAAAATTATGTTACAGGCCACAAGATTCAATTTTTCAATTTCCCTGACATTTACCTGACTTTTCTCTGACTTTCAGACAAATTTCTTGAAATTTTTTTTAATTTCTCTAATGAGAGAGGATTATTTTCTTACCACGAACTTAACAATTTTGCGTTACAAAATCGATTATTTTAATATTGTGTGTAACATGAAAAAAGTCTGCCGCTCCCTAATGATAAAGGGCTGATTCCATCAACGTGGGCTGGATTTTCGAGCGCGCTTAATTAAATTAAAATTTAACGTGAACTCGATTAATCTCTCATTCAAACGAAGGTAACTTTTATGCATGATAACAGGAAATTCAATTAAATTGAATTTTATGATCGATTCGTGCTTTTGTCATGAATTATTATTTTAACTGGCGATATTATCACTGGAAATAATAATAACTGTATTTTCAACATTCTTTAGAGTGTTTTCCAAATAAGTGTTGATTTAGTCAATTTCTTGATATTTCAAGAACTAAAAAAATTTTTTAAAACAGGGAATGGTATTTATTATACATAAATATTTTAACTTTAGTGATACAATATAATATTGTAAGAATATAATTTGTTCACTTTGATGAGATAAATTGATTGTGTACGTGGACTTATATGTATATATACTATAATTATTTTTTAAATTAATATCCTCTATTAAATTTTTCCATATTATTAAACACTTCAAAATGACGGATTACAACACTCAAGACTGATTAAATTAATTAGAATGACTGATAAAATTAATCAAAGTGACTGATTAAATCAGTCAAAGTAACTGCTTAAATCAATTAAAACGATTGATTAAATCAATCGAAATGACTGATTTGAAACAGTTAAAATGACATGCCCTTAAATACAAGGATAAGATGAAAAATTCCTGTTATTTCCATATAAAATAAGAGAAAAATTCGATTATAGTGATTTTAAAGCTTGATACCGCAGTATTATAAAATTGGATCCTATATTGACTTCACCCAGAAAAAAGTTTCTTTAAATCAAAGAAACTTTCTTTGAATCAAAGAAATTCTAGTATTGATATACGGTCAAAGAAACATTTGTTTGATTTAAAGAAATTTTTTTGTTAAATTTTTTTATTTGATTTAAAGAAATATTTCTTTAATTTTAACGGAAAATTTCTTTCAATTAAAGAAATATTTCGTTGCTTCAAAGCAAAGATTTCTTTAAATTAAAGAAATATTTGATTGCTTCAAATGAAAAATTTCTTTAAATTAAAGAAATATAATTTTTGATTTGACCTTTATATTTCTTTATATATCACTTTATTCTGCACGATCTAATCCCACTTTTATGTAAATTTTTGTTACTTCTGTTTACAATTTCGTGTACAGAAATTATAATTTCTTAATAAATTCAGAATGAATTAAATTTTTTTAACTTAAATTTTCATAAAAATTGTAAATTCTCACACTTCTTGTAAATCCTCACACTCATGTAAATCTCACACTCTTGTAAATTTTCACACTCTTGTAAATTGTCACATTTCTTGTAAATTCTTACACTTCTTTATCCTCGTCTTTATCACACATTTTAACGATTTAAATGATTATGAAGACTTTATCTAGCCGGCCGCGTCCGCTTTTACACAAACATTTGACAACACACGAGTTCACGAAAAGAATGCTTTTCCGAAAGGCTTCTTCTCCTGCGCAATCGCGTGGCGCATTAATGATGTGGATTATAAGAAAATCTTTCTTTGATTCAAAGAAATAATTTGTTTATTTCAAATTACTGACTCTAAAGAAATTATTTCTTTCATTTAAACTATTAACTTTCTTAAATCAAAAGAATTTTGTTTTAAATCAAATAAATCATTTAAACAAATAGTTTCTTTAAGTGAAAGAAACTACTTGATGTCATTTATTAAAATCAGAGAAATTTTCTTTTAATATAAAAATATAAATAAATAATATAAAAAAAATGTTTTCTTTAATTTAATAAGAACTTTTTTCTGGGTGTTCGAGTTATAGGGGATGCAGAAAAAATGATCCTTAAATTAAAAAAACCGTATTTTCCACAGAGAGTGCTTTAAAATTTAAATGTCATGTTGAATGAGAGAATCGGAGGCATTTAAATATCTCTGTACATCGATGAGGTTACGCATCGTCACGAAGAGTGTAAAAGGGTTCGAGGTAACTAAACGAGGTCTTTGCACAAACAGAGCAACCCCCACGGATTCGCGTCTCCATGACTGATGGCTTCACCTCGATCACAGTTCAAGCAACCCCTTGACGTGTTTAAATGTTGCCACACTCCGGGACTCCAGCTACATTAACTATGCAATGGCACGTCCAACTGAAATCATGCTAATTTCGGATCAGCTGTCGTCAGGACTTGTCCATTCTAATCGCTCAGATATTCATACCTGTCCTCCAAAAAACACAAGAAAAATTAATCACTTGCTTGAATCTAATTTATAAAACGCTAACTATAGAAAGAGGAGAGCTGCCACCCTTTTCTTCAGAGTTTAGATAACAATTAAACCATTTCTAGGGTGTCTTAGTAAAACTACGTAAGTACCATGGGAAAAATTGTTCAGGGGAGCAAAAAGACCTCAGAAGGTAAATTTCTTCAAGTAATGAAGTATTTCCTGAATTCTGTATTTCTTCTTCCAATTTCCGTCGCTGAACTCTTTTTCTCTGAAAACAAAGACTGATCGTCTTATTAGATCGTCTACCCGATCCGCATTTTTCATCGCTCGTAAATAGGATTCGCATCAGTCGTCATTGACATGGAGGGCAACCACAATATCGACATATAGAACGTCCCGTCGCTATAATTGCATCTCAGTTTCGAGGGGCTTCTCAGCAGATATCCATCAACATCGCGTTTGGCAGTGCGGGGGTATAATGAGATGACGGGGGATGCTGTAACCTTGGCGAGACTACGTATATCTCGCACAGGATGAGATTGGAACCATTGGTAGAAGAGGCGTATCTATACTATACATGTTAGTAGAATTTGAAGATCGAGTTTCGACCTTCGATTCTAGAAGCGAATCCTGTAGCGATCTGGAGCCGAAAGAGGTCGGCACAGATCTGACGCGAGCGTCGAGCCCCGCTTTGGTGTAATATTAATGATGACTGGCTTTTCAGATGACCTCACCGAGATCCAAAATGTCGAAAGCTTCCCGCGATTTCGTGGTCAAGGCCTCGGTCATGTTCCAAAACTCCAATGAGTCTTCCAATTTCAGGCATATGAGATATTCATGTTTATGAAAAATATACAGTGAGAATTGACTTCTGAAAATGACTCGGGACTTTGACATGCACACCTTAATTTCAATAAATCCCTTATCTTTCCACGTCTTCTTGACATCATAATCGTGTTTTGTGACGCATCAACTTTTTCTCCAAGAGGAACCATTAACAAAGGCAATAGAAACATCATCAGAAGGATGTACGAGAACAAGCTCGGAAATCCGTTTTCCGCGAGTGTTACGGAAGTTAAGAACAGTTGGGAGTTAATGACGAAGAGATGGCCATCCGCTGGAAGAAAAATGGAGAAAGATCGAGCGCGGAAACGAGGAGCGGAGCCATTACAACACATGTAGGCGGGTTTACAACACGAGAAACAGCAGCTTTCGAGTGATCTAGTGAAGTCTAGAAAACGATCCTCACGAGCAATTAATAATACAGGAAAGGTCTGGCAGCCGACAAAATGGTTCCAAAATTGAAGCGAGAAAGATGCGTATATATATATATGAAGAAGATGGAGACTTGAGGAGTATCGTAAAGCATTCCATCAAGAGGCATCAAGATGCATCAAGAGGCATCGAGAAAATTAGATGAAAAGGCAATTAATAACCGTAGGAACGGTCTGTTGGAATACGAAACGAAACAGTAGAGGAGTGCTAAGCATGCAGGAGGCTTTTATAGAGGAAAGGATGGTTGAAGATGCAGAACTGAAGAAATAAGACTTTATATATACCTTTGGCTCATCTTTGGCTCGCCTTCCTTCGGCTTGAGGCGATCACGACTGTGCAGACTCTCTGACCACCTGCTGCCTCTTTGATTCTGCCGCTGGGTTCTCATTTGGCCGTGTAATCTCGATATTCATTGACGAAAGATACACCCTGTGCGTTGTTGCCATTGTTATCGTGCATTCAGACGTTATGCTCGATTTTGTGTCCTTTCATAGCCAGCACTTCATCGATACTCAACGAGAGTTTATTAGAGTCAACGAGAGACTCTGATTTGAAGAGTAATTATATGTCATAAATCTGTAATTAATAATTTTGCTAATATTAATTCAGTTCATTCGTTCGTTGGTAACATGAAGTTGATGATTATGTTTTTTTCATTTTTTTGAATACTATTATCATTTCGTGTCATGGTGAGGGTCTCATAATAATTTAAAATTCGATTATATTCTGTTCACCTGGACATCCACATAATTCCTGACGAAAAAGGTATAATTTTGGAAATCAGAACGATATAATAGAAAAGTAATATCCCTTTTTCATTCACAATCTTTATTGGAATTTTAAAACTCATCGTCTGCCTTATAAAATTAGCTTTCTTGAGTTGAGTGACATGACAATTACAGAAGAGCGAATGCGTGCAATCTTGATTTTCATTGTTAGCTTTCACCAGGTGATATCCGGCCTGCGTAATTACCCCTGACTGAGAAAAGGATAAGTATAAAGCGAATTGAATCACCAAAAACAAGAACGCACACTTGAATGAATAAAAGAATAACTGATATTAGGCTTCCAGATAATTTCAAAGATTTCCCTTGAAATCTTTGAATTTTTGTGGATATTCAAGACTTTTAACGATATTTCATTGGATTTTTACCAATCTAGAGGCCATGGCTACATAATAAGATTAAACGTCCGCGAAGAGAGATGCGTGCAGAAAGGGGATCGAAGAAAGGTCTAAAAATCTATTATTACATTTAGAAAGGGCCTTTAGAGTAAAATTCACGGCGCAGAAAGAAGAAATGGCCCCAGTGTCGGGTGAAAGAAGCAGGGAGAAAGCTTTCCTTTTTCTGCGGGCTCCCCTTCTATGATAGCCATCCCCGAATAGCCATTCCCTTCCCTTCATGAGAGGGTGGGCTTCGCAAATGGGAGGGAGTCGGGTGCTGGGGATGAAAGGGGAGTAAGCAGCCCCTACCGACTCGCAACCCCCGAGGAACTCAGGCCAGGGGAGTCGTTCGGAACCTTACCTAAAAGCGAAACAAGCCGAGCGGAGAGTGGCTTGGATGGCGTGGATCTGAGCCACGCCATACTGAGCTCAGCGCAACGCTACGCGGCTACTAGTCAAACCAAAACTCGGCATGATTAATGATCGCGCGGGCAGGAGCGCTGCTTCAAACAACAAACTTTTCCCAAGGAACGCCAGCGAATACAAGAAAAAATATATAAGAAAGGAGGGAACTCTCTTTCTTCGCATCCACCCTTCAGCCGGCTAATACCCCGAGCTCCTCCACTCTGACAGCCTTTCATTTCTTTCCTCCTTTCTTCATTTCTTTCTTTCGCCCGTAGCTCGCCGCGGCCCTTCTTGCTCCACCGCTAGAGGTCGCATCGACTTGCTCTCGTCTCTCTCACAAGCGCAACTATTATCTAGCAGCCTTTATCGTCTATCTTGCACATATCCGCAAGGAAGGCTCCCCTGACGCGTATCCTCAAAATATAGAAGCGAGGATTCAACCGCAATGGGGGATTTTCTAGGCTAGACTTCTCGGAGAGGAAAGAATGGAAAGGATGGTTCTACAGTTTCTGAGGCTTTATGCGGAGGAAGTGAGCTTTGGCTTTTTTGTGGTTACTTGATATGATGCAGAGAGGTTGTAGAATTTTATGAAGTTGTTGCTTCAAGCTGTAGTTTACATTATTACTAAACTCAAAAATGTATATACATAAACTAAGATCACAAGCAACCATAATTCTTGAGCAATCAAGTGGATCAAATAAAGCACTTGTCAAGTGTAATTTGTTTAAAAAACGATACGGTCAAGTAAAACTTGTTGAGCAGACCGTGATGGTCGTTAGGATCCACTTTAGAGGTATCCCGATTGCATCCTGATGTGCGTCTCTGTGATGGAATAGTGTATGTTGGATATGCTATATTACTATATTGCAACTGGCAAAGAGTTGAGAAAGAGAGAACCCAGCAGCATCTAATGCGTTTCTCTTGCCATGTGCTCGCTCGCTCGTGTCGTAGAACGATCATCGTCCTCCAGTAACACGTTCTTCCAGCCATGGCGACCAGTCGATTTATTATCCGCGACATGGAATCCGCTGGATTCTATTATTCGCGGAACATCACGCTGCGCTGAGAATGAAAAAAACACTGGTATCCTGCAACCTTCTTTACAACTTCGTCAAGTCGAGTGCCGTATGTTACGTCCGTGTGAGCCCGATGACATACAAAAGACTAAACTCAAAGAATGGATCTCTCTTTATAAGTCTTCAACTTTAATGCAAATTTTTCTCGTTTAGATTTATTCAGATTTGAGGTCTTGGACTTTGAAGAGTATTTTTTGTGGGATTTGAATTAGTGAATTGGTTTTCTATGTCAGAAGGTCTCAATTGGGAATTACTTGGTAATATTGATTATTACTTAGTAATATTGACTATTACTTGGTAACATTGATTATTATTTAGTAACATTGACTATTACTTGGTAAATACTTGGTATTTACGCATCTTTCCATGTATGCGACGGAATACAGTTTATAGAGTAGATGATGTTTAGGAAATTCTATCATAAATGTTAATAAAACATATTCAAATTCAAAGATGCTGATATTGACAACGTTGATGATTTTCATCTTGTTGGGATATAATTGAATTAATATTGATGTTCTTTGTCATATCAAGGTGATCCAGAACCAGCGGAAATTATTGTTTTTGTGAGATTAAACCATATGCAGATATTATTAAAGACATTAATCTAGAGATATGGATGTGTTTTCTTGATTAATTTCCACAACGATAAGTAGATGATATTGTTAACATTATTCCAGAGATGCGGTTGAAGGACTTTTGCCGAAAATAAATAACAATCGACACGTAATTAGTTCCAAAGTTGATAATGGAAATTGCCTCTCTAATTAGCACCTTCTTCTTCATATCATATCATAATTGATGGAACCTTTTCAATTTTAAATTTAACCTGCTAATGACACATTCAATCAAATAAATTATTCCTGAATTCCTTGTATTACATTCCTATATGAGAAACGATAACAATCGAAGATAGTTTTGTGACGTGGAACTTTTCAGTAAAGCATTGAGTAATCTGAAAGATGCAGATCAATATATTTGAGAATAATCATCCCCATCAATATGTTCCTTCTTCCAATATAAGTTTTTGATATTGATATCATGTAAGACAACGACTCGTGACGGTGGCCATGTTTTTGGCCATCTTACCGGATGAGCGCAAAGATGTCCCAGAGATAAAAGTATCGATGTTTACTCGTCAGTCGATAGAAGTTTGAGATGAAATGCATAAGTTATAATAATCCACGATAGCAACGGTGGCGATGTCGAGGAACGGAGGAACGGCCGTCCTGTCACAAAGGCATGCGCCACCCACCTCGCTTTGGATGCTTACATCGTTAATCAACTCAAGCGGGACCCTAACTTTCAAGGTACCGATCCACAGGTACAACTTCACCTCCAACGTCCCGATATTTCTCCCAGACGGCAGTTCAACTCAGTTTCGTCAAGACTGGAAGACGATTCTTCGATATTGGGGAACGTCTGTGTATTCCTCTTGGTATCGAACAAGTAAAAAATTTCTTCTTCTCAAATATTTGGTAGAGAAGATTACCAAACCGCTCTTGAGAAATATTACTTTTTTTATGGATTTTTTCCAAGAATTTCAATATATTTATCCTTCCTGAGAAACATATCGGAATCTCGATTGTTCATAGAATTAAATCGAAAAGGTTAAGTCCTGCATAAACTGTTCTTGACAAGATTAATTTCGTCTGAGGCAATTTGGAGGAGTAATTTTCCATCCTGGAAGGACCTTTAACACCTGAGCTATTAACTAAACGAAAGATGTCGAACCTTCAGCTCCATCGACTTTGACACATTGGTTCGTTAACTTCTAATTTCATTGTTTTCTAATCCCTTGCAAGTTTGAAACCTTTCGAACTCGTTAAGATCTTCGGCGAGACTTTGAACTCAGCAGTTTTGGCCAAAGTCGACGAGATCGCCCAGAACGATTAACTTCATTAAAAACCAATTTGCCGCCCAACTGCCACAGATTACAGATTCCGTTTATTAATAAATTGCAAGTTGCAGCCTCTCTAGAAATGGTCACACTTTCTTTCCATCTCGAAAGGATAATTTTCTTAATTTTGTTCTTCTTGTAACACCGTGAGCTGAATCGCTGCTGATTGTCGAGCTACGTCATGGTTTTAGAGACGCGTTTAATTCAATTTGAGAGTTGGTGGTTCGCCATTAGTCATCAGAGTGGCGCATGATTCGAAGCGACTCGATTGTGGACTGCGAGGATCCAAGAGGAGCCGACGGGATGGAGAAGAGGACCAATTGATCCTCATTACAAGAGACGATCGGTGCTCAAGCCGAATGCTTTCATCAGGTGAATCGGACGCAAATGGTAGCGGCCTAATAAGTGCCATTATTCCGTCGTTCGGGTTGCCTTCACCACATGTCCACTTCATGCAAGCTGCTGTTCCTTTAGAGGATACAACTATACAATAATACATCCTATATACATATATACATTCTTTATACATATATACATACATATATATCATATATACCTATGTATGTATATGCAACATATACAATCATACATGTATGCACCGTTACTGAAGAACGATTGCCCTTCGGTCGAAGTCATGACGTTGCGCTTTTCCCTAACTCTTTGCTTTGCCTTGCCGAGTTCCGGACGCGTGCAGCACAAGACGATGTTGATGCGATCGTTTTCTCAATTGTAATTGAATTTCGATGGGAGAAAGTTGGGTCAAGTGATTATTGCAAGAGCTCTGCAGCGATCTTGTGATAAATCATATGGAAGAAATTGAGAGAAATGAGATTGTTTTCATAGTATATATATCTACTTTAGAATTGATAATGCAGAAAAAACATTGCAAATTATCAGTGAAAGTTTGTGTTCGCTAAGTTGTGGATTAACGTCATCAACGTCGTCTAGGATGGATTGAAATAAATATATTTATTATTATTCCAAAACGCAAAATCTTAAACGACCTCTTGAACTGAACTTCCCACTTTAAATCCCAGCCAAATTGTCTGCTTTCCGAATCTAGCTTTTTCTCCACTTATTTAGATTGAATATCTTTCGTCCAAAACAGTTCGAGATCAAGAACAACAGGATTTCAGATAGGACAGAACAAGGAGTCCATTTTGGGAAATGAGTTCGGTCCGGCAGAAGAGAGGCATTTAAAAAGGATAAGGGTCGATCTGACGAGGGTACGTACCCTATATTGGCAGGCGTGGCTGTGGGGGGTATAGAAGTTCGAGGGATTGCTGATTGGTTCGCAGCATCACTATGGAGCTTGGAAACATGGACCAAAGGAAAAAAAGAGTCCCCCTGAAACCAGAAACCCTACCGGGACCGAAACGATACCCCTATATTCCTCCAACGCGGATCCTTAATAAAATGCGCATTTATACGAGGTTCTTGCCGCGATATTGCTCTGGATAGAATTTGCTTCCACGCTTATCGACTTATGCTACCCTTCGTATATTAAATACAGCATATTAACAAAATCCTACCAAAGAACGTGCCCTGGGAATCTAATACTGGATTTTAAGTCTCCCAATCCTCATGTTTCAATGCTCAGGGAAATTAAATTTTTAATGTGAATGATTTCAATAAATGATTTAAAAGTTCTCTTAATATGTAAAAATAAACTTTGTCTTGAAGGAAACTCTCTCGAGATTTTCATAATTATTGGGATCTTAAGAACGAGGTAGGGGATGAAACGATCGCTTTTGCTTCCTCATAGAGGAAGCTTTGTGGTGGTGACAAAATCCAGTTTCCTAAAAAAGGTTTTTTTCAACATATTTTAATATCAATATATCTAACATGATGTCCTGAAAAATTGTCCGGATGTGTGTGTGTATGTGTGTGTGAGTGTGTGTGTATGGATGTATTTCACAATCCAGCAATTTCTTGAAAACGCGTAGAGATAAATTGATGAAATTTTGCATAGTTATTTCATTATACACCTAGTTGAATTTCTTACAATGGTTTAACAAAATATTTAATTTTACAAGTTTTATGTACTTTTATAATTTTCTTAAAATTCATTTTTTCACTATAACTTCTCAAATAATCAAAATTCAAAGATGATGTAAGGAAAACGTAGATTCCTTGTGTCGAAACGAATCGATTGACCTATATTACTAATGCATTTCATTAAAAAATAACAAAGTTGTGGTTAATTGTATTTTCAAAAATTAATTTTTCGACTATAACTTTTCAAATAATCAAAATTTTGACTTGACGTAAGGAAAATAAATGTTCCTTGCATCGAGACGAATCGATTGGTCTATAATATTATTTCATTTCATTGAAAAATAACAAAGTTATGGTTCTTTTTAATTTTAAGAAATTAGTGTTTCAACTGTAACTTCTCAAATATTCAAAATTCGAAGCTGACGTAAGGAAAATAAAGGTTCCTCTTGTCGAGACGAATCGATTGACCTATAAGATTAATGCATTTCATTGAAAAATAAGAAAGTTGTGCTTTATTGTAATTTTCGAAAATGAATTTTTCGAATATAACTTCTTAAATAATAAAAATTTAATGTTGATGTAAAGAATACTTAATGCTTTCTCTATGAGGAAGCAAATCATATTTGCTTACAGGAAGCAAAGTGCTCATTAAATGATTTAATAATGTGAATGATTTCAATAAATGATTTAAAAGTTCTCTTAATATGTAAAAATAAACTTTGTCTTGAAGGAAACTCTCTCGAGATTTTCATAATTATTGGGATCTTAAGAACGAGGTAGGGGATGAAACGATCGCTTTTGATAACGTCGTTGGATGTTAAGGGCCGCAAGAGTTTGGGATGAGGGATACAAAGTTTTCTAGGTGACGGAGACTGGAGGGTGACTGGCGCGATTGCAGGCCGCTGGATGGGTGATTGATTCACTTTGAATGATTAAAGAAGGGCTGAAGTAAAGAGGGGGTACAGAATAATAGCATTCGATAGACTCATCAAAGTTTCTCGGCAAACTTAAGAGTTCCTGCCAGTTTCGGCAAAGTGAATGGATCATCGTGGTCGTGCTTTTAAAACTTGGGAAAATATCAAACGAGAGACACTCAAATTCCGCACCATGCTTCAATAAAACTATACTTTTCCAAAGCACAAAAGATTTTTACTGAATGAGTCAAAGGTGAAATTGATATACCAAGTTACCCAATCTTTTACAAAACCCTTTTCCAAAAACACTTTTCTAACTATAATTTATGTCACGATTTTGAAAAACCCTTATTTTTTGAATTAAATGCAGAATATTCTTTCGGTTACGTTCAATAAGTCTCGAAAATAGTAAAAGAGCAAAAGAATTTGGAAAACGTCTTTTTTGACAGGTAAAGGGTTAAGATAAGAGGAGAAAAGAATATAGAAGGACGGTGGCATGTAGTCTGTAAGTCAAAGCATGGTACAGACATTTGAATAATTTACAGCCTGTAAATAGTAGTGACTATAATCAGCCGGAACCAGCCTTCATTGTGACATCATGACAGTCTACAATGCCAAAAATAACAACGGTAGCCGAATGGTCGCTGGTCGCACGTTTCCCGGGGGTTGGCAGCCTGCCTCTACTAACCAAAGGGTTGGTGGTCAGACTTGGCTGATTTATTGCTGTGCGAATCGAATTTTTTCTTTCTGGGAAAGTGAGGAAGCCGGACATCAGGAGGTAAAGTCAGAAGGTGGCTGGAGGCTCTAAAATAAGTAGGTCAGAAATTAAAGTGAAGAATTCAAACACTCAATAACACAGACAGTTTCATTCTTAACTATGTTGTGTCATAACTAAATTAAGGTAACGTCTGTGTGAATTTTAATTTAAATCCTAATCTGGCGAAGTGGAATAAAAGTGCAGAGCGTAATTTTTTTTTATCTTCCAGGTGCTGACCTCGAAAACGTGAATTGTGAAGTAATCTGGACCCAATATATTTTGAAGTTGCAGCATTCCTTTCACTAATATCGACAAGATATCTGATATTGACGTGGTTCGAGACGAGATAACGTTCACTTTCAACGGCTTTGCATTTTTCAGACCCTTTTTTACATAAAGGAACATTTAGATAGATATCTATCATAAAAAAAGAAATAAATGAAATAAGCTTGTAGATTATTAAAGTCGTTTTGTAATCTTTGGGTAAATCAAGTTTCGTTCGCGGATGTGGTGCTATCGTTAGAAAATCTAATGGTCCAAATACCAAGCTCCAGTCTATTGATGTTATACATTTTCTGCAGATTCTAAAATTGATTTGTCCTTTTGATTTGTCTCTACATCGCAATTCCTTATTAGCATCCCTAAGAGACACTTGAGCGACGTAATTTCCGCTAAAAATTGCAATGCCAATCTCTCGACTAATTGCGACTCTTCTAAAGTGCTCAAGTGCTTGCGACACTGAGAATTACGTGATAGAGGATGAGATGGCGTAGAGATGAGGTAAAGGTCGCATAAGATACCGCAAGTATCGAAGGAATGAGAGATAGCGGTACTCCTTGCGGAGGGTTATTGTATGGCCATCGGTTACGGCTCATCAGCTGCCGTTTTCCTCTCTCCCTTTTCTCTCTTTTGCACTTAGCACTATGCAATATTTTCTTCTGCATTCTACAATCTATATTCTACATTCTGCATTCTACACTCTGTATTTTACACTTTACATTCTACTTTCTTAACACACAATTCACAAATATACAATACTTTTCCCTCCGAGCCAAGGAAGTCCCCAGGTGCCAACTCGTTCCTTTTCTGCCCCTTCGTGTTCCCAGCTCCATGAACACAATCTTCAAATTCCAGTAAATCTTCAAATTAACAATAATACCACAAATTGCTCGGCTTTTGCCCTTTGACTCGCAAATGAGAACCTGTCCCTCGAGCGTTGTAAAACGCTGAAATTGTGGTACCGCCCCCTCTAACCATCGTTTGCTTTAGCAAGGCTTTACTCTTCTTCACTTGGGTCTCTAGAGACATGTTCTCGAGATAGGCCAAGTCCAATCGTTCTAATGACGCTTTCGTCAGCGAGGAGTCAATACATTTATTTTCCAAGAATGCTTCTGATTAAGTGGAGTCAAGATACACTATACAGGTCAGAATTGTTTCGATTAAGTTCTCTTAAATTTAATTACATTAGCAAACCAACTTCGTAAGAACATTTTTTTTTGCACAAATCGCCTAATTTCCTCTAAAAAAAAAGATGTATTTTGTATTTTTATAGAGATCCTTTTTTTTAGTGAAAAAACACTTGTATATGGGAATATGAGTCTGATTCTTCGATCGTATAGATTAGATGCGTCATTAGTGATGTAAACGAGTTGCGTGCATTTTTACAAGTGGGAGTGATGCAAGTTCCTGGACGACGTGGCAAGCGGGTTCTCAGACAGCTCAAGGGGACGTTTGCATTCGTGAGAAGATGAACTGCAATGTGATTGTGATGAATTTTTATTTATAGACAGAAATACTATCGCTATTTTATACATATATTTAGAACGAGGGTGTGTATCGATTTTCAAATGCGAAAAGCTTCATTTTTCTTGAATAAAGGCAGGAAATTTGTGAATGCAAAAATAGAATGCAAAATTAGAAATGCAAAAATTTTCCAGCAATATTTAAGGCGATTTTTCTTCACGGCATTTTAAATTAAGAGCCACTTTCGTCGTTTAAGTTTTAAACGATCTCTTATAAATGTAAATATAAATACACGATGAAGAAAAGTGCCGCACCTTGTTACCGATGAAAGGTCTTTAACAGCTTTTTTTGCCTTTTTTCTCTCGCTTGTGTATTACTTTCGCTCACGTTCTAAAGGACGAGGGATTTGCTTGTGGCTTTTTCAATCAGGCGTGACACAAATGTATGCTATACATATGTATGTTCTAACAGAAGAATTGACACATTTTTTTTAAAATAGAAATTCATATAAGTTACTTTTTTTATTCTTAGACGTATTTGGTATCCGAGTTACTTTTTTAAGTAGCCTTGGATTTAAAAGATTAATAACATCTTGGCAGGAAATTTAATACGTAATCTCAAAACATGCCTAGAAAACATAAGCTTAATGTTCTCTTCGTTAAATTAATTCCACACGAGATTCAAGGCATTTTTTTAAGGTGCTAGCGCCGTACTTTCTTAATTTATTATAAAATGACGAAATCATGAGATTTAATTTTAATTCATTTAATTCTAGTTTCTCTTTATAATATTAATGGGTGAGATTGTTCCTTCTTCATTCTATTTCCACAAATTTAATGTTTCCTGCAGGAGTTGAAAGTGCGATCCTGAACGGACCTATTTGACAAAGCGCGTGGCTCATGTCAGGCTGTCAAGCTGACACATTAAGTGCCTCATCACTAACGGAAGAGGCACTTGCCGAAGAGTGAAGAGACGTCTCGAGGAGAACAGTGATTATCGGGTGAAGGAGGTAACCAGGCTAAGGTCGACTCCCATCCATGACCCCGACATTACCATTAGGCGCCTTCCGCCCTTGAAAGCCGTAGGTAGTTTGCATACAGCAAAATCGCTCGGCATTGTTCGGCCGGCAAGGGTAAGACACCCCCGCTGACCGTTGACCCAGTTGCAAGTTACATTTGGCTACTAATTGCCTCGAGACGACCTGCACCAGTTCGTGCGTCGGTCTCACGTTTCGAGGTTTCGAGGTTTCCACCGAAAAGACTCTCCAGAATCATGGGATTCATGAGTGCGAAAGGCTGTCCCAGATCATAGCTTACAGGTCCACGGAAGCACAAGACATCCAAGATTAATGGATTTGCATTGTCGGTATTTTTTCAGCCATTTTAGAAACATTTTTCGAACGAGAGACGATTCATCTTTCAAAACGCTGCTCCGTTCCGGACGCCAGAGAGAAATCGTAACCGATTCGACTTCGGTCTAATGGTTTTGAATTTGAGCGTGAGTTTATTCGCTTTTCTTGAGAAGGAGGAGGACATGGGAGGCATGTGTCGTCAGAGCCGATGATATTTGAGCAAAATATCCCTTTGTGGAGAAAAAAGCTCAATGATGGGAATACTTAGGATTTGTGATCCCTCCATTAGGATCAGGGAGAGTAAGGAGAGTTGGGATGTTCTGGTGATGGGAGGTTTTGAATTTAGAATACTGTCATCGTATCTTGGAAGACATCTAAAATGTTTTTCATTTCGGACTAGGCATTTTTTTTAACCCTCTTCCCCTTTTAGGGGCTTTTAAAAAATTTACAAAGATCACATACAATATATAAAATATATTCAATGACTTTTAGTAGAATTTAAAATTGCAGAAATGGGTATCTGCTTTAAGATCACAGAACTCATTACAGTTTATTAAGTAAAGTTTTAATAATGCTTGAGATGCGGGCACGGAAAGAGCGATCTCAATTTATCTTTTTCTCTGAGATTATTAAGTACTACAGTTATAACTTGTTGATTGTTCACGGAAGGGATAAAAGACGAGTCACAACTTTGTCCCCCTCGGGTTTGAATTTATAATTAGTAATTGAAAGAGTTTCTACAGTTCCAATTAATCTCATCAAGGACATTATCTTGAAAATAAATGATACAAGTTCAGGAAATAAAATACCGGAGAGGGTTGGCAATACTGAATGGGACCCACAACCTTTTTTCTATTTTACAGTAGCTCTCACACCTATTATCACCTCAAGCCATATTTTCCAAAACAGAAAATCACGTGCTCGATCAAAATGACAAGTGAAGTTGTGACAAGTCACTACATCTTCAATAAAGACCCACAAATGACACCATCAAAACATAATGATTATTTCTCCACGAGATGATCGATCGCTGTGGTCAATTCCCATTATTTTCGATTTCGTTGTGCCACATTAGGCATACAAACATATTTTGCACATGGCATGACACTTTAAAATTGTACACAATGTTCAATTCGCAAATAATACACTGAAGGTGGAACATATAAATGTCTAATCTACTGGGAACGATCGTTCAGGGTGAAGATTAGATGTCCAGATTTTCTTCAGATTTTTAGTGTTATATACCCATGTGCGAAATCCAAAATATTTTTGTATACAAGCTTCCCCGAGGCGTCGGCAGAGAGGCTATACAAGAGGAAAAATATGAGTCTCCAGAGATTCCTCTTTAGTTGCTGAGTCACGAGGTCGCATTTGCCGACGTGAAGCGAGAGCACGGGTCGTATCTCGAGGGATATTTCACCCTCGACGCCTAAATACGATTCTCCGGGCTCTCCTCAGGTAAAGGGGATTTTATTTACAATGCTTGTGCGAATTTTCGAAAAACGTGGCGAATAGCAGCGGGCGCTTTTCCTTGGAAAATTGACTTTTGACCAAAATACGGGTGGCCAATTTAACTTCTGTAAGAAAATTTTGGAAACTGGACTTCATTAAATCAGGCTTCCAACTTCCACATTTTTATTGGATTGAAGTTTCAGACGTCTAGTGGGACGAAGTTTATTTATTTTTGTTTATTTTTTATATTTATTAGATTGAGAATATTAAAAGGAGTTCCAAAAAACATTTTTTTGTTTTATTTATTTACAAGCTTAAATTTACACGGAGATTTTAGAGATTTTACGTGATTTTAGGGAATTTCAAGATATTTTAAGGAATTTCATTTGATTTTAAGAAAGTTCCTGGAATTTGAATTGATTTCAAGAGATTTTAATCAACTTCAAACGATTTTTAAAGAAGTTCAAAATAGTTTAAGGATATTTGAGAGTTTCCACAAAATTTTAGGGTATTTTTAAAAGAATTGGAAGAGTTATTAAAAGGATATTACAGAGATTTTTATGTAGATTTCACTAGATTTCAAGACATTTTGAGGGATTTCATCAGATTTTAAGTGAATTTGAGGAATTTCAAGGGACTTCAAAAGAATTCAAGGGAGTTCAGGAATTTTTAAGAGATTTCGAGATATTTTAAGTAATTGAAAAAAACTTCGAAGTATTGATTATAAATAGACGAAATCAAATGAAATCTCTTAAAATATTTTTAAATTACTTGAAATTCTTTAAAATCTTTAAAATCATCTGTAAATATCTTAAAATAATTTGAAATATTTCAAAATTTCATGAACTTCATTAATATCTGTTGAAATATCTTGAAATTTCGTGAGATCCCTTAAAATCTCTTAAAAGTCCTTAAAATTACTTACTGTCCAATGAAACATTGTTAAATCCCTTAAAATTACTTAAAATCCCACGAAATATTGTAAAATCATGTCTTAATAAAATCCCCAAAATGGTGTAAAATTTTGTGAAATCCCTTAAAACAAAAGCTGAAAAAATTGTCTTAAAAAATGAAATGTCTTAAAATTTCTTAAATTCCCTTAGATTCCAGAAAATCACATAAAATTTCATAAGATCCGCAATATTTCTAGAAATCCCAATTTTAAGAAAACCCTTGAAATCCTGAAAAAGTCCTTAAAAAAAATAAGATATCTCTTAAAATCCCGGAAAACGCTTGAGTTTTGGAAACTTTGGAAACATTTTTAAAAATATTTTTATTTCCAATGAATGTAAAAATAAAAAATCGTCAGAAACTTCAACCCAATCAAATTAAAAAAATTTCTTGATAATTTTTCAGAATGCAAGTATAATTAAAAAATTGCAGAATTGCCGAATTGGGTTTCAGCTCTAAAGTTCTCAAACTCATTACAGTTCAAAATTCCAAGCTTGAAGTTAATCGTCGGCTTATTCGTTCCCAATTCCATGTGCACCACTGGACTCATGACCCATAACAACAGGACCTCATATCTCATATCTGATAGCAAAAGAAATTCTCAGAAGCATTTCTCCACTTTCCTTATAGGCGTGGAAAGAAATGTTTCGATAAAAAACACGAGTGAGTTCTTGAAAATGAAGAACCTTCATGCAACCTTCCTTCAACCTGCACAGTTGAAATATCACCCTTCTCGAAAGACTTCTCCAAACTTTGCCCAGCGAGGGGTTCAGATCCGGCGGAATGATAGCGACGACACTTTTCGCTTCTCTTTCCACTTTCTGAGACTTGACGCGACGCGGTGCCAAGGAAAAGAGAGCCAGAGAGAATAGGAGCAATTCAACCAAGCTAAGAGCACGTCACCTGCTTTTTGTCCTTAAGACCAAGTCTTTCGTCAAGGGGTGGGAGGAGTTTGTGTCGTATTTCTATTTTTCTTTTGTCCACTTCACGTTACTCTTGGATAGGAAAAGACGAGCTTCGAGTGGAATCTGGATGAGTTTGGTGGGTTGGGGGATGAAGGGTGTAGTATGGCTTTGAGGGTGTGGATGCAATGGAAAGCTGGGGTGCTGTCTCCTCGTTTTGCGGGTCGAGTTGCTCGTCTCTATCATCGCTGTACTCCCAAACTTCTCTCTCGAACTTTTCTCTCCTCTCTTTCTCGCCCCCTCATTCACCCCCTTGTGCTCTACTCTTCCGGTGAAACACAATCAATCACTTCTCCCAACTCGCTGGCATGACACCCCCTCCCTCCCCTCCACTCCCACAGCCACCCTCACAAATCGGAAAGCCTGGACGCTCAGATGCTCTCTTTATATCGCGCTTTCTATACGTCGTCAGCAAACCGACCTAATCTTCACGATTCCAGTTTAATTTCGAATTGCAGCTTCGAATTATGCATATTTTCAGTAGAAAAGATTAATATTCAAGTTGAAGCTTTGAAATCGGGACTCTTAAGTTATTATTATTATCTGAAGTATATGCGAGTTGAATTTTTTCTTCAGAGAGCATCATCAATTTATATTTGTGCATGCAGCAACCGGAAATGCGCATTTCGGAAGATTCCTCTCTTCTGTTTAGAAGAACAATTAGAACACTTTGAGCTTGATTATTATCCTTGTAAGAGGAAAATGTCAAAGACACCCGACAAAGCTTCTGACATGTAACAGTTACACTTGACGTTCCATTAAATTTTTCTGCGTATTAAACTCGACATATGGTCATCTGGTAGAAACGTTTATTCCAGTTGTCCGTTAATTGATTCTTGTCCCAAGGGTCTTTTTAGAAAATCGACCTGCACTCTTGCTTTTATAAGTCGATTTTCCTCCTCGAAGTTAAAGTAATTTATAACGATTATACACGGCTGCCTCCCCGTATGAAATAACAGCAGCTTCGACTATTGTGCTGCTAAAGGGACCCTGATCTTTCTGCACCCTGACTCTTAGCATCGTGTATTTTCTAGCATGATCTCTTGATTCGCGAGACTTATTTGGTCCCGTTGATGCATTTGTTTATTATTCTGCGGAATCATTTCTAGGTTCTTGCAAAACGACTTCTTGTGAACTTGTTGACTTGTCATTGATTCCTTCTTGAAAGAATATCAAGAATAATTAGTGTTTTTGCTTCTTCTTCGTGATGTTTTTCAATTTTTTGGGAATCAGCACATTTTTTAATTATTTGCACTATGATGTTAAAAGTTTGCATCATGAAATTATGTGCATTATGAAATGATGTACATTTTTAAATTAGTGATTCCCTAGTCATCATAAAACTATAAACATTTCTTTCTAGCTACTGGACCAGTGAGATTAGCAGAAAATTAGAAAATCTCCCTGATTCATTATAGAAGTGAATCCCAACATGCATTAGTAAAAATGGTCACGTATTCCAATTCAGAGTATATTACAGTATCATTGAAATTAATTATTGCACGATTTCTCTATAAGGAGTTCACTATACTCGAACTAGATTCATTAAAATTGTGCGTCATCATCTGTAAAAGAAATGTAAATATTCATATAATGTTTGGTTTCTGATTCGATTACTGAAGTTAAGGTTCGGTTACACTTTCAATATATTCAAAAATATATTCACAAATCTTATTAAACTTTTCTGAGCTCCTTAAACTGATACAGTAATAATTATATTGAAATTAGGAACATTAATAGCTAATGTGTGTGAATTTTTATATGGACCAGCAATATCTTTTATATTCAGCGACGTGAATGCTCAAAACTTCTTTCTTGTTATGCATTTCAGCATCTGGAGTTCAAGGTCATGATGGAATCCTGAAGAAGCTAAGTCTTGTACTAATTATAATTGGTCAATTAACTAATAATTGTCATTTCTTGAATATCATTTACTAATTCAAATTCTGAGACTTCAGACAGAAAATACAACCAAAACTAATCCGATTCTTCAACAATAAAGCTCCTGTGCCACCCAGCACATCCTATTTTCCGTATCAGGAGCTAAAAAACGCTACCGGGAAACGGGCAACTCTAACTTGGAAATTCGCTACATTGTGTTATTGTGCCACGGTAAAACACAGTGAGTGTGCTCTTTATACGATGACTGGGCAGTTTTAACCCACTACTCACCACAGATCGCCACAAGTAGGTATACTTGGCCGACTGCGGCAAGACACTTTGTGTGCTGCTCCACAAACTATGACAAGCGCTCATTATTTTCAATTTAAGACCCAGCAGTGACTCTCACACAATTTTCTTCTAAACCACGAAATGTTCAAGCCTCCAAACACTCAAACCACCAAATGGTCACTATATCCCATCATTGCTTCGCCACCATCATTTTATGATCTATCCATAAATCGACCGTCCCGAAGTACCCAAACCTCCGCATTCAGGTAAATGATCATTCACTAAATCATCAAGCAAGTTAAGTTGACAAGTTTATCGCATCGCATTACATCCTTTCCTTTGTTTTTTATTCTCTGCTGACTTTCTCGAGAACCAACAAACTCCTTGCGTCGGTCCAAGCTGGATTTCGAGCATCGGGAGGCGGGTTAAGGAAACCTCACAGTAGGAGTGACTCCCCCATATCCCAGGAGCATACCCATAAGGGTACAGGATCTAGGGTTTACGTAGCAGGGGTTGGCCTCGTGCTTCTCCAGAGAGGGGATACAATTCTGGGGTGGGAGACTCAATACGGCTTGTGGAGAATCGCGCTATGGCTCATGAGCCGGCTGGAGGGAGCGCGCATGAAACATAGTTGCCAGACGAGTTTGTGCCGAGCCACGGCGAGCTCACTTCTCTGGCACCTACCATTCTTCCGTGACCCATTCAAGAAAATCCGTTTCCCATCAGTGACAAGTGTAAAAAGTGTGAAAAACTGTATGCCAAGTGTTGGTCCCCAAGGTCCCGGAGCGTTGTATCCCCTTTCCAATCTTCTTTCATCCCCTTCATCAGCTGCAGTTCCCCCCGAAGGTGAGGTGACAAGTGTTGTGTTTTCAGGATAATCAGAAATTTAATTGGGGCAGGTGAACTCGCGAAATCGAGAGTTTCGATCAGTTAAAGTTGGTGCACCTGCCGCTCTGGTCTTGCGGCGCCACTCACATGTTGCATGCGTGCCTATCCATCATGGTCGCGGACGGGGGGCGACTGTGATTGGTTCTCCGTGGTCACGTGGTATGCTAATTGGGCACGAGTGGGCGGGAACCGCCTGGCGAAAGAGACTAGATTGCAAAAGTGTGAGAGGGAGTCTGAAACTAAAAAGAACTGGAAAGGAATAAAGAATAGGGAATAGTTTGTTTGAAATAGTCTAAAATTGTCCGAAACCCTAGAAGATCTTAGATCCTAGTGCAGGACCCTTAAATTAGGGACGATGAACAAAGGTGGAGTGTTGTGGGTGATGTGCGATTTGTGATTGTGCTATTCTGAATTTTCAAACATAGTATAAGGTACTTCAAGTCCGAAGATGAGCTCCTTTCTGATGAATCCTGGTGGATACCATCAACAGCATCAACAGCCGGTCGCTCATCTCGGACCATCCTCCGTAGTCGTGGATCCGAAATTCCCACCGAGTGAAGAGTATAGTCAGAACAATTACATCCAGTCATCTGGTGCTGATTTCTTTGGGGGAGGACATCACCTGAATCATCAATCGCATCAGCTGCAGTATGGTTATCAGCATCATCATCAGGCGGCAACAACGCCTTATGGGGCTTCTTCGGCAGTGCAGTTGAATGGAGGATATGCGGGATATGGCAGTTATTATCCCCATCATCCCCATCACCAGGTACATGCTGTTCATCATGCTAGTTTGCATCCCCATCATCATGCCGTCGGAGCTCTGGCGATGCCGCCGGAGGCTCAGCAACCACCCCTCACATGTCCTACGAGTATGCAGAGTCCTCAACCCCAACAGCAGCAGCAACAACCCCCAGTTTCGACATCAACGGTTTTAGGCCCCACACCATTGTCTCCGTCCATTATGTCTAATCATGTTAGACAGCAAGAGAATATTCAACATCAGCAGCATCAGCAGACGCAGCAACACGAAGGAAATGTTTGTAGTCCAGCGGGGTCCGGGTCGCTGCAGAGGGATAATTCGCCTGATTTGCCGCAGCAGCAACAACAGAGTCAACATCATATACAAGGCAGTCAGCATCAGAATCAACATCATACGGATGAAGGTTCGGATCAGGAAGACGTGGAGGATGATCAGATCATGGATGGATCGCCGGGTATGATGGAGGATGAGGATGATGATGAAGAGAATGGAGATCGGGTTATCTATCCTTGGATGAAGAAGATTCATGTCGCTGGAGTCGGTAAGTGAATGATATGTTAGTTTATTTTGCGATGCAAAATTTATCTTGGAGATGGATTCTTTAAAAGTGGATACCACTTGTGGACAAGTTGTGGACATGGCTATAGCTATGTTCTTTTTTGAAATTGTTGTGGAGATCGGTTTGCAGATTATAGGATGGGTTGATTGGGATAAATGGATGTTTCTCTATAAAACCTTGGAATTCACTGAGGCGTGAAAAAATGTCGGTCTTTAATGAAGAACTAATGTTTTTAATGAAGAGATAATTGCTTAGGGGTTTACAAAATTTTGTTTAGAAATTAGTTTCAAGACGCATAGTTTACTAACAAAGTCATGAAACAAATTACGATTCTCCGACTGAAGTAGTTCTGCAATAACGAGCGTGACAGTCCGACGGTAGAGTGTTCGGAGCATAACTGTATGTATGCATAATTATACATGCCTCATTATCACAGATTGAGTTTTTTCTTACTTTTTGCTTTACTCGTTCTGTTTACAATTGTTATGTTATGAAATCGTTTACATTATAATAGTAATTCAGATTTCTGACATATTTATAACAATAGGAAGTTATACTCGAATGAAAAGACTTTAAAGATAAATCACTCCTTTTTCAAAATCAAGTAAAGTGTCCAGGAAAAAAATTGGGAAAGATTATTATCCTTTATTGATGGTAAATGGCAATTATAGATAAATGAGAGTCATAAATAGAATAAGAAAATATTGTTAGGTCAGTTTGACCCAGTGATGTGTGCAGAGATAAATAGCGAACCATTGTTAACAGGTTGGACACCTTACGCGTTAAATTTGACGGCGCATTCATCTTCATTGCATTTGAACCGCTTTCAAAATATGGGAAGACTTATGAGCTGCAATTTATCGCAGGAACCTTGTTGTCACCTGTGTGGGCCCACATTAGGCGTTAGCACTCAAGTAAATCGGTTACGTCTAATCCATCAACCTCTCCAAGTCACTATTCGTTTTTAAACACGAAGGTTTTTCCCGTAGATGAGGGAAGATTGCTTTTATCAATAAATATTTATATTATATTATATTATATCAGCATAAAAGAAGATATTTTTATTATTGAAGTCTCCATCAATTTATCAGAATTTAGAGATTATTCTTTATATATATACTTACCACCAGAAACTTTTGTTCCCCAATTGACCCAATATGGCCCTCACAAGGGATAGATTACACACGACTTTATCATATTTAAGAAGAAATTTGTTACACTTAAGTAGATTTCATTAAAACTTCATTAAACTTCCTTCAAACACTTTATGAAAGAAAGTTTTATAAAGTTTCATTGCATCTATACATCTCTTTTAGTAAGAAAACAATATTTGAAAGTAAAATTTTTAAATAAAAGTATTTTTGTTGATTGTCGAGATGATCTTTAGAGAAGTAATTGAATAGAATTAATTGTTTCCGTAGAATCTAATTTATTTTTCATTCGGGTTACAATATCCAACCGTGAATTTCAGATTTTCCTGAAATTGAGATAAGGCCTCAACAAATCCCAATTCGCGCCACGTGTTCTCTAACAATGACCGACTCACAGGCTGGGGGTTTCGAAAACGATTTTTTGCAGTGTAACACTCCTCGGAATTGGCTCTCTCGGCTTTGCAGCTTCTCATCTAGACACTAGAATATCCCTTTGATGATGAAAACTGCTGCTCATTCTAACTTGCAACTATTCCCTTCGATCTAGGCAACTGGCAAACTAAACTAGACAGGAGCAAGGTCTATACTGTGTACTTCTATAGGGTAAAGGCTCGGGTAAAGGTATATATAGTAAAAGGTATACAGTTCGGAGTTTCCACTTTGTGTAGAGTGAATGTATCCCAGCTTTCAGTAAATTGATACAATGACAATATTCAAAAATGTAAAAGCTTCTAGTAAAGTGAAACTTTGAGAGAAAGGTATATGAATGTAATTTTTGTAATTTTTTGCATATTCTTCAATATCTGAAACGTGTAATATTTTTTATATAGAATTTTAAGAGATATTTCATGAGATTTCAAATGATTTTAAGGAATTACACCTGTTACGGAATTTAAAAATATTGTTAGGCCAAATTGTTAAACTGTAACATCTAGTTATTAGACATAAATATCTACTTTTCTCAGTGAATGATCGCAGATGATGAATGATGATAGCTGTTACCTAAAAATGAAGATTTTTCGATCATTTTTTGTTTAATATGCACAGTATATAATAGTAAGCAGTGAGCATCGAATAGAGGATGGAGGACATGGTAGCTGGCTTTGATTACGGGTTGCGGTTGGTCCCTGATCTTGGTTTGAAGTCTACACGTAGTTCGGACTCTGGCATGCATGGCCGTCGGCTGTCGGAGGCCGCAATCTCCCCTCCGAATTCTGGATGGCTCGTTGCCGGACACAACCAGCCAGGAGGGGCCGCGAACATCATGGTCAACTTTGGAATGGAATGTGCCCGCACAGATTCTGTACTATATGAGCTCTAGAACTTCCTACGGAATTGTTCGTCTATGGACCACCAACAATCATTTCTTCTTATTCTTCTTATCTCTATTTTTATTTTTTCTTCCTTCGGCAACCTAAGCTAAAACAAGAACTTCACCTTCGATGATCCGAAGATAACTATATCGGTTACAAGTTAAATCATTTCTGTTCGCTCTAGGATCTTAGTCTTCTTTTTTTTTAATTTTAAATCTTAACCAATAAGGTGTATTTATTTTTCTTGAAATTTTGTTTATTTTTCTTGGGCGATGTTCTTTTGCGAAAGAAATATTCGTAAATGTATAAATATATATATAAATATTCCTTCTATTTTATTCTCTGCATTGTACAAGGGCTCAAATTTGGATTTGAAATAAGTAAGAAGTTCAATATTACTTGATCAGTAGAATAATAATAATAAAAATCAAGTGAATGTAAATTTTGATATAATTTTGCAGAAACATCAGAATTTTTTATATTTTATAAAAATAGTTTTCTCAGTAGGAAAAATATCCTTTTTCCAACTTTTTCACACTCAAAGTAAAAAATGTCAGATTATATTGAATATAGTCCTGATTTCTTTATTGCACAATTTCGAATAATTCAGATTTTTGAAGCAGAAATTTGCAAATCCATTCTTCTTCCTATAATTAAAAAATTTTCAACAGCAGAAAAAATTTTTTCTAAGTATGGAAAATCATGTTGTCTCTTTATATGCGACGAGTTTTGGGAATTTTAATAGATTTCAAATTATTTCAAATGATTTGAAAAGATTTCAAGGTATTTCAAAAGATTTCTTGAGCAAATTTCAAAAGTGATCAACCCCTCCTTCAAAATACATTTCCTGAAGAATTCTAAGATTAATTGAAATTATTTATTCTGAATAAATAATAATAATTTGCGTATCTATCAAAACTACAGTTAATTTTACTGTTTATAAAAATGGACATTGGTCAGTTCAGAGTTTCCGTTCTCCTTCAACCAATGAAATTAATGCAGTCGCAGTTGACGAAGCAAAACTGAAGTTATAGGAGGACGTTACTTTTCCTGCTTGAACCAGTTTTATTGACCCGTTTCTAGAGTAGAGAATGTGTTAGAAGTGCTTTCAGCAATAATTATATATATATATATATATATATATATAAAGTTGAGAGACAGAAAACTCCCGTATTTCTCAGAAGCAATGGAAATATCGATAACCCGTGAATTAAGAAGCAATTTGTTTCTTTATTGACAGGCTGAGTTACATTGATGACAATTTAAAGATCTTGTACAGGGAGAATTTACAATTAAGGTCAACTGTAATTAACACTATTTATTATATAATAGTAATATGCTGATTGTTTTATTATTTATCATTTACAATTTGCTTTTAGTATTATAATAATTTTGATAATTCTTATGTTAGTCATATTAAAACATTCTTAGCATCTTTAGAAAAATTATGAAAATATTCCAAGTAAAAAACACAGTTTAGTCTCTAGGAAATAAAAGTACTTTTTAGTCCCTAGGGATTAAATTCTTCATGCCTATAGGCTTTAAGAATGACAGAACACATGCAGTAAAAAATCTTTCGAATTTTAAAGAATATCAAAAGATATTTACGAATTTTATGAAGGCTTATTTGTTAAATGAATTTTAAAGGTTCTCGTAAAATTTTTGCGATTTCAAGAGATTGATAGAAATTTCAAAGGATTTTGTGGAATTTTAAGAAACTAAAACATTTAAAGAGATTTTAATTATGAAATCGATTTTTACAATTTGTATGAAACAATTTTGTATTCGTGTCAAACGATCTTTTAATTGAATTTTAAAAGAATAAAGAAAAATTCAATTGAAACAATTTTTAAAATATGAAAAAAATTATGTAAATATTCCAGATAAACCGATATCCTTTTCGTTAATTAAACATGAGGAAGTTGGCTGCCCCCTATTATTAAAAAAGAAAATTCCTCTCCTTAATTAGACTTAAACTCGGTTAAAAAGGATCGGCTGTCATAGGAGTGTTTTTAATCAGCTTGTAGAAATAAAGCAGCTGAGTCTGAAATTTCGAAATAATCAGTAGCCGAAAGGCGTATCGATAAAGTGTCAAAAACGAGCTGAGCAGAAGGCTACCGAACTGGACTAATATCACGATCGTCCTATCTCTTCTCGGGTTCGAGGGTAAACTGGTAAAAGTGGTCGTGGTCGTTTTGGTCTTTTGAAAAGAAGGTCCTGGTGGTCCCTGTGACACTACAGGCAGCGTGACAGCGAGTATCGAACAAGATACAAAGATATAAAGATACACAGATGAATGCAAAACATGAATCGGTCGCTCATCCATCCTCATCAATGCCGATTACCGTTAGTAAACAATAAAAGTGAAACCGATATCGTCTCAGAAAACGTTACTCACTTCAACAACAGCCAAATACTCACCCGAGAGCGATCATTTCCGGTTTTATCTCTAAAGAGGACCCAACAGAAATTTTAGATTTATCGTATCAACGAATATAGAAGAATATGTTAAGTGGAAATGTTTTAGAGCTAAAAGGAAATTTGTGTTTCTATCTATCTTTCATATTAAAGTATTTTTAGTTTCCGTGTACAGCATACTGGATAATTTTTCTAGGCTTTCGAGATTTTTCAGCTTTTTAGCTATAACTATAACTTAAAATGATGATGCACACTTTTAGATGATGGTTTGACTATAATTTATAATTATGTACAAGTTAAAAAACATTTTTTTCTGTTTCTTACAATTTCAAGTCATTTAAAAGCCGTTATGTAGTTGTACAGCGGCCCCCATCCGAGTATAACCTAATTAAGCGCTTCTTAACTTCGATGGTCCAATAGGAAGACTTTCCTATCTTAAAAAAGTGGTGTCACGAAATGTCTCGAAAATCTCGCATACATTGTTGTTGCAAACCTGATTGGCTTCTAAATAACTTGAAATTTTAACAACGAAAACAAAATAATACACATGTTGATTTGTTTGCTGATCTCTTAAAATTTTACAAAAAAACTTCAAAATCCTTCAAAATTCGTTAAAATCTCTTAAAATATTCTTAGAAACCTCTTGAAATTCGTTAAAATTGGTGAAAATATTTTTAAATTCTAAGAAATCCTCAAAAATTTTTACGAAATCCTTAAAAATTCTAAAAAATTTTTTTTAAAATCAAAAAAATATTTTGAAATTCTTTAAAATTATTAGAAATCTCATAAAATGACATGAAAAACTTTAAAATTTCACAAATTTTTAATGAAACTTATCAAACACTCTTAAATTCTTTTAAAATGCCTTAAAATCCCTTCAGATTTCATAAAATCCTTAAAAATCCACAAAATCTTTTACAAATCAGAAAAATCTCTTGAAATCCCTGAAAATTTGACGATAACTTTCAAAATTATTTTAAATTCTAAAAAATCTTTTCGGTCATAAAAATCGTTTGAAATCCCTCAATAAATTTCTCCTGAAATTCCTGAAAATTTTTGAAAATCTCTTAAAATTCTTAGAAATTTTTGGAAATTCCTTAAAATTCTATGATAATATTCCCTTTACATCCTTTATATATCCTTTAAAATTTATTAAAATTATTAGAAATCTCATAAAATTTCATGCAATCCTTTAATATTTCACAAAATCTTTTATAAATCTTAAAAATCCCTTAAATTATCTTAAAATCATTTAAAAGTCGTCAAAATACCTTACAATACGTTAAAATATCTGAAAATTCCTCGAAATTCCACGAAAAATTTTTTAATTCTTTAAAACCATAGAAAATGTTTGAAATCTCTTAAAATTTCATACAAAACCTTCAAAATCCCTTAAAATTCGTTGAAATATCTTAAAATTCCTCCAAATTTTACAACATTCAAAGTCGATTAAATTCCTTTAAAATTCCACTAAATATTCTGAAAACCCTTAAAATTCTACAAAATTATTTAGAAATTCTAAAATGCTTTTGAATTTAGTGAAAATTACTTGAAAATCGTCAAAATCCCTGAAAATTCTTAGAAACCTTTTAAAATAAAAAATAAATTCTATGTGTCCAAAAGATAAATATTAAAACTTCTAAATTATTACACAAGTTCAAGATTTTCTTTATATTTTAAACTCATTGAAACTCAAACAATCAAAAGTGACGTCAACCCTTTTTTCAATAATCAATAGTTTATTCATTAACTAAATGCTGTTAATTATTCCTCTGGAAAGGCTACGGATATTTCTTTATCCACTTGTGCCTCGAATCGATTTCAATTTGCATTTTGATTCAAGCGGGATAACAAAACGTGCATCGATTGTATCTTAGTCAATGAGCTGAGTTGAATTCGCGCATGAATTTTAATAAGACAACTTCTTTTGTAATGAAAACGCTTTTTCTCATATTATATCCTTCAAAAATGTATTTTTAATCCCCCTGTTTTATTTGCCATTGCCAATATTATAATATTATAATATTATAAAGAAAAAACCATTTTGAATCTACATAATTTGTGAAAATCTCGACATATGCATTAAAATTATGATCATGGTGAATAAATTCATACTAAAGAGATACAAATAAGACTTGAGGATGAAAAAAGCTTAGCATACCGACACGTTCCACTCAAGTTGATAAAGAAGGGAAAAATTCTTAGGTAATATCTTTTTTCGCAGTTCTCGGTCCAGAAAGTGAACAATTTAACATGCATTTAAAAAATGTACTTCATGTCTTAACGTGTGAGTGACTATATAATTGTCAATTAAGATATATAGATATACCATAGACAATAACATCAAGTACATTATTTATTTAGGTATACATATGTCTTTTTAAATTTTCATTCTTCAATTACGTTAAGAAAGTAAGGAATGTGAAGAAGTAGATATTTTTGAGTCAATTGTTTAAAAGTTTCGTCATATGATCCAGTAAAACACTAAGAGGCGGCAATCTTTGATCAATCTTTCTTTGATCTTCAATTAATTCTGTCTATTATAAAAAAAAACACGTAACCAGTTCAATCTTCTTTTCTTCTCCATAATTATTGCAATTTACAGACAAAGCAACGCAGACCAAGTTCTCATGACATCTCAGTCACGGCCATTCATGCCACCCATCTTGACACTTGTGCTCTTATTTCACCAACACCTAATTGACAGCCCACGCGTCATTCTGAATCAAGTGCCGCTTGACAACAATTACATAAATAATTGAAACTTATATAAATTTTTGAAACTTTCCGAACTCTAAAGCAATGTATTTCTACTTATTACAAGCTTAGCAATATAAAAATAAATAAAATAAACCTCCCCTCTATTCTTGTTTCAGCCAATGGCTCCTACCAACCCGGCATGGAACCTAAACGCCAGAGGACAGCGTACACAAGGCACCAGATCCTCGAATTAGAAAAAGAGTTTCATTACAATCGATACCTGACAAGGCGACGGCGGATTGAAATCGCCCACACCCTCGTCCTTTCCGAACGCCAGATCAAGATTTGGTTCCAGAATCGGCGGATGAAGTGGAAGAAGGACAACAAGCTCCCCAACACAAAGAACGTTCGTAGAAAAAACGCCAACGGTCAATCCCAACCAACTAAGTCCAAGGCCTCGAATGCACGGGTCAAAACCGAAAATGGGAACAACAATTGTCAACGGAAGAACAACAATAACTCTCCATCTAGTGGAATGGAAAGTAGTCTAGATGGAAGCATTGGTCTCGATATGGCTGATGTTCATGGTGTCAATTCCGGACTTCCGCATCCTCATGCCACGCACCCTGGTTTTCAAGGCCATCCTCATCCACTGGCCCACCTTCAAGCCCAGCTGAGTCATCATCATATGGGTGGAATGATGGACGGATCTGGAGGTCCTATGGGACACATGGGTTCTGGAAGCATAAGTCCCTTGGCTCCAGCCACAAATCCTCCTGGACTTTCGGTTGCAGTTCCACCGCCAACCATAAAATCTGATTATGGACTTACGGCTCTGTAACACCAACCAATTAATAGGACACAGCATCAAGGACTCGGTGACCTTATCGACAATCTGCAACAGGTCGTTATTTTCTGAAACTAGAGTCAGTTTGGTGATCCTTTAGGGTTTGATAAATAATTCTGGGGTCTGGGATCCCGGAAATGCGCACCGAGTGGTACAATTTTTTCGGCAATCGAAGATGTGAGTGGGTTCGAATGACTTTTAAATATGATATTGTGCGCGCCAGTGAACTTGTGAGTTTTAAATATGGTCAGTCTTGGGATAGTTGAGTTGAGTTGAGTTTTTGATGTTATATGGGACTTCGAATGCTGGGTTCAATACCCGGGACAAGTGGATATAAATAGTATTAGGTAATTCCAGTGCTTACGTGAGTGATTCAATTGTGTATCTAGTGGCGTTATTGAGTCGTTTAGTTGAACTAAAAGGGGATTGGTGGACGGGAAATATTTCTTCATGGGAACTTCACACTTTGTTTTGGATGATTTTAATGATTTTAGAATCGGAGATAGAATGACAAATGTTTATGAAATAACCGAGGTTTTTTATAGTTCATAAATTATATTTAAGGTCATGTATTACTTATCTGATCCCTACTTGACCGGAATTTTTTTTCTCTGCAACGTTACGATTAAAACTGATATTAGAATTTCTAAAATTAAAGAAAATATGCTATATCTTATTTAAATTTTCAAATTAATATCTCAATTTTAGAAGTAACATTGCAGAGATAGAAATGTCGGTAAGGTAGGGATCGAATAAGTAATACGTGGTCTTAAACAGAAAAATTATAATATTTTATTTTTTTAGATTTCGGAATTCAAAAATATTAAGAATATTCTAGTTTCGGGAATTGTACAGTTTGGATATAAATAAAAAAACTTCATTTGTCTCTTCGGAAAGGAAGAAATATTTCCTAATCCTCTTTTAAAATTGTTTACAAGTTAGAATTAACCACCATTATTTGTTCATATTCATTAATTGAGAATCCCTGAATGTTTTGCTCAAAGTAAAAGGTTATATTTAGTTGATGGGTTGTTCTGGAGATTTTTGCACCGATTTATCAAAGCATTAGAGTTCTTTGAATTTTTAAAAGACTTTCCTATAATTTATTTAAAGGATTAAAAATCAATATCTAGTACCGTCTCTTTATATTTATAAAAATAAATGTTTAAAATCGGAACCGGCATGAATTCTTGTTTTGGAAGAAAAAATTGCCCAAAAATAAATGAAGAAGATATTTTAGATTTATTTTAACTATTATGAATAGTTAAATTAAAACACGAATGAATTATATAAATAATAATAAAATAACGCGTGGAACGATCCATTTAAATCTCAAGACAAATTGTGAATTTGTGAAGGTAAATTTAGAAATAAAAAATGTGCCCTGTGACTATGATCTTTCGCATATTCTGTGGTTATGTAAATATACATACTTAAGAGTTTGTAAATATATTTGTAAAGAGATCTTTAAATTGAGTTAAGTGTATCACTTTCTTTATAAAATTATGTTCTGAGTGTGATTCCAATTAAAAATATCTTTATTTCGTCTGAACGGTACGCCAACAAACATTAACTGAAAAAATAAAGAAGTATTCGTATTAATGAAAAAAGAAACATAACAAATATCGATTTCGGCTATTTGTACCGAAATTTTGTTACAAATAGCCGAATATTTTCGGTATAGAAAATTAAAACGTAATAAAATAAATTCCAAATTCAAAATATTTAAACACATCTTAAAATGGTCTTCAAAAATAAAAACATCTCTTAAATTTTCTTCTCAGAGTGGATTCTTCCGGAATAATAAATATCTTGACTTTATTTTTATAAATCCTTCTCTGATGAAATATAATATCTAACAATTAATTCAGTTGATATAATTTCTGATTGTTTCCTACTAAAGTTACTGATTTTGTTATGATTTTGAGTCAGTTGAGAAGAAGATTCGAAAGAAGTTTTCAAATTTAATTTTTCGAAGCCATTTTTGGAAGGAATCGATTCGTTGAAAATTTGTAAATATAATCTCGGAATAGTTGTCTCTATTTTTATGGAGTGAACGTAAAAAAGAATGACCAATGCCGTTTAGAGTAGATAGGCGACAATGATTGTAGGCACAAATCATTTTATCATTAAGCGAGTAGAAATCAAACGATTTACGATGCACAGAGTCGCTGTGACGATATACCAAAACAATATTAATTATTTTAAATATATCGTAAGTCAAAATTATAAATATGCATATATTCATTCGCATAAAGTATGTACACATAGATCAATATTCTAAATCGATCTACTGCGGTTTTAGCGATATACCGGATTTTAAAAAATATAGGCGTACGATTTACAAGATGTCGTATAAGTGTGAACACTGTACTCCCTGTATATGTATATACCCTGTATCATAATGATATAATTGGGCATGCAATAATGCTTATGTTTATATTGATAATGAAATCGATCAAATACAATCGTAACGTAAATAAATAAATGTTTCGTAATTTACAGTATTTCTTCTTTCCAAAACTGCGACCTTTATAACTTTTACTGTATCATTTTCTGTTTAAGTTTAATTATTCTAGAAGGTTTTATATAGTAAAGTTTTTTAATAGCAAAGCTAAATTCAAAAGATCCTTGAAAATTTTGGTAATCCCATAAAAACTTTTGAATTACATTGCAATATTTTGAAATTCGTTTGAATATCTTGAAATTTTTGAAAATGCTTAAAATCTCATGAAATATACTAATTTATTAAATTGAACCAATAAAATTTGTAAATTTCTCTTAAAGTCTTTTAAAACTTATTGCAATCTCAAAAAATTCATAAGAATTCTCTTCAATCGCTTGAAATCGTTAGACATTTCTTAAAAATCTGTGGGATATTAACATTTTTTTGTTTTTTTCTGAATTTAAATATATTCAAATAGTGTATTGAAGCATCCAAAGATTTATCTGTCTGTCACTTTTATCGGTACCTCAATAATACGAGAATCGGAGTTGTATACTATGACGTAAGATCAATATTCGAACGAATAAAGAAGCTGTGTATCGGAAACCGCTTTAGACTTTCAATATATAAGTAGAAGTGAGAAAAAATCCTAAGAGAGAGACAGAAAGAGAGGGAAAAAAAAGATTCATGGTGGTAGTCACTTGTCAATTACATCAGTTTCATTTTTCTTTGACAGGAGTCAGTGAGTTCGGGAGAATTTCTGGAACAATGGGAATTGATGACTCAATATATATTATGATAAATAAATTCAATAGTTTCCGAATTTTTAAGAGATTTCAAGATATTTTAAGTGATTAAAAAATTGTTGAATGATTTGAATTAAAGAAAAGTTTTAAGAGATTTTAAAGTGTTTCAAGAAATTCCAAGTGATTTTAAGGAATTTCGAGGTATTTCCAGTGCTGTATTTGGGTGGCTGTGAGGGGCGGCATGAAGCTGACAATATATTTTTATTTTAATTTTTTATCTTGAATAATATTAAAATATATTGTTATTCTATATATCGAATCACCTTTCTCACCAAAACTAAATTACAATGAAATTATCAACAAGTTTGCCGAAGATTTTCCGGTCAGTTCAGAAGAGATTATTAAGATTATTAAGAAGAAGAAGCATTATTAAGAAATTTCAAGTGATATTGACGAATTGATCCTTTTTTTAGTTTCAAAAAAGTCTGAAAATACATAAAGTCTGAAGTCTGTTTTCTCCATGCAGTTTTTCTACAAAAAATGATTTCTTTTAGAAAAAGCAACTTTCACACATGAATGGCGACCTAAATCTCTGTAAATAGTGAAGGAGTCACATGACGGGTCCAGCATTCACTTCTTTATGGGCACTGGGCATATATTACCAGCGAATGTGCGAGTCGCAGCGCTTGCGCATTAGTGTGAGTGAGTATATTGCTCAGATGGTCCTATACAGAATACTGCTACAGAAATCGTTGCAGCACTGAGAACTGTGGAGGAGCAATGAGGGGAACTCGTGTAGTGACTCTGAAAGAGGGTGGCTCCCGGGAAACGAAAGGGAGCCGCCCGTCCAGGATTGCCACCGCCCATACGGTAGGCAACTCTGGGATATCAGAAAATAATCTACAATCAACCTGGACCTGGATTCTGGTCACGCTTTTCTAACTCTATCTGAAAGCATATGAAAATTTGTCTAAAAATGTACACATTTCTAATGAAATAAAGATAAAAATTTGAGTTTCATTACATTAAGATTTAAGATTGGTATTATGTATAAATATGAGATAATACTATTATATTTTCAAATGTCAATGCATTCTTTAAAATTACTTTTGTTTTTAAATGTTTTGACAATAAGCAGAAAGTAGTTCCTGTTCAGAATTTTAGATGGGGTTCTGACAAGGTCTTGGTCAGTTTTCCCTACTTCGAATGTGCCCTAACCAGGTTAACTGGCAAGGCCCACACAAGGCTTGTAACGCTTAGACAGAATATTGCCCTAATTAAGGAAAACTGGCCAGGGCCTTGTCAGTTTACCCAAAAAATACCCTAGTAAATACCCCACCTAGGAAAAACTGGTCAATACCTCATAAGGATTAAAAAAATATTCTGCGGAATTATTATTCACAATATTTGGATATTAAACTATTTCATTTTCTGAAAACAATTTTTTTAAGTATTTGAAGGAATTTTAAAAGATTTCAAATGATTTTAAGGAATTTAAGAGGGTTTCAAGAAATTTTAAGTGATTCTAGGGAATTTAAAAGGATTTCCAAAGAATTAAGGATTTTCAAGAGCTTCCAGGAGATTTAAAAAATTATAAGATGTCGTAAAGGACTTTAAGAGATTTTAGTGACTTTTAAGAGATTTCAAGTGATTTTAAGAAATTTAAAAGGGTTTCAAGAAATTTCTAGGGATTCTAGGGAATTTAAAAGGATTTTAAGATATTTTCCAAGATTTTAAAGATGTCAAGATTTCCTAAAGGATTTCAGGAGAATTTAAATCGATATAAATAGATTTCAAGTTATTTTAAAGAATGTTTAAAGAATTCAAGGAAGTTTCAAGATTTTAAATTAATTTACACATTTTGTTAATTTTTTCAATGGATTTTAAATGATATTGACAATTTTTGAAGAATTGTAAAAGAACTTCCAAGAATTTAAGGATTTCCAAGACTTTTCACAAGATTTTAAATTATTTTAGGGAATTTAAAGATATTTCAAGAGATTTAGAATATTTGTAAATATTGTAAGGGATTTTTAATGAAGTTAAACAATATCAAAGGATTTTAAACGAATATGAAAAGATTAAAGAATTTTCAAGAAATTTCAGTTATTAAAACATTCCGAGTAGAAATTTTGCTGTGGCCCCGATCGGGCCCAGTTTGGGGAATTTCAGACCTGGGATGAAATACACGACCCGACCAGCTGGTCTGGGCCTAGGCCCAGACCTGGCCTGATCGGGCCGAGAATTTCATCCTAGGTCTGGGCCAAGTTTGGAAATTTTTACACGGGATGCCAAAGGATTTTTAAACATTTCAAGTGATTTTAAGGAATTTAAGAGGTTTTCAAGAAATTTTAAGTGATTCTAGGGAATTTAAAAGGATTTCCAAAGAATGTAAGGATTTTCTAGAGCTTTCACAGGATTTAAAAAATTATAGAATTTTGTAAAGGACTTTTTAGATTTTAGTGAATTTTAAGAGATTTCAAGTTTTTTAAAATAATGTTTAAAGAAGTCAAGAGAGTTCCAAGATTTGAAATTAATTTAGAGTTTTTGTTAATTTTTTCAAAGGATTTTAAATGATATTGAAAATTTTTAAAGGATTGTAATAACATTTCCAAGAATTTTCCAAGGATTTTCAAGAACTTTCACAAGATTTTATTAAATGACTTTAGGGAATTTAAAGATATTTCAAGAGATTAAGAATTTTAAAGAATTAAGAATTATTAAGAATTATTAAGAATTATAGAATTATTAGATTATTAAGAATTTTCAAGAAATTCCAGAGTTATTAAAACATGCCATATGATTTCTAAAGATTTCAAATGAATTTAAAGCATTTCAAAGCATTCAAAAAATTTTGAAAATTTTGAAGTAATTTGAAAATAAAAGAATGGTTTAGTATTCTTTAAAATTTGTTAAACCTCTTGAAATTTACTGAAATTACTAAAACCTTGTAGCTTTTTAAAATCCTTTTAAATCTCTAGTTATTAAAAATAATGAATATAATACAATCATAAAATGTAGTTTAATAATAATTTTCATGAAAACCTGTTTAAAATTCCTAGAAATATATTTTTCCGTGTTTGTCAACAATATAAAAATTATTAAATTTTCCAATATATAAATGTAATCATCTATTATATTTTCATAAATAATCAAGTGTGAAAACTGTTGGGATTCCCCTATTTTTACCCGAAATTTAATTTCAACGTAAAAAACTCTTCAGTGCCCTGTTTCATTATCAAAAAATTGGTATTAATGAGACATTACTACTGTATCATTGCCGTATAAATGCCCAATAATATTAAAATATTTTTATCGAAAATAGCAATGCCGACCGGGGCCTCGTCAGAACCCTATTTCAAATAGGGCTAATTGAGGAAATTTCTACACGGGTTGTATATGAATTCGAACTATCTTTCATTTTATCTTGAGAATAGTATTTACAACTGAATTTTAATCTCTGAAAGATCAGAGAGCCGAGTGTGAACGATGAAATATATTTTTAAGTGTATAATCGCGTTTGGCGAGAGCCACATTGTGTGTAGCTGATGTGTCGATTGTATCATGACACACCTGGGTGTGTGGCCAGAGGGGATGAGAAACCCTTTGAGAAAGATGGAAGAGGTGTGTACAGCTATAATACTGGAGTCATTGGACTTTACTATATAACCAAAGCGACCACCCATTCTATAATGCGCGTGGTACCTTTTCGCATGTAGATCCTCTGATTACAAACTGGATGCGAATTAAATGACCTCGGTGTGGATCATTTCTCTTCCAGGTCGATTAATTTCTATTTCTGGCGATAAAGGTGATTATAGAAGTTTCATTCATTCACAATTAATAACATTCTTTTACAGAAGAAAGAAAAAAGGCAGTTATTGAAAAATGCTGCGATAATTTACTTATACGAATTTTAATTTTATTTTTTTTAAATTTACTGGATTAAGAATGTCAAAAGAGTTCATAAGGCTATTTTATTTTTATTTACTGGCAGAAATTTACCTGGCGTTTCTTGGGATTTTAAGAGATTTCAGGGAATTTTAAAAGTTTTTCAGAGATTTTAAGGGGTTTCAAGTAATTTTAATGAATTCAAAGGGATTTCGAAATATTTTTAACTATTTCAAGATGTTTTAAATGATTCTAAGAATTTAGTAATGATTCTAGAGAATTTATAATGTTTTTTTAAGGATTTGAGAAGAATTTAAAAGATTTCAAGGAATTTAACCAAAGTTTCCAGTTATTTAAAATGTTTTTAAAAAGGTTATAAAAATGAGATTAAAAATTTAAAAGAAAATTTAATATAAAAAGTTCGAAAACTTTAATAATTAAAAAATTTAAAAAGTTAATTTAAAAATCTTTTAAAATTTCAGGATATCTTTTAATAATCCTAAAAATCTCCTGAAATCCTTTAAAATGTTTTAAAATGTCTTTTAATTCCAGGATATTTTTTAACAATCATTAAATCTCTTGAAAATCCTTAAAATTTTACGAAAATTTTCGAATTCTGTTCGACTTTCTTGGAATCTCTTGAGATTCCTTCAAATTCGTTAAAATCAGTTAAAATGCTTTGAAATCTTGTGAAATTTCTGAAAAAACCTTTTGATAACAATTTTCCACTCTTTTTAAAGTCCTTTAGTCTTCTTAATCCTTGAAATTCCTTAAAATCACTATAAATCTCTTTAAATCCTTTTATAATTTCTGAAATCTTATGAAATCTCTTGAAATCCCTTAAAATTCTATGAAATCTCAAATTTTAGGTTTTGGAAACTTTGAAAAAATTTGTTGTTGATATTTTCATTCCAATAAATCAAAAAAAAAAAAAAAAAAATCATCAGACTATAGACATCTGAAACTTCAACCAAATTCAAAAATTTTTAAGTAATCTCTCAAAGTTCATAAATATTAATTTAAATCCTTTAAAATTCAAAGATATAAACTTTAAATTCCTGTCAAAATCTATTAAAATTTCGAGATTTGAAATGATTCTACTAAATAAATGACGAAGATCGGTAATAAACTGCAATAAAGATCAAACTTTTTATTGGAAATTTGTATACATTTATATTAGTATTATATCCAATAATCACTAATCCTTTTTTGAAACTCAATATTGTGCTTCAATTCTCTGTACGAATTCATGTATATATTCTCTCAAATGGGGAAATAGCAAGCTTGTGTAAACATCCGGATTAAAGTGGTTTCGTCTATTTTCACTCCAAAGGTAAATCCCAACAAGTTTATTCATATAAACTAAAGGAGAACCATAATCACCAGTACCACAGAATTTTTGTCCAGAACGATCAAGAGTGCATATATGTTGATCTTCTCTAACCTGGAAGCGACCTTGGTACAGGGGTGCACACTCCCTAGCTTTTAAAATCGGTACATCGATTGCTCTTAAAATCTGATAAAACCGAGTTCTGAAATAGGAAGAAGACAAGTTTTTCGTTTAGTTATTCATATCGATCAAAATATAATCTTTTACGTAATTAATGCATATACTTTGGTAACTTAGACTTACGGAGGTCCAATGTTACATCCCCAACCGTAGACAGTACCATGAGCTCCTTCCGGTAAAGGATATTCTTCGATTTCTATGGGTTGACAAGCTTCATTAAAAGTGAAGCCTGGAAAAACTGTGAGCAAGGCAAATCCGTGGTATATCAATCTCGTTGTTACATTGTGAACATGACCAAATCTTATCTCTTCATTACTGGAATAAACCTTGTAGGCTCCAATATTATCTTGCATAACACTATTGCCATTAGTTAGAACAACATGTTTCGACAGTATAACACCTGAGCAATGATTCCTATTATTTTTTCTAATATGTACAATGGAAGGAATTTCCCCAATCCATACGTCCGGGTGATTAGGATTGCGATAAATTACACGTTTCTTACGGACGTGAATATCTGATGATTCCCCTGCAAGTATTTGATAAATTAATCTCTCAGGTGAGAAATATTGAAGCATATGTTGACGTGGATTTCCATATGGAAGGCGCGGAGAACGAAAAATCACAAATGACACATTTTTGTGTACGTCTTTTACAGTTTATCACTTTTAGAAATATTATGATGCTTTTTTAAATAAGTTACGGAAAAACTTCCAAGATATATTTACAGAGGAAATAATTTTACTTACCCTCTTCTGAGAAAGTCGCTATACTTTGAGATAAAATACCACAAAGAATTGCAAGATTCAAAAAAACTTTTCCTGTCATTGTGTAATTGAGAATTCCGATGATGAAAGTCTGCTTTTTTTACAACTGCGATATCTAAGAAGTAGGTAGATATATAGTATATTCAAGTTTTACGGTTCCAATTTATTTGCGAAACGAAATGATATTCTTTCTTCTTAAGCTGTAATACAAATAAATGATAAATCACGAACAAAGCAGTCGACAACAAGTAAGTTGAAGGTCACAAGTTATGCGGTTTTTAATTGTCTTCTCTGTAAATTCTTTATCTTTGTTATCACTTTTATGTATGCGAGAATCTTATCATATTATAGAAAAGCAGTTTCTACGCAAATTATGAAATTTGATTATGAAAATAATAAATCAAATAATAAATTATGAAAATAAGAAATTCCGCTTATGTCGAATAAATATGAAAAGAGATTAAGGATTTTCAAGAAATTTTACAAGATTTATAAGGAATTGCTAAGGATTTGATAAGATTTTAAAGTTTCTCTTTAAAGAATTTGAAAATAATTCAAAAAATTTCAAGATATTTAATAAAAGTTGAGTTGAAAGTGTTGAATAAAAATATTCACATTGATTACTCGAAATTTTTTTTTCAAATGTAAAATCTACTACCCACATCAAAAATAAAATCAAGGACAATTCCCAGATTTCCTTAAATTCCCTCTCAGTAGACACCCTGTTTACAAATCCCTTAAAATTCCTTAAAATCTCTTATAAAAAATCTCTTCATAAAAATCTTTCGAAATTCCTTAAAATTCTTCAAAAATGTATGTATATATGTAATCTTATTATTATTAGCAGCGCGCGCATATATAATGATCATCAATAATCAAAATCGGTTCCATAATCATGTTGGAGAAATATTACCTCTGATGAATAAAGAAATAAAAATTTAACGCTCTGCCTATCGATTTCAAGGTTCAGCAGTTTGAAATTTCGTCAATACTTCGAATCTAAGAGCGAAGCGAATCATAAATTGAAATCGGCCGTTCTGAAAATAACGCAACGCAGATCTGGTGCGAACGATCCCCATTAGATGTAATTGGAGGGGATTAACGAGTCACGACTCCATTTATCAGAGCCCGTAATTACAAAGCATCTCTCCCCCAAACCACCCCCTCGTCCTCTTTACCTTCAGCAACCATTTCACCCGACATCCGTTCCACCAACTGACTGACATCCCCCAAAGACAACTTCGCATCTCAAACACACTTTGGCTCCCAACTAAAAATAACACGATGCTTCTTGTCATCGAAGGGGGAATTAAAGGTTTGTATGAATCCCTGTTTAATTGACGACAATCCGGTTTTTTTAGTAGATATGTTCACTACCGGTAAGAATTGTGAGTTGACCTATTTTTCGATGATTACAGTCTTTATTTCAAGTAAGTTATAAAAGCTATAAAAATTCTGCTTAGAATGAGCCAAGGACGAAGTCATACTAACCATTTTTTAAGAAGATATTAAGAAAAAATATCAAATCTCAATGCTTTATAAAAATATCAATAACTTTTGAAATAATTAATTAATTTTTTACAGTTAGGTGCAGAAAGGATGGGGTTCTGACAGGGTTCTGGATAGTTTTCCTTGCCTCTGATGTGATTCTAACCAGGTTAACTGGCAAGGCCCACACAAGGCTTGTGACGCTTTGGCTGAATATTGTTCTAATTAAGGAAAACTGGCCAGGGTTTTGTCAGTTTACCCAAAAAAGGCCCTAGTAATTATCCCACCTAGGAAAAACTGGTCAATACCCAAAAAACTATTCTGCTGATTCATTTCATTCACAACATATGATTATTAAATTATTTAATTTTCTAAAAATTAAAGAATTTAAAAGGATTTTAAAGATATTTCAAGTGATTTTAAGGAATTCAAGGAAATTTCAAGAAATTTTAAGTTATTCTAGGGAATTTAAAAGGATTTCCAAAGAATGTAAGGATTTTCCAGAGCTTTCGCAAGATTTCAAAAGTATAAGATATCGTAAAGGACTTTAAGAGATTTTAATGAATTTTAAGAGATTGTGAGTGACTTTAAGGAATTTAAAAGGGTTTCAAGATATTTCAAGTGATTCTAGGGAATTTAAAAGGATTTTAAGATATTTTCCAAGATTTCCAAGATATCAAGATTTCTTAAAGGATTTCAGAAGAATTTAAATCGATATAAATAGATTTCAAGTTATTCTAAAGAATGTTTAAATAATTCCAGGGAGTTTGAAAATTTTAAATTCATTTACACATATTGTTAATTTTTTCAGAGGATTTTAAAAGATATTAAAAATTTTTTAAAGATTGTAAAAGAACTTTCAAGAATTTAAGGATTTTCAAGAATTTTCACAAGATTTTAAAGAATTTTAGGTAATTTTAAGAGATTTCAATTGATTTTAAGGAATTTAGGAGGGTTCCAAGAAATTTCAAGTAATTCTAGGGAATTTAAAAGGATTTTAATATATATTCCAAGATTTCCTAAAAGATTTCAGAAGAATTTAAATCGATATAAATGGATTTCAAGTTATTCTAAAGAATGTTTAAATAATTCCAGGGAGTTTGAAGATTTTAAGTTCATTTACACATATTGTTAATTTTTACGGAGTATTTTAAATGATATTGAAAATTTTTAAAAGATTGTAAAAGAACTTCCAAGAATTTAAGGATTTTCAAGAATTTTCGCAAGATTTAAAATGATTTGAGGGAATTTAAAGATTGTTTAAGAGATTTTACAAAATTTCAAAGATATCAAGATTTCCTAAAGGATTTTAAAAGATTTGAAGTGGTTTTATAGGAAAGAATTTCGAAAAAAAACATAATGCTTTCAGGACTTTCAATTATTTAAAAATATTTGTAAATATTGTAAGGGATTTTTAATGAATTTAAAAACTCTGAAAGGATTTTAAAAGAACATGAAAAAATTAACGACTTTTCAAGAAATTTCAGAGTTATTAAAACATGCCAAACGATTTCTAAAGATTTCAAGTGATTTTAAGGAATTTCAAAACATTCAAAAAAGTTTCAAAGTTTTGAAGTAATTTGTCAATAAAAAATGTTTTAGTATTCTTAAAAATAATTAAAATGTCTTGAAATTTACTGAAATTACTAAAAACTCTTGTATAATTTTTTAAAATCCCTTTAAATCTCTAGTTCTTAAGAATTATAAAAATAATATAATCATATTTAGTTTAATAATAATTTTCATGAAAACCTGTTTAAAATTCCTAGAAATATATTTTTCCGTCTTTTTCAACAATATAAAAATTATTAAATTATCCAATACATAAATATAACCATCTTTTATATTTTCATAAATAATCAATTGTGAAAAATGTTGGAATTTCCCTATTTTTACCCGATGTTTGGTTTCAACGTGAAAAATTCTTCAATGCCCTGTTTCAGTATCAATAAATTGATACACTGAAAGAAATTTTGTAACATAATACGTTAAAATCGATATTATAATTTAGTATAATCTTTTACGATTTAGGGAAATCGGGTATTTATATCATAAAGTAATATAAAGGATTCTGAAATTTGCTAAAGACTATACTAAAAATTATGAGTCATGCGAAAAGAATAGACGAAAACACGAAAAGAGAAAGAATAAATTCGTAACCCGTCGTGAATCTCCGTCAATTCACACTGCACAATTATAAGATTATAACACACATAAATGCACACATAACATATATTCGCAGAGGTAACACTTATACTAACTTCAACCTTAACTTATATACATATTACGCACACATAAATATAAAACACACGTATCGCAAATCGCAAGTAAATTACACTGATAGAAGAGGTTTGAAGATTCCTTATATACTAATTGGTGAAAATGTTTGCACTTGTGAGAAACGGCATGGTGCTTACTCTGGTGATTATCAGGAAACAAAAAGTTCTCCGAAACTTCGATTCACATCGCGAGCGCTACGGTCGGCGAATTCGGCTGACCTCGGGAGATTATCGGAGCTATTCGGTTTTTTTAATATCGAGACTTACAATTTCCTCAACTGAAGCTTACAATTTTTGTTAGCGTCTATATTAATTTGTAGAATATTTCTATTAACATATGTAACTCAAGTTGGTAATTTCTGTAAATGCTTTTATATTATTGGATAATATCATTATCAAATTTTATCATTCTACGTTCGTATAATACATAAAATATCAATCTTTGCTATTGAATATACCAATTCTTGTTTTCAAGAATTTTAAAGTTTCGTCAGTATGCTAACAATAATTTGTATATTTACACGATTTCCCTAAATCGTAATCGTCTTTATCAATTATGAATATTGAAATAGCAAGTATTGATATTAAATTTCTTTCAGTGTATTAAAGACATGTGATACTTTACCATCAGAGCAAATTAGTTAAACCAATTATACATTCATAATAATAAATATTTTTAGCTAATAAGGCTAAAGACTTAGCTAATTGACTCTTATTTGGTAAAAATATTTATTATTATGAATGTATAATTGGTTTAACTAATTTGCTCTTATGGTAAAGTATCACATGCCCTTAATGAGATATTATTACTGTGTCATTGCCCCATAAATGCCCAATAATACGAAAATATTTTTATCGAAAATAGAAAATAGAGCCTCTTCAGAATCCTATTTTAAACAGAGCTAATTGCAATAATTTCTGCACGGGATGTAGAATAAAGAATGAGGGAAAAGTTAGGCTGATATTAATTTCTTATGATTGAAAGTTGCGAGTGTGTATTAGGTAAAAGTAATTCTGAATAGTGTGGATTAGATTTGAAGGGGCAGTTGATATGAAACGTGTGAAGAGGGCTATTGTGTTAATCTGAAAGTTGAAGTGCCTTGTATCAGAAACCCTCTCCCGTAGGTATTACAGGTCCGGTCAGCCTGTGGCTTAGAGGATTAATTAAGGCGAGGGTGTTAATGCTCGATTTCGTCAGCCTTGAGAAGGATCTCGGAGTTAGACAAAGGAAGGGTCCTCTGATGTTTACACATTATCCAGGAATCCGTGACCAGAGTTGATACATATAAATTGCTTTCAGGTGATGAAGATCATGTTCTCAATTTATGTACTCATGTTCTCGATTGTATGTATAAGTAATAAGAAGCCTAAAAGCTTTCCAATTGTCTGAAGCATTTTTATAAGAATTATTATAACAATTGTTCATATGAATTATCTCAACAATTATTCTAAGCAGAATTACTTTTCCCTTGAATGAATTGTAAAAACTGGAGAATGTATAAATTTTTTAATTTCCTTGATCTTTGAAGATTCGAAGGTTGAACAATTTCGAAATGCTAGACGTCAATCATGGATGTTGAAGGTGCAGCTGCTTCCAACTGACTGAGATCCATTCTCTTGAATAAAAAAACGAATCAGTATGTATCAGGCAAGATGGCATTGAGAGGTTGCATAAGCTTACGGATTGTTTCATGAAACAGTCAATGCCACTATAAACCATAGTCTCATTGCTATTCCAGAAGGGATATTGGAGGACAGCAGTAGTCGCAGCAGGGATCTACTAAATTGAAAACAAAATCCATCACGTTTTCAGAGGGCAAAAAGAATTTTAATGAATTATAAGGAGGCAAGATTGGCAGGCAATCCCGCCGGAATTAAGGAGGTGGTCGAGGCTGCCGTCGGCGTTCCGATCAGTGCTGAATTTTCTTGCAGCGTCCAGCGGATGGACCGAATCGAGATGGAGTTTTGGGGGAGGAAAGAGTTCGGAACTGGAGAGTGTACGATGAGGATAAGGTCGGCTGGGGTTGAGGAGAGGAAAGGTGGTGCTGGTACTGGAAGACTTGATGAGAAGGGGTGCGGGGAGGGTTTCCGAAACAGCTCGCCGCTATCTCGACTGATCCGATCAAGATTAATGAACGTGTGGCTTGCGAGCCAAACCTTTGCACCGCCCAGCCGCTCTACACAGGGGCAGCAACCGAAGCGACAGGTACTGTCGCTGCTCTTCGTAATAATGCAGTTCTGGCATCGTCTCGTTCCTGGTAGCTAATTCCAACAGCGCATGCAACACCCGGAGGTAACTGTCACCCTACACTCGAGTGAGATGATAAAAATATATGTGTGGGCACACCTTTTCCTTAAATGTCAATCTCAAGTTGTGTACAATTTTCAGACTGTTATATATAACAGTACATGATATAGATGTTATAGGTGTGAAGTAAGAGAAACTATGGAAATTGAACGGAAAATATGAAGAATTTGAGAGATTTTAGAGTTCCCGTGCAGGAATTGTCGTAATTAGCTCTATGTAAAATAGGGTTCTGATGAGGCCTTGGTCGGAATTTCTATTTTTGATAAAAATATTTTAATATTATTGGGCATTTATGGGGCAATGATACAGTAGTAATGTCTCATTAATGTACCAATTTGTTGATAATGAAATAGGGCATTGAAGAGATTTTCATGTTGAAACCAAACATGGGGTAAAAATAGGAGAATTCCAACATTTTTCACACTTGATTATTTATAAAAATATAAAAGATGGGTGTATTTATATATTGGAGAATTTAATAATTTGTATATTGTTGACAAACACGGAAAAATATATTTCTAGGAACTTTAAACAGGTTTTCATGAAAATTATTATTAAACTAGATTTTATGATTATATTATTTTCATAAGTTTTAAGAAATAGAGATTTAAGGAGATTTTAAAAAATTACAAGAGTTTTTAGTAATTTCAGTAAGATTAAAGAGATTTAACAAATAAAGAATACTAAAACATTTTTTATTGACAAATTACATAAAAATTTTGAAACTCTTTTGAATGCTTTGAAATTCCTCAAAATCACTTGAAATCTTTAGAAATCCTTTGACATGTTTTAATAACTCTGAAATTTCTTGAAAATTCTTTAATTTTTTTTATATTCTTTTACAATTCTTTGAGATTTTTTAATTTCATTAAAAATGCCTTACAATATTTACAAATAATTTTTAAATAATTGAAAGTCGTGAAAGTATTATGAAATGAATTATCCCGAGTAAAATTTTGCTGTGGCCCCAATCGGGGCCAGATTCCCCAATCGGAGCCCGATCGGGTACAGATCGGGGGATTTTAGACCGGAGATGAAACATACGGCCCAGACCTGGCCCGATCGGGGCCTGATTGGGCTGGGCGTTTCATCAGCGGTTTGGGCCAGGTTTGGAAATTTCTACACGGGATGAAATGAAAAAATCTTGATATTTTTAAAATTTTGTATAATCTCTTAAAATATATTTAAATTCACTAAAATCATTTAAAATCCTGTGAAAATTCTTGAAAATCCTTAAATTCTGGGAAGTTTTTTTACAATCTTTTAAAAATTTTCAATATCATTTAAAATCCTTTGAAAAAATTAACAAAATGTGTTTATTAATTTCAAATATTGGAACTCCCCTGACTTCTTTAAACATTCTTTAAAATAGCTTATTGAAATATATTTATATCGCTTTAAACTCTTCTGAAATCCTTTAGGAAATCTTGATATCTTTGAAATCATGGAAAATATCTTGAAATCCTTTTAAATTCCCTGGAATAACTTAAAATATCTAGAAAATCTTTAGAAATCCTTTGGCTTGTTTTAATAACTCTGAAATTTCTTGAAAAGTTTTTAATTTTTTCATATTCTTCTAAAATCCTTTGACGTTTTTTAACTTCACTAAAAATCCCTTACGATATTTACAAATATTTTAAATCTCTTGAAATATCTCCAAATTCCTTAAAATAATTTAAAATCTTGTAAAAATTCTTGAAAATCCTTAAATTCTTGGACGTTCTTTTACAATCTTTTAAAAATATCAATATAAATATCAATATCATTTAAAATCCATTGAAAAAATTAACAAAATGTGTAAATTATTTAAAAATCTGGAAACTCCCGTGAATTCTTTAAACATTCTTTAAAATAACTAGCAATCTATTTATATCGCTTAAAATTCTCCTGAAATCCTTTAGGAAATCTTGATATTTTTGAAATCTTGGAAAATATCTTAAAATCCTTTTAAATTCCCTAGAATCACTTAAAATTTCTTGAATCCTTCTAAAATTCCTTAAAATTACTTGAAATCTCTTACAATTCACTAAAATCTCTTAAAGTCCTTTACGATATCGTAAAGTACCTTTACGATTTTTAAATCTTGTGAAAGCTCTGGAAAATCCTTATATTCTTTGGAAATCCTTTTAGATTCCCTAGAATCACTTGAAATTTCTTGAAACCCACCTAAATTCCTTAAAATCACTTGAAATCTTTTTAAAATCCTTTAAAATTCTTTAATATCATTAAAAATCCCTTCAAATACGTAAAAAAAAATTTTATATTATAAAATCTTGAAACTCTTCAGAACTATTTTGAAATCACTTATTCTTTCTATATTAACACCTCTATTTTCTAATACGATTTTTGTTTTCAAAAAGTCAAATAGTTTAATAATCAAATATTATGAATAATTATTACGTAGGAAATTGTTTTAATCCTGATGGGGTATTGACCAGTTTTCCCTAGATGGGGTATTTAACAGGGCCTTTTTTGGGTAAACTGGCAAGGCCCTGGCTAGTTTTCCTTAAGTAGAGCAATATTCTGCCAAAGCATTGCAAGCCTTGTTTGGGCCTTGTCAGTTAACCTGGTTAGGGCCACATCAGAGTTAGAGAAAACTGACCAGGACCCTGTCAGTACCCCATCAAAATTTCTGCACAAGTTATTGATGGAATTTTAATTATATTTAAGAGATTCGCAATAGAAAAATTTTGAGAGAATGAAAATGAATGGATCCATCGCATTTTATGACTCAACTGTATTATATGATCCGTCTTTTCGCAGAACGGATACCAGCAAGTATAATTACTTTTATTTTCATTCAACATCGCCAAAAACCTGCTTGAAAAAGTGAAACTTTTTAATCAAATATCTTTAGAATCAGTGAACAGGCATTGTGCCTTAATTAGACTGCTGGTATTGCCGGACGGTTCCTGTGATCGGAAGAAATATCCCGATGCGGGAACCGAGAGAAAATCAGTGCCGAATGACTTGCCATTTCGTAAACGGTTCTGAGTGACTGAGTGTGAATTCAATTAAGGGCTCGCTTTAAACATCTATCAAGCCTTGTTTAAGGCTCATTCATTATTTGGATAACGAGATGAAAAATGTTAATTCAAAGCCGATACAAAAGCGAAAGTCTTTCAGAAGCTCAATTCAATTTCAAAGCCTGATTCAAACATAAAACATATTATTTCGCATATTATCTTAATCATGATTTTCACATTGAATCCACAAAATTGAAATATTACTCTTTTCTCTCTATTTAACCAAGAAAATTCCATTCAATTCAGAAAATTCGACAGTTTTCCACGAGTGACGTAATCTTGTAATAAATGATACTTTTTTTCGAAATTGCCCCAAATCTCATCTTACATGATGCACACATATATCAATCTGAAAGCTGAAACTCGACTCTCCATAGTCGATGCGGCAGCCATAAAGGCTCGAGGAAACATGAGAACAGGGCGTTGGGATTGAATTCAGGCCTGCCTCTCCCTAACTTTGAAAGACCCTTCACCAATATGAGTTCAGGGCACAGGGAACAGGGATGTGAAGGAAATAGTTTGGGGCGTTTCTATTCCTTTGCTCCTTTAATTGTATCCTAGAGTTCTCCATTTTTTACGCTTAGATGAAATAATTCCGTGAAAATTCCATTTTTTTTCATAAAAGCGCCCTCGAATTTAATGATGTTTCGATTGCTGGAACTTGGCATCTTACCGAAGAAAGGGTCCAAATTATACTTCAAATATTTACACTTATATTCATTTTTCATTTATTAAATACAAAATATGTATTATTTATTTTTATATTATTTATTTGTGTGAAATTTAGACAACCGTTAAAGCCTAGTTTAATTATTAGAGAGCCTTCTCTCTAATTCAGTTATTTTAAGTAAGATTATTTCATTTTCAGCCTACTGTGAAATTCTGACTGAAGAGGAATCAGTTTTGAGCTCATCTTGTAGTTTCCCACGAGGCTAAGACGCTATATACTGTATTCTGTAAAGGTCTTATCGCACCTACGCCTATATTCGCTGATGCTCAGCACACGGAACCAGGCTGTTACATTATTCATGTTTAATATCACCAAGTATTTCATCCCCAGTCTCAAAGCCGCCATGATACCACCGGTGGCGCCGGTAATATTAGTGTTGAGAGAGATGAACTGACATTTTGACGAACGGATGCTTTTGATAAAACATTCCGTGTTTTATATCAGATCTTATACAAAATCTTATATGCAAAATGTCAAAAATTTCCAACCAACTCAGTTATTTTATTATCATACAGAAAATGTATTTTAATTAATTATTCCTTATTCTTGTTATCTTATTCTCATACCTTCTTCTTATCTTATTAGATTTCTCAACTTGGGCTCAGTTCTTAATTAAATTCGGAAAGAATTTTATTTACAAAGTAAGAAAAGAGAGAAAGCTGGGAGAGAGTGCTTCGTGGGTGAGTGGCGACTGAAGCTTTTAATCCAAGCGTGCAAGAAGACGCGGAAGTTGTCAGCGTCTTAGCGTCGCCAGGGACATCTCAGCATCCCCATTTCCTATCAAGCTTGCTCTCATTCCTTCTATCATCCTATCCTTCGATCCACCCTCTTCAGGATCGTGTTTGGTCGAAGAGGGTGGAAGAGACTACTAAGGAAAGCAGATGACCTTCATTTAATAAGAAAAAATTGGCAATATTTGCTGTACATGTTTAGAACATGATAAAGCTGTCAGTGAAGTGTCTCTGTAATCAAATTTCTTTATAGCACCTTTTGCCAGCTTTTGCAAGACCTTTTTACAAAACCACAATTTTCAAATTTCTCCTTCCAACCTTTTTCCAACTACTTTTCCAAAATTCACTTATTCGATAAAAAATTATATCAAAATCTTTTTTAAAATTACTAAACAGGAATGATTTAAGTGACAAAATTCATTCTGTTTTTTTTTTCTTTATAAATTCTAAATTTCTTTATTTATTCTTTTATAAATTTTTTTTTTTCTGAAATTATTGACTTTTTTGCTGACTGACTTTACCCGAGACTTTACCCCACCTCCACACAATACACCGAATATTTCAGCGAACGAATCACCCAGCCAACAGCATCGGCGTTGATTTCCGCGGGGAGTGACGCGTCACGTCGCGTGTGTCGAGGGGTGCCAAAAGCAGTCTGCACCTATACTGTTGGACCACCCATTGAACCGACCCTTCGTTCCATTTTCATCCCCCGCCCTTTCCAACACGAACCCATATTCAGAGACAATATCCATCCCGATGAAAAGAGTTTATTACTCATAGATAGGAAATCCCCCAAAAATGTATTATGCATAGTACGTACTTTATGTATATGTTTGTATGATGTTTTAGTATTTTTTTACAATAATCCGTGTGGAAATTACTCAGCTTAGCCATTTTTAAATGTTGGCCCTCTGGGCCCTTGCTGGGGCCTCTAGAAGGCCCTCGTTTGGGCCTACAATGATTGCCCCTGTTATTGTTTTATTTTAATTTTCTAATTCCACACTGGTAAAGCCCAGCAGGGTTCTAGCAGGGGCCTACCCCGTGTAGAAATTTCCAAACCTGGCCCTGATCGGTAATGAAACGCCCGGCCTGACCGGGGCCAGATGTGGTCAAGTTTGGGCCTGATAGGGACAGATTTGGCCAAATCTGGGCCCGGTCAGGCCGTGTGTTTCATCCCCGGTCTGAAATCCACCGATCGGGGCCACAGCAAAATTTCTACTCTGGGCGTATTTGTCCCTTTATTTATTGCAACAAAGAATTCTACTTCCGATCGCTATTTTGAAAATAAGATAAAAAATTACGCTAAAGAAGAAAAGATGAGATTGATATTAATTTAAAAATTCTTTTTTGTCGGGAAAATAGATTTTCATGTTCAAAAAATGATTTCTAAACAAAATTTTGATAGGCTAGACAAGAAATCGTTAAGAGTTGTAATTGTTTTGAAATAATTTTTCTAACTCAAGCATTTGCTTCGTAAAAAAGGTACCTTCGCACTAATTATTTAATTCATTATATTTGGTCCTATAAAACTTGAATTGACTCTATAAAACATAAAATTTGCCGAGCAGGCAAATTTTATTGAAAAAATATTTTATTTGAAAAAAAAGTTTCAGGCCGTTCGTGTTGGCTCATGTTGTCTTCAAAATCGATTTAAAAATTCTAAAAATGCCCTAGCAGGGCAGCAGAAGGGTAAACTTCTGTAGGGCTTGTGTGAGGCTAACAGGGGTCATATATGGACCCTACAGGGGGCCTATCTTGGCTCCACAGAGGGCTACTTTATTGGCCCTTCGTAGGCAGCTACATTGGCCCTTCATAGTTTGCCATTGTGGAGCCCACTACGTGGCAAACTAATAAGAGAGCAAACTACGTGGGGCCTCATGGGGACCAATTTAAACTTTCCACACGGGAAAAACCGTTCTGATTAGAAAAGGGAGGGATTTTTATTTGATGTTTGGTTGGAAAGGGGTGTGTAAATTTTGTTTTAAGGGAGAAGAAGTGTTTTATTTGGAAAGGGGAGAGGAGTTTTTGTTAAAAAGGGGAATAAAATCTGAAGCTGGCATATTTATATGTGTATTTAAAAGAAACGATATATTAATATATATATATATATATATATATATAGAGAGAGAGAGAGAGAGAGAGAGAGAGTTTTTATAGAGCAGATTTTTGTAAGTTTTACGTAAACTTAGTTTAAGAAGTTTTACCCTTATATATATATATATATATATATATATATTAATTCGAATAACTTATTGTTAAAATATATCCAAGTAAAATATATAATCTACAATTAATTATTCTTACGAATATCAGATTTCACTTGGGGTGACGTGGAGTCACTTAATGTTATCAACACGCGATAACTGTCAAATAGAATATTAGTTCACGCCAGTCAGCTGTCAAATTTCAGCGAACCGCTCTGAAACTTCTTAGTCTCAAAGCAAAGGTTCTTAACGAAGACATATATCGTGATTTTCTATATTTACAGGAAGTATACTGACAGTCGAAAAGTCATCGTTTTCGACAAAGCGATCCATGTTGCTAAAATATTTCCACAGTGTAGAAACTCATAGAATAACGTAAAACTTACAAAAATTTGCTCTATAAAAACTCTCCAATTACAAATTCTACAATTTTAACATTTGTAAACGAAAAATAAGTTTAATACGATTTGTGATATGGTCTATTGTCACAAAAGCAAATCTGAAAGTTGAAAATATTTTCTTAACATTGTATCATTATATTATATGTTTTTCCATCTAATTTCTATCTGTCCGAATTTCAGCAAATGAGTGACTAAGGTTTATTTCAGCAAACGGAAATGATTTTGGTTCTGAATTCTGACTTCAGGCATGACTACACTCTTGAATTTCCCAAAGAGAAAGTTCACCCCTTCTTGGTCGTTCCATGTGGTTCCATCATTCCATGTTGAAACCTTCAAACCAACCATTTAACTCCCTATACAGAGACATTGGTAGGTCAGACAAGAAGTGTGCAATAGGGCTCTAATCTAGAGTTTCAGTTGGACAATGCAGGGGTATAAGAGCCAGGATGAAAGCAGCAGGCGAGTGGGATTGCCGACAGTTGTGCCAGGCGCTTTGGTTATCGTTATTGTAGACTGTAGTAGAGAGGAAAGGAAAGCAGTAGCTGGAAAAAGGGGAGAAAGAAAGAAAGAAAGAAAGAAAGAGAGGAAACAGAAAAGAGGGAGAGAGAGTGAAGAGGTGGGGTGAAATGGGTGGCAAGGGGGAGAGAAGAGAGAGGAGCCACGGTGCATGGCTCTCTGTGCAATCATTAATCACCTTCATGTCTCGGGTAGCTCCGCGCAGAGGGGTACCTTATACTAAGGGTATACACCGTGGTATGAGGTGGTTTCAACCTTCAGGAGGACGAGAATGCTCTCGTTCTACTGTTCATGTTGCAGCCAGTTCGTCCGGCGCAGAAGGGCGAAACCACCCCCTGAAGACACTCAGACATGCCGATTACCATTATCGTCGTGGTCGAGAATCTGATACGAGATACGTCTGTAATAGGAAGAATGTAAAATGCTCGAATGATAGATGAAGAAATAAAAAGCTTCGTATATCCGTTACGCTTCCTTTAACAGTTTTGCTGCATAATTTTTTTTATCTGATTATGTGGATGACGAGGGAATGTTAATTTCAGAGGGTAGACAATTTAATGGTATTTTAAAAAATCTTTGGACTTTTGAAAGAAGGTGATGATAAATAAAATTTTGTGTTTGTAAGGATTTGAAGAAGAAGAATTTCAAACGAATTTGGGTATTTTATGTATTTTCGGAAAACTTATATTATACATATAGCTGGCACAGATATTGCAATTTTATTATAAGACGCAATATTGGAAGATATGTAGATACTGTAACCATAAAATTTATAAACGTGAATACGGAAAATAATAAAAATGTTGCTATATAGATTAGACTGTTACGTAAAATGTTCTGAATGTGCATGGCGAAAAAAAAGTAAAAAATTTAAAGTTCTGAAAGCATGCCCTTAAAATCATAAAAATTTTTCATTGTGAATGTAAATTCAGTATAGGCGCATGCGGTAGTATCATAGTAATTTTTTTCCCCAAGTTATTTAGAATGCACTCCCTGGGCTGCAATTAAAGTATCATTTGTGCTCGCTATGGGAAAGAGGGTCTCTGTTTTATGGAAACGATTATTTTGCCTCTACTATAGGTAATGTGGGTGACACTAATTCCCAGTCGATGATTCTTGTGTGTATCACGCTTAAAAGTGAGTGGAACACAAAGATTACTGGGTACGAGTTGCGATAACATCCGAACTGCCTGACGTATTTGACTGACGACCTCTCAGACGACGCTGCAACACGCTATTGCATTCGCAAGCATGGAATGATATTTATCTCGAGGTAATTAGGAGTTGCTTCGAATCTTGCATGCAAATATATATATAATATATATAATATATATAAATTTTTATCTGTCCAGTTGAACGGATAAATTGTTTGAGATCTCTTGTTCGATTACTGAAGTTAAGCAACGCTCAACGCGTTTTAATAATATAAATAATAATAATAATAATAATAATAATAATAATAATGATAATGATAATGATAATGATAATGATAATGATAATGAATCGACTATGAAGTATCATTTATATTGATCAAGGCTGTCTATCCAATTTCTCGATTTCAATATATTCTATAAAATTTATAATGTTCGGTGTACGGAGTTAAGAAACCTGGTGTTTTTGAAGTCATTAGTTTATAGAACATCGATTAATTCTGGGGACGCGGCGATTTATTCAGACGAGACTCTAAATATGTCAATTTTTAAGGTGAATGTTAGTTTATTGTGATATGCCGTGACCATTGGATCTATTCGATAATAAAATTCTTTATCTTTATATGAGCGGCTGCAAATAAAAAGTAGAAAAAAATATTGTGTTTCGAACGTGTCTTAATATTCTATTTCGCATTTGTTTTCAGACTTTAAATATGGCTGTTGATTTACTACGTATACCAGTAGAATTGTTTGTTTTTTTTTATTAAGCACATAACTCATGACTTCGCCGTTTGTTTACTACCAAACAATTTATTGCTACTAGCGCTTCAAGGAAATAAGAATAATTGAACAAATAAAATGAATAATACTGCAATTAAAACAAGTGAATCTCATCACATGAACTTTTTAATTTTGTGTGCATAAATTTGAATTTTAAAAGACGAATAACACTCGAAATCTGCCAAAATATTTATAGTCAGCAGTACTACAAGTTAAAAAACAAAATGACAGAAAAAATGTGTTTACACCTGTTACTGATTTGCGGTGTTTTGTGCCAAGGGATTGTCGCCGTCTTATCAGATAATGATATACGTAAGTAAAATGATATTTGGTCTACAAATAATTTTTTGTCTAGAATAAAGAATAGACTATTGAGAAATAAATTCATCAAACACTTCCAGAAGAATCATCGGCTCTTCTGAAACGCGAAAAACGTGGAGTTAATCTTGGATCAGGGATTAACGATGCTAATTACGTGACAATTATTAAAGAATATAATCGAGCCACCTGTATAGGTGTCATTTTGTCCCATTACACAGTCATCACTGTCGCAACCTGTGTTAAGTACAATAAATCGCGATATATAAATTTCTGTGGTTCAAGACATGCATATCTTTGTGCAACTCGCAACATAACTTCGATAATAACATTTAATGGCAGCCATGATCCACGTGACTATCTTGACGGTATTGCCTTGCTAACTGTGGATCCTCCGTTTAAGTTTGGTCCGAAAACGGGAAGCATACAATTGTACAAAGGACCATTACTGACAGATACACAGGCTACTACAATTGTTAGTGGTTGGGGATGTCCCTATACATTAATGTAAGTTGTGAAAAACATACATTGAATGCATACTTAAAACGTAACTGTTATATAAATATTTCCATTGGTGTCGTAAGATCTGCGTTCAATTGGCGGAATTTTGACTAATTTTGACTAATTTTGACTTTGATTTTGATTGCTATTTTATTCTATTTCAGACGCCGGACAGGAATCCATCGGAGACTCCGCAAAATCACTATACCAATAATGAATCATGGAGAATGTCAAAATGTCTACCGACGTCATTTTCGAGTTTCGAATAAACATATTTGCACTTATGATAGAAAAAAATACTGTGCACATGATGATCTCGGTGCTCCTTTGGTTGTTAATAATATGCTCGCTGGAATTCAAGTTTTTAATGGAAAATTTCCTAATCAAACAAATCATGATGTTTTTATAGACCTTCAACTAACCCAATACAAGCAATGGATCGGGCAAAACGTTCGCGAATATTAGCGAATATTTGAATATTTTCTGATAGAATTAGCTATGAAAATATTTATTTATATATCCAGTTTATTTATAATCCACTTTAGTATAACTTTTATTAATATAACTTCTGCACATAATCCGTGTATTCATATATAGTTACAATAAAAATTCGTTACTCATATGAAATTATTTTCTCACCAATGAAGAATTTGATTTCATTGTCTCTTCCTTAGATTTATATTTTTTAAATGCGATATTTAATTCTATTATAAATAAGATATGTATTTTTTATACTCCTCTTTTCAAACTTTTTTCCAGTCAGAAATACTTGCCAGAAGAAACAGGAAGTGACTCGAGAAAACTTGTCCTCTCTTTTCTAAGCTCTTTGCAAATTGCGATTTTCAGAACGACAACCTGGAACGGAAAATATCAGCGTCAGACTTTCTCGACACTGTAATTTGCAAAGTACCTGCAGTTCTGCTCATGTAAGACCTTCCCAAGAGCCAAGAGTCAACCCACGCAAGTGACTTATTTATGATCGTGAATGTCCGCTTAGAAATAACAGGTAAAGGGTTAAACGCGAAACAATATTCAAACCAAGAGCATTTTCATGCGGTCAAACCACGAGGAATCTGTGAAAAGGTTGTGAATGCAAATTTTATGCCGAACTCTGGTTGTGACGATTTTTCTATCTTTCGCCGTGAAACGAGATTTTCTTTACTTTTGAGTTTCCAATAATGTTTCTCAAAAGAGATAGTGTATTTTAAATTTACGACCTTAAATTTCCAGTGTGGAAATATCAACTAGGGCAGGATTAGGTTCCAGATAGTTTGCCCAAGTACCAACTGGGGCCTAACTGAGATCTCTAAGTGGGGCACATTTTGGGTTGTAACGCTTATACCCGTGTAGACATTTTTATGGGGTTCTGACAGGGTCCTGGCCAGTTTTCCCTACTTCTGATGTGGCCCTAAAGAGGTTAACTAGCAAGGACTACACAAGGCTTGTAACGATTTGGCAGAATATTGCCCTTCTTAAGGAAAACTGGCCAGTGCCTTGTCAGTTTACCCAAAACAGGCTCTAGTAATACCCAACCTAGGAAAAACTGGTCAATACCACAAAAACTATTCTGCTGATTCATTATTCACAATATGTGATTATTAAACTATTTAATTTTCTAAAAACAAAAGTATACTGTTATAAAAAAGAGGTATTAATTATATAGAAACAATTAGTGATTTTAAGAAATTTTAAATATATTTCAAAATAGTTCATAGGAGTTTCAAGATTTTAGAGTATTAATATTTTTTTAAGTATTGAAGGGATTTTAAATGATATTAAAGAATTTTAAGAGACTTTTGAAAGATTTCAAGTGAATTTAAGGAAGTTAAGGAGATTTAAAAAAACTTTATGTTATTCTAGGGAATTTAAAACGGTTTCTCAAGAATGTAACGATTTTCTGGAACATTCACAAGATTTAAAAAATTATAAGATGTCCTAAAGGATTTTAAGAGATTTTAGTGAATTCCAAGAGATTTCAAGTGATTTTAAGGAATTTAACAGGGTTTCAAGAAATTTCAAATGATTCTAGGAAATTTAAACGGATTTTAAGATATTTTCCAAGATTTCAAAGATATCAAGATTTCTTAAAGGATTTCAGAAGATTTGAAAGCGATATAAATAGATTTCAAATTATTCTAAAGAATGTTTAAAGAATTCAAGGGAGTTTCAAGATTTTAAATTAATTTACACATTTTGTTAATTTTTCAATGGATTTTAAATGATATAGGAAATTTTTAAAAGATTGTAAAAGAACTTCCAAGAATTTAAGGATTTTCAAAAATTTTCACAAGATTTTAAAGGATTTTAGGAAATTTTAAGAGATTTCAATTGATTTTAAGGAATTTAGGTGGGTTT